>ONZH01000939.1:0-333240 GCA_900303285.1 Rhinella marina
CAAGGTAGGCAGAAGAGCATCTCTGAACGCACAGTACGTCGAACTTTGAGGCAGATGGGCTACAGCAGCAGAAGACCACACCGGGTGCCACTCCTTTCAGCTAAGAACAGGAAACTGAGGCTACAATTTGCACAAGCTCATCGAAATTGGACAGTAGAAGATTGGAAAAAACGTTGCCTGGTCTGATGAGTCTCGATTTCTGCTGCGACATTCGGATGGTAGGGTCAGAATTTGGCGTCAACAACATGAAAGCATGGATCCATCCTGCCTTGTATCAACGGTTCAAGCTGGTGGTGGTGGTGTCATGGTGTGGGGAATATTTTCTTGGCACTCTTTGGGCCCCTTGGTACCAATTGAGCATCGTTGCAACGCCACAGCCTACCTGAGTATTGTTGCTGACCATGTCCATCCCTTTATGACCACAATGTACCCAACATCTGATGGCTACTTTCAGCAGGATAATGCGCCATGTCATAAAGCTGGAATCATCTCAGACTGGTTTCTTGAACATGACAATGAGTTCACTGTACTCAAATGGCCTCCACAGTCACCAGATCTCAATCCAATAGAGCATCTTTGGGATGTGGTGGAACGGGAGATTCGCATCATGGATGTGCAGCCGACAAATCTGCGGCAACTGTGTGATGCCATCATGTCAATATGGACCAAAAATCTCTGAGGAATGCTTCCAGCACCTTGTTGAATCTATGCCACGAAGAATTGAGGCAGTTCTGAAGGCAAAAGGGGGTCCAACCCGTTACTAGCATGGTGTACCTAATAAAGTGGCCGGTGAGTGAATCTAAAACTGTTAAAATGGGTCATCACAAAATGACTATTGTTAAATTATGTTTTATAGTTAACATATTTTTAAAAATATTTGGTATTAATTTTTAATCTAGTAGTTCTATATTTAAACAAACATCATAAATCCTGCATTTTCGCACTGCCACTCTAATATAGGGCCAATTCTTGGTCTGCTCAGCATAACTTTACTTCAGTTACCTACTTATCTATTACCAGAGGTGAATATCATTACAGGCAGGTTTAAATGACAGACGAAAATATTCACGTGTTCGAACATCTATCCTCTCCTCCGTAAAATCGACCTTTAAGGTGGCAGATGAAAAAAGTATGATCCTGAGCCAGGCATAGCTAGGGTTCAGCACGGGGGGGCGAAACATACTTGAGTGGGCCCCCCACTTAGTGGCTTCCCAAACGCACGTTTCCAACTTCACAGGCACATACTACTAGTTGTGGTTATAATATTGTATTAGAAAGATGACTGTATAAACTGCTAGATCATCTATGCTGTTAAGTACAGTACAATAGACTTTCTACATACCCTAGTCTAAATACTCTACCACATAATGCAGTAAAATATAGGAGTAATAGGAGTAAAAAACAAGGGGACTCCTATGTTAAAGGAAACCTGTCCCCAGTTTTTACATCACTAAACTAACAGTCCCCTGCCCCCATCAGACCTCAGATCAGCGTATTGTGCCCCATCAGACCTCAGATCAGCGTATTGTGCCCCATCAGACCTCAGATCAGCAGAATGTGCCCCCATCAGACCTCACATCAGCCTACTGTGCCCCATCAGACCTCAGATCAGCGTATTGTGCCCCCATCAGACCTCAGATCAGCGTATTGTGCCCCCATCAGACCTCACATCAGCCTACTGTGCCCCATCAGACCTCAGATCAGCGTATTGTGCCCCATCAGACCTCAGATCAGCAGTAATGTGCCCCCATCAGACCTCAGCAGATCAGCCTACTGTGCCCCATCAGACCTCAGATCAGCGTATTGTGCCCCATCAGACCTCAGATCAGCGTAATGTGCCCCATCAGACCTCAGATCAGCCTACTGTGCCCCCATCAGACCTCAGATCAGCAGTATTGTGCCCCATCAGACCTCAGATCAGCCTACTGTGCCCCCATCAGACCTCAGATCAGCAGTATGTGCCCCCATCAGACCTCAGATCAGCGTACTGTGCCCCCATCAGACCTCAGATCAGCGTATTGTGCCCCATCAGACCTCAGATCAGCGTATTGTGCCCCATCAGACCTCAGATCAGCAGTATGTGCCCCCATCAGACCTCAGATCAGCGTATTGTGCCCCATCAGACCTCAGATCAGCAGAATGTGCCCCCATCAGACCTCAGATCAGCAGAATGTGCCCCATCAGACCTCAGATCAGCCTATTGTGCCCCCATCAGACCTCAGATCAGCGTATTGTGCCCCATCAGACCTCAGATCAGCGTATTGTGCCCCCATCAGACCTCAGATCAGCAGAATGTGCCCCCATCAGACCTCAGATCAGCGTTATTGTGCCCCCATCAGACCTCAGATCAGCGATATGTGCCCCCATCAGACCTCAGATCAGCAGAATTGTGCCCCCATCAGACCTCAGAATCAGCATATTGTGCCCCCATCAGACCTCAGATCAGCGTACTGTGCCCCCATCAGACCTCAGATCAGCAGATGTGCCCCCATCAGACCTCAGATCAGCGTAATTGTGCCCCCATCAGACCTCAGATCAGCGTATTGTGCCCCCATCAGACCTCAGATCAGCGTATTGTGCCCCCATCAGACCTCAGATCAGCAGAATGTGCCCCCATCAGACCTCAGATCAGCGTATATTTGTGCCCCCATCAGACCTCAGATCAGCGTATTGTGCCCCATCAGACCTCAGATCAGCAGCGTATTGTGCCCCATCAGACCTCAGATCAGCAGAATGTGCCCCCATCAGACCTCATCAGCCTACTGTGCCCCATCAGACCTCACATCAGCCTACTGTGCCCCATCAGACCTCAGATCAGCGTATTGTGCCCCATCAGACCTCAGATCAGCGTATTGTGCCCCCATCAGACCTCAGATCAGCAGAATGTGCCCCCATCAGACCTCAGATCAGCGTATTGTGCCCCATCAGACCTCAGATCAGCGTATTGTGCCCCCATCAGACCTCAGATCAGCGAATGTGCCCCATCAGACCTCAGATCAGCGTATTGTGCCCCCATCAGACCTCAGATCAGCAGAATGTGCCCCATCAGACCTCACCCCATCAGACTCAGATCAGCAGAATGTGCCCCCATCAGACCTCAGATCAGCGTATTGTGATCCTCAGATCAGCGTATTGTGCCCCCATCAGACCTCAGATCAGCAGAATGTGCCCCCATCAGACCTCAGATCAGCAGAATTGTGCCCCATCAGACCTCAGATCAGCGTATTGTGCCCCCATCAGACCTCAGATCAGCGTATTTGTGCCCCCATCAGACCTCAGATCAGCTTATTGTGCCCCCATCAGACCTCAGATCAGCGTATTGTGCCCCATCAGACCTCAGATCAGCAGAATTGTGCCCCCCATCAGACCTCAGATCAGCAGAATGTGCCCCCATCAGACCTCAGATCAGCAGAATTGTGCCCCCATCAGACCTCAGATCAGCATATTGTGCCCCCATCAGACCTCAGATCAGCGTATTGTGCCCCATCAGACCTCAGATCAGCGTATTGTGCCCCATCAGACCTCAGATCAGCGTATTGTGCCCCCATCAGACCTCAGATCAGCGTATTGTTGCCCCATCAGACCTCAGATCAGCGTATTGTGCCCCCATCAGACCTCAGATCAGCAGTATTGTGCCCCCCATCAGACCTCACATCAGCAGAATGTGCCCCCATCAGACCTCAGATCAGCGTATTGTGCCCCCATCAGACCTCAGATCAGCAGAATGTGCCCCCATCAGACCTCAGATCAGCGTATTGTGCCCCATCAGACCTCAGATCAGCAGAATGTGCCCCCATCAGACCTCAGATCAGCAGAATGTGCCCCATCAGACCTCAGATCAGCCTATGTGCCCCCATCAGACCTCAGATCAGCGTTATTGTGCCCCCATCAGACCTCAGATCAGCGTATGTGCCCCCATCAGACCTCAGATCAGCGTATTGTGCCCCCCATCAGACCTCAGATCAGCAGTATTGTGCCCCCATCAGACCTCAGATCAGCAGAATGTGCCCCCATCAGACCTCAGATCAGCAGACAGAATGTGCCCCCATCAGACCTCAGATCAGCATATTGTGCCCCCATCAGACCTCAGATCAGCGTATTGTGCCCCATCAGACCTCAGATCAGCGTATTGTGCCCCATCAGACCTCAGATCAGCAGAATGTGCCCCCATCAGACCTCAGATCAGCGTATTGTGCCCCCATCAGACCTCAGATCAGCAGAATGTGCCCCCATCAGACCTCAGATCAGCCTAATGTGCCCCCATCAGACCTCACCCCATCAGACCTCAGATCAGCAGAATGTGCCCCCATCAGACCTCAGATCAGCGTATTGTGCCCCATCAGACCTCAGATCAGCGTATTGTGCCCCCATCAGACCTCAGATCAGCAGAATGTGCCCCCATCAGACCTCAGATCAGCAGAATGTGCCCCCATTCAGACCTCAGATCAGCGATTGTGCCCCATCAGACCTCAGATCAGCGTATTGTGCCCCCATCAGACCTCACATCAGCAGAATGTGCCCCCATCAGACCTCAGATCAGCGTATTGTGCCCCCATCAGACCTCAGATCAGCAGAATGTGCCCCACAGACCTCAGATCAGCAGAATGTGCCCCCATCAGACCTCAGATCAGCAGAATGTGCCCCCATCAGACCTCAGGGCAGCATATTGTGCCCCATCAGAACCTCAGATCAGCCGTATTGTGCCCCATCAGACCTCAGATCAGCGTATTGTGCCCCATCAGATCTCAGATCAGCATATTGTGCCCCCATCAGACCTCACATCAGCCTACTGTGCCCCATCAGACCTCAGATCAGCGTATTGTGCCCCCATCAGACCTCAGATCAGCGTATTGTGCCCCCATCAGACCTCACATCAGCAGAATGTGCCCCCATCAGACCTCAGATTCAGCGTATTGTGCCCCCATCAGACCTCAGATCAGAGTATTTGTGCTCCCATCAGACCTCAGATCAGCAGAATGTTCCCCATCAGACCTCAGGGAATGTGCCCCCATCAGACCTCACCCCATCAGACCTCAGATCAGCAGAATGTACCCCCCATCAGACCTCAGATCAGCGTTATTGTGAGATCTCAGATCAGCGTATTGTGCCCCCCATCAGACCTCACATCAGCAAGAATGTGCCCCCATCAGACCTCAGATCAGCAGAATGTGCCCCCATCAGACCTCAGATTAGCGTATTGTGCCCCCATCAGACCTCAGATCAGCGTATTGTGCCCCCATCAGACCTCAGATCAGCCGTATTGTGCCCCCATCAGACCTCAGATCAGCGTATTGTGCCCCCATCAGACCTCAGATCAGCAGAATGTGCCCCATCAGACCTCAGATCAGCAGAATGTGCCCCCATCAGACCTCAGATCAGCAGAATGTGCCCCCATCAGACCTCAGGGCAGCATATTGTGCCCCCATCAGACCTCAGATCAGCGTATTGTGCCCCATCAGACCTCAGATCAGCGGTATTTGTGCCCCCATCAGATCTCAATCAGCATATTGTCCCCATCAGACTCACATCAGCCTACTGTGCCCCATCAGACCTCAGATCAGCGTATTGTGCCCCCATCAGACCTCAGATCAGCGTATTGTGCCCCCATCGACCTTCACATCAGCAGAATGTGCCCCCCATCAGACCTCAGATCAGCGTATTGTGCCCCCATCAGACCTCAGATCAGAAGGATGTGCCCCCATCAGACCTCAGATCAGCGTATTGTGCCCCCATCAGACCTCAGATCAGCAGAATGTGCCCCCATCAGACCTCAGATCAGCAGAATGTGCCCCCATCAGACCTCAGATTAGCGTATTGTGCCCCCATCAGACCTCAGATCAGCGTATTGTGCCCCCATCAGACCTCACATCAGCAGAATGTGCCCCCATCAGACCTCAGATCAGCGTATTGTGCTCCCATCAGACCTCAGATCAGCAGAATGTGCCCCATCAGACCTCAGTCAGCAAATGTGCCCGACTCAGATCAGCAAATGTGCCCCCATCAGACCTCAGATCAGCATATGTGCCCCCATCAGACCTCAGATCAGCGTATTGTGCCCCATCAGACCTCAGATCAGCGTATTGTGCCCCATCAACCTCAGATCAGCATGTGCCCCATCAACTCAGATCAGCAGATGTGCCCCCATCAGACCTCAGACAGAGTATTGTGCCCCCATCAGACCTCAGATCAGCAGAATGTTCCCCCATCAGACCTCAGATCAGCTGAATGTGCCCCCATCAGACCTCACCCCATCAGACCTCAGATCACAGAATGTACCCCCATCAGACCTCAGATCAGCGTAGTGTGAGATCTCAGATCAGCGTATTGTGCCCCCCACAGACCTCACATCAGCAGAATGTGCCCCCATCAGACCTCAGATCAGCATAATGTGCCCCCATCAGACCTCAGATTAGCGTATTGTGCCCCATCAGACCTTCAGATCAGCGTATTGTGCCCCCATCAGACCTCACATCAGCAGAATGTGCCCCCATCAGACCTCAGATCAGCGTTATTGTGCCCCCATCAGACCTCAGATCAGCAGAATGTGCCCCCATCAGACCTCAGATCAGCCAGAATGTGCCCCCATCAGACCTCAGATCAGCAGTATGTGCCCCCATCAGACCTCAGATCAGCTATTGTGCCCCCATTCAGACCTCAGATCAGCGTATTGTGCCCCATCAGACCTCAGATCAGCGTATTGTGCCCCATCAGACCTCAGATCAGCATATTGTGCCCCCATCAGACCTCACATCAGCCTACTGTGCCCCATCAGACCTCAGATCAGCGTATTGTGCCCCCATCAGACCTCAGATCAGCGTATTGTGCCCCCATCAGACCTCAGATCAGCAGAATGTGCCCCCATCAGACCTCAGATCAGCGTATTGTGCCCCCATCAGACCTCAGATCAGCGTATTGTGCCCCCATCAGACCTCAGATCAGCAGAATGTGCCCCCATTCAGACCTCAGATCAGCATGTGCCCCCATCAGACCTCCCCATCAGACCTCAGATCAGCAGATGTACCCCCATCAGACCTCAGATCAGCGTATTGTGAGATCTCAGATCAGCGTATTGTGCCCCATCAGACCTCACATCAGCAGAATGTGCCCCCATCAGACCTCAGATCAGCCATAATGTGCCCCCATCAGACCTCAGGATTAGCGTATTGTGCCCCCATCAGACCCTCAGATCAGCGTATTGTGCCCCCATCAGACCTCACATCAGCAGAATGTGCCCCCATCAGACCTCAGATCAGCGTATTGTGCCCCCATCAGACCTCAGATCAGCAGAATGTGCCCCCATCAGACCTCAGATCAGCAGAATGTGCCCCCATCAGACCTCAGATTCAGCAGAATGTGCCCCCATCAGACCTCAGGGCAGCATATTGTGCCCCCATCAGACCTCAGATCAGCGTATTGTGCCCCATCAGACCTCAGATCAGCGTATTGTGCCCCCATCAGATCTCAGATCAGCATATTGTGCCCCCATCAGGACCTCACATCAGCCTACTGTGCCCCATCAGACCTCAGGATCAGCGTATTGTGCCCCCATCAGACCTCAGATCAGCGTATTGTGCCCCCATCACGACCTCAATCAGCGATGTGCCCCCATCAGACCTCAGATCAGCGTATGTGCCCCCATCAGACCTCAGATCAGAGTATTGTGCCCCATCAGACCTCAGATCAGCAGAATGTTCCCCCATCAGACCTCAGATCACTGAATGTGCCCCCATCAGACCTCACCCCATCAGACCTCAGATCAGCAGAATGTACCCCCATCAGACCTCAGATCAGCGTATTGTGAGATCTCAGATCAGCGTATTGTGCCCCCCATCAGACTCACATCAGCAGAATGTGCCCCCATCAGACCTCAGATCAGCAGAATGTGCCCCCATCAGACTCAGATTAGCGTATTGTGCCCCCATCAGACCTCAGATCAGCGTATTGTGCCCCATCAGACCTCACATCAGCAGAATGTGCCCCCATCAGACCTCAGATCAGCCCATCAGTGTGCCCCCATCAGACCTCAGATCAGCAGAATGTGCCCCCATCAGACCTCAGATCAGCATATTGTGCCCCCATCAGACCTCAGATCAGCGTATGTGCCCCCATCAGACCTCAGATCAGCAGTATTGTGCCCCATCAGACCTCAGATCAGCATATTGTGCCCCCATCAGACCTCACATCAGCCTACTGTGCCCCATCAGACCTCAGATCAGCGTATTGTGCCCCCATCAGACCTCAGATCAGCGTATTGTGCCCCCATCAGACCTCAGATCAGCAGATTGTGCCCCATCAGACCTCAGATCAGCGTATTGTGCCCCCATCAGACCTCAGATCAGCGTATTGTGCCCCATCAGACCTCAGATCAGCAGAATGTGCCCCCATCAGACCTCAGATCAGCAGATGTGCCCCCATCAGACCTCAGATCAGCCTCAGATCATGTGCCCCCATCAGACCTCAGATCAGCAGATCAGCGTATTGTGCCCCCCATCAGACCTCACATCAGCAGAATGTGCCCCCATCAGACCTCAGATCAGCAGAATGTGCCCCCCATCAGACCTCAGATCAGCAGAATGTGCCCCCCATCAGACCTCAGATCAGCAGAATGTGCCCCCATTCAGACTCAGGGCAGCATATTGTGCCCCCATCAGACCTCAGATCAGCGTATTGTGCCCCATCAGACCTCAGATCAGCGTATTGTGCCCCCATCAGACCTTCACACAGCAGAATGTGCCCCCATCAGACCTCAGATCAGAGTATTGTGCCCCCATCAGACCTCAGATCAGCCAGAATGTTCCCCCATCAGACCTCAGATCAGCTGAATGTGCCCCCATCAGACCTCACCCCATCAGACCTCAGATCAGCAAGAATGTACCCCCATCAGACCTCAGATCAGCGTATTGTGAGATCTCAGATCAGCGTATTGTGCCCCCCATCAGACCTCACATTCAGCAGAATGTGCCCCCCATCAGACCTCAGATCAGCAGAATGTGCCCCCATCAGACCTCAGATTAGCGTATTGTGCCCCCATCAGACCTCAGATCAGCGTATTGTGCCCCCATCAGACCTCACATCAGCAGAAATGTGCCCCCATCAGACCTCAGATCAGCGTATTGTGCCCCCATCAGACCTCAGATCAGCAGAATGTGCCCCCATCAGACCTCAGATCAGCAGAATGTGGCCCCCATCAGACCTCAGATCAGCAGAATGTGCCCCCATCAGACCTCAGGGCAGCATATTGTGCCCCCATCAGACCTCAGATCAGCGTATGTGCCCCATCAGACCTCAGATCAGCGTATTTGTGCCCCCATCAGATCTCAGATCAGCATATTGTGCCCCCATCAGACCTCACATCAGCCTACTGTGCCCCATCAGACCTCAGATCAGCGTATTGTGCCCCCATCAGACCTCAGATCAGCGTATTGTGCCCCCATCAGACCTCACATCAGCAGAATGTTGCCCCCATCAGACCTCAGATCAGCGTATTGTGCCCCCATCAGACCTCAGATCAGAGTATTGTGCCCCCATCAGACCTCAGATCAGCAGAATGTTCCCCCATCAGACCTCAGATCAACTGAATGTGCCCCCATCAGACCTCACCCCATCAGACCTCAGATCAGCAGAATGTACCCCCATCAGACCTCAGATCAGCGTATTGTGAGATCTCAGATCAGCGTATTGTGCCCCCCATCAGACCTCACATCAGCAGAATGTGCCCCCATCAGACTCAGTCGCAGAATGCCCCCATCAGACCTCAGATAGGCTATTGTGCCCCCATCAGACCTCAGATCAGCGTATTGTGCCCCCATCAGACCTCAGATCAGCGTATTGTGCCCCCATCAGACCTCAGATCAGCAGTATTGTGCCCCCATCAGACCTCAGATCAGCAGATATGTGCCCCCATCAGACCTCAGATCAGCAGAATGTGCCCCCATCAGACCTCAGATCAGCAGAATGTGCCCCCATCAGACCTCAGGGCAGCAGCATATTGTGCCCCCATCAGACCTCAGATCAGCGTATTGTGCCCCATCAGACCTCAGATCAGCGTATTGTGCCCCATCAGATCTCAGATCAGCATATTGTGCCCCCATCAGACCTCACATCAGCCTACTGTGCCCCATCCAGACCTCAGATCAGCGTATTGTGCCCCCATCAGACCTCAGATCAGCGTATTGTGCCCCCATCAGACCTCACATCAGCAGAATGTGCCCCCATCAGACCTCAGATCAGCGTATTGTGCCCCCATCAGACCTCAGATCAGCAGAATGTGCCCCCATCAGACCTCAGATCAGAAGAATGTGCCCCCATCAGACCTCAGATCAGCAGAATGTGCCCCCATCAGACCTCAGGGCAGCATATTGTGCCCCCATCAGACCTCAGGCAGCATATTGTGCCCCCATCAGACCTCAGATCAGCGTATTGTGCCCCATCAGACCTCAGATCAGCGTATTGTGCCCCCATCAGATCTCAGATCAGCATATTGTGCCCCCATCAGACCTCACATCAGCCTACTGTGCCCCATCAGACCTCAGATCAGCGTATTGTGCCCCCATCAGACCTCAGATCAGCAGAATGTGCCCCCATCAGTCCTCACATCACCCTACTATGCCCCCATCAGACTTCAGATCAGCGTATTGTGTCCCATCAGACCTCAGATCAGTGTATTGTGCCCCCATCAGAGCTCACATCAGCCTACTGTGCCCCCATCAGACCTAGACAGTGGAGCGCTGGACCTGAGGGCAGCCGCAGCGCGGGACAGATAAGAAAGGTTTTTTATTTTAATCTTATGTGGCTGGGTGGGCTGATCTGAGGTCTGATGGGGGTCCCTAAATACAAGTGAGCGCTTCCATAATGGAAGTCGCTCACTTGTACTCACCTGATAGTTTTAAGGTCATCCTTGCTGGGCCCCCCTGAGTCACTGGGCTCGGAGCCGTCGCCCCCCCCCGCCCCCCCGGTAGCTACGCCTCTGTCTCCCATGTATGTCAATGATTCCTGTACAGGTCACAGAACATGCCTAGAAAACTCTCCCATGCATGTCAATGATTCCTGCACAGGTCACAGAGCATGCTTAGAATACTCTCCCAGAGAAGTCAATGAGGTCACCTTCTGACCATTGTGTCTATGGAACGGTGAGAAACTGTAGCACACTGTAGTCTTCAAATGCAAATCTGTTGTTCATTCACCAAGTTTGAAAAAGACCAATTCTGGTCGAAACGTCGCACTATCTTAGGGTAATAAACAACAGATTTGGATTTGAAGACTACAGTGTGCTGTGGTTTTTCACCATTCTTTGGATAAATGGGGTATTACTGTGGGCACCACCACAGTCTGGCTGTAGTTTTTTTTTCAGTAAGTGCTGCTACAAATTCTTTTTTCTGTTTATCATTATGTCTATGGACATAGAGCTGCCGTAAAGCAATGTTCTGCTATCTGGTTTTAAAGGGGTTCTCCAGGAATTAAAAAAATGAAAATACTTGAATATTACTTTATTATAAATATATTCACAAATACCTTTCTTTACTTATAATGGCTCGTTTTGTCTAGGGAGCAATCATTAGGAGAAATAAAATGGCCGCCGTCCTATCAGTACACACAAAACCTGTCCTAATCACACAGCAGGACAAGTTACTTCAGAGAGATGAGGTAAAGAGCTGCCTCGTCCTCCTCACTGCTCTACTTGTCAGGAATCATGATCCTGAATACAGGTGAATCTCTGTGGGAATGGAGATGTGAGAGGAGATATGAGAGGAAGGTGGGGATGTGGCTAATGAGCAGCAGTACTTGTTTACAGTGTCCATTACCACAGCCTGTCCTGTCCATCCTCTCTGTACTTCATGTCTCTTCATAAACTAAATTCCCCAGAGATTTAGCTAAAGTTCTTATCATCTGTATTCAGGATCATAATCCCTGACAAGTAGGAGAGGAGGAGGAGGATGAGGCAGCTCTTTACCTCAGTGATGTGAAGAAACTTGTCCTCCTGTGTAATTAGAACAGGCTTTGTGTGTACTAATAGGACAGCGGCCATTTTGTTTCTCCTAATGAATGCTCCTCAGACAAAACAAGCCATTATAAGTAATGAAAGGTATTTGAGAATATATTTATAATAAAGTAATATTTAAATATTTTCATTTTCTTAATTCCCGGAGAACCCCTTTAACTGGCAGAAAAAAAAAATTGGTGACACATTTTGTTTAAGACATAGGCCATAGGCACGATGGACAGGATGGGACCCCACTAATGTGGGAGAGTCTTCTAAGGCTGGGTTCACATCTGCAGTTTTATCTCTTTTATCTGGCAGTCTATTCCGGTGGAGGAGCAGACTGCCGGAGTTTACCATATCTGGCACAGCCGGATACCACTGGTGATCCGTCCGCTTACTGGCGCATGTGCTGCATTTAGCATTTTTTGTCTGGCTGAGGGCCGACGTGTATGCCGGATACAGTGAATTCCGGCAGTCTGTTCGCAAGACGGGACAGACTGACAGAATTAAGGACGCAGATGTGAACCCAGCCTAAGCATGCTCTGTGACCTGTGCAGGAAGAAGATTATGCTAGATTATGAGTTATCTATATAGAGGTGTTATTTGTCATTGTATCTCTGCCTGGGGTGATAATGATAATGGCTACTGAAAAGGTACCTGTACAGAACAGGGAATCATGACATATTATTACACCTAGTGGCCAGTGTGGAAATTGCAGGATAATATACATGTTTTTAAATATAGGTCATGTGATGGTAACATATTCCCTTTAAAACTGATTTCTCCTAAGCTTATATTCTTTTTTGGCTCCTAGCCACTGTGTATGATGTAGCACAATGTTGGATCATGTGGAACTCTAAGTATCGGAAATTGTGCCTACTTGCTAAAAGGAGACAGTGATCATAGTACAGTACTTAACTGCACATGTATATAGTGAAGTTTGCAAGGCAGACATATCTTTTTACTATATGTGTCAGTATACTTGCTTCCAAAGTGCGTGTTCTTAGCTACTTTGATCAGCAAGACTACCCATACCATGCTAGATGTCATGTCTGTTCAGCATACATTACAATTACAATGCTGACCTCTTGTGGATAAATCATCAATTACATCACTCTCTGTGTTTATCCTACAAACAGGCTGACTGACTAACTATCCTATTGTCTACACACATT
Source organism: Rhinella marina (assembly GCA_900303285.1). Taxonomy (NCBI): domain Eukaryota; kingdom Metazoa; phylum Chordata; class Amphibia; order Anura; family Bufonidae; genus Rhinella; species Rhinella marina. The sequence continues at coordinate 13,156 of ONZH01000939.1, forward strand.
TACAAGAAATTATAAGTTATTTATATATTTACATTTTCGGCCATACATTTATTCATTCATTTAATTTATTCCGGTATATTATAAAAAACTTTTCCTTGATTAAAAATTGTAAATTTGCTTATCTCTACAACTGTCCACCCCTACTTTAGTTTCTCTGCATATCTAGACAGATTTGCCTTTCAGGAATCAGGGAAAGCTGGGCATTAAGAGCACAGTAACATGGTTCAGCCATGCCATGGATGGACTACAGGCGGTATGCGAGTGACTATGCAAACTACAACAGAGTCATATTAATAGATTAGAACTGAATTGTTAATTTCATTGTTAATAATGGCATCATGGTTCTGCAGTTTATCACAATAATATTGCACAAAGTGCTTGGTGGTTGCATACTGTATCTCATACAGGGCCCTGAAAAATGATTGCAGTTCACTCCAGGTGGCGCTATTGCTTGAACGTTCCAGAACATACTTGAACAGTCTTAGAAATGTAACATCATTCTCTCTTTCTCTCTGTTGAGGTCACAGGGACTTTCAAGCTTCTTTTGTCTTTCCACCAATCTATGGCAGTGTGGACAACTCCTCCTCGGTATTCAACACAACTAACCATTATTCACTCAACTGCAACCCAATAGTACAATATAGTATATGGCAAGGCTTCACTAGTGTACCGGTCCTATCCCTAGAAGCCCTTCTTCACCAGAACCTACCAATCACACTCTTGTTCAGTGCACTACACTTCAACATTGAATCCATACCTCCCAACGCTTGAAAAACACAAAGCGAGACAATATGTGCAGCTCAGCAATTTTTTTCATGCTTCTTAACTCCGCCCAAAACATTACTACATACACCCAGTCCCCTTAATGCTCCCACATAGTAATTATTCCCCCTTTGTGCCAGCACACAGTAGTAATGCCCACACAATGCCTCCTTTACAGTAGTAATGTCCACATTGTATCCCCTTTGCAGTAGTTATGCCCACATGTCCCACTACACAGTAGTTATGCCCACATTATGCCCCTCACAGTAGTTATGCCCACATTATGCCCCTTTCATAGTAGTAATGCTCATATGTGCCCCTTCACAGTAGTTATGCCCAGATATGCCCCATCACAGTAACTAACCCCAGATGCCCCCTTCACAGTAGTTATGCCCACATGTGCCCCCTTCATAGTAGGTATGCCCATTTTCCCTTTTCACAGTAGTTATGCCCACATGTGCCCCTCACAGTAGTTATGCCCAGATGTGCCCCTTTCACAGTAGCTATCCACAGATGTGCCCCCTTCACAGTAGTTATGCCCAGATGTGCCCTCTTCACAGTAGCTATGCCAAGATGTGCCCTCTTCACAGTAGCTATGACCAGATGTGCCCCCTTCACAGTAGTTATGTCCAGATGTGCCCCCTCAGCATACTTATGGCCAGATATATGCCCCCTCACGGTAGTTATGGCCACATATGTGCCCTCTCACAGTAGTTATGCCCAGATACAGTGGGGAAAAAAGTATTTAGTCAGCCACCAATTGTGCAAGTTCTCCCACTTAAAAAGATGAGAGAAGCCTGTAATTGACATCATAGGTAGACCTCAACTATGAGAGACAAAATGAGAAAACAAATCCAGAAAATCACATTGTCTGATTTTTAAAGTATTTATTTGCAAATTATGGTGGCAAATAAGTATTTGGTCAAAAACAAAAGTTCAACTCAATACTTTGTTATATATCCTTTGTTGGCAATGACAGAGGTCAAACGTTTTCTGTAAGTCTTCACAAGGTTGGCACACACTGTTGCTGGTATGTTGGCCCATTCCACCATGCAGATCTCCTCTAGAGCAGTAATGTTTTGGGGCTGTCGCTGGGCAACACGGACTTTCAACTTCCTCCAAAGGTTTTCTATGGGGTTGAGATCTGGAGACTGGCTAGACCACTCCAGGACCTTCAAATGCTTCTTACGAAGCCACTCCTTCGTTGCCCTGGCGCTGTGCTTGGTATCATTGTTATGCTGAAAGACCCAGCCATGTTTTATCTATAATGCCCTTGCTGATGGAAGGTTTGCACTCAAAATCTCAAGATGCATGGCCCCATTCATTCTTTCATGTACATGGATCAGTCATCCTGGTCCCTTTGCAGAGAAGCAGCCCCAAAGCATGATGTTGCCACCCCCATGTTTCACAGTAGGTATGGTGTTCTTTGGATGCAACTCAGCATTCACTCTCCTCCAAACACGACGAGTTGTGTTTCTACCAAACTGTTCTACTTTGGTTTCATCTGACCATATGACATTCTCCCAATACTCTTCTGGAACATCCAAATGCTCTCTAGCAAACTTCAGATGGGCCCGGATATGTACTGGCTTAAGCAGGGGGACACGTCTGGCACTGCAGGATCTGAGTCCCTGGCGGCGTAGTGTGTTACTGACGATAGCCTTTGTTACATTGGTCCCAGCTTTCTGCAGGTGCATGTGAGTCATTTTGACCCCATGGGGTGAAATCTTGCGTGGAGCCCCTGATCGAGGGAGATTATCAGTGGTCTTGTATGTCTTCCATTTTCTAATTATTGCTCCCACAGTTGATTTCTTCACACCAAGCTGCTTGCCTATTGCAGATTCAGTCTTCCCAGCCTGGTGCAGGTCTACAATTTTGTTTCTGGTGTCCTTCGACAGCTCTTTGGTCTTCACCATAGTGGAGTTTGGAGTGTGACTGTTTTAGGTTGTGGACAGCTGTTTTTTATACTGATAACAAGTTCTAACAGGTGCTATTACTACAGGTAATCAGTGGAGGACAGAGGAGCCTCTTAAAGAAGATGTTACAGGTCTGTGAGAGCCAGAAATCTTGCTTGTTTGTAGGTGACCAAATAAATTCTTTACAAATCAGACAATGTGATTTTTTGGGTTTGTTATCTCATTTTGTCTCTCATAGTTGAGGTCTAACTATGATGTCAATTACAGGCCTCTCATCTTTTTAAGTGGGAGAACTTGCACAATTGGTGGCTGACTAAATACTTTTTTCCCCCACTGTATATGCCCCCTCACAGTAGTTATGGTCAGATATATGCCCCCTCTCAATAGTTATGCCCAGATATAGTAAACACCTCGTTCCTCCGATGATCACAACTCCATTGCTGGTGCTCCCCAGTAGGATACTGTCACAAATCGTGCTGCTGTGTAGGCGGAGCACAGGCTGATTCGACTGCTCGTCCAACACAGACCAGCAGTGTGATGTATGAGCGCATTGTGCTGCTGCTGGGGAGTGCCGGCAGCTGAATGGTGAAGCGAGGAGCTGTCTCAGCTGTCTCCAGGGGCGGATTGGCCATAGACCTTACAGGGAAATTTCCCAGGGGGCCGCCTGGGCCCTCCTCACGGCCGGCCATTGGAAGTTTTTGGGGATGTATTTTGTGCTGCTGGCAGTATTTTAGGATGGCTTGTGGTATTTGGCACTGGAACTGTGCCACAATATGGTATTGCTGGCCCTCCCTTCCATCATTTTGGACCCAAGTACAAAAGAGGGCCACTTTAAGTTCCCAATCCGCCCCTGGCTGTCTCTGTGTCCACAGGACAACCACTGAAATCCGGGACTGTCCTGCCAGATCCGGGATGTTGGGAGATGTGAGTGAACCTGTAATGTGATCAAAGGCCTGCAGGACTTGGATGCCACAGTAAGTCACTTGAATAGGAATGGAAGCTGAAATTACAATGCAATGCTGCTACAAAGTATACCATGCAGGTAAACATCAAAGAGAATGCCTCAATCGAACAAGTGCTACATCCCAATCAAATAGCTGATCATGGGGGTGCCAGGAGTCAGACCCACTCCAATATGGCATTGATGACTTATCCCAAGGATAGTTCCTCATTATCATGAAGCCAGATAACCCCTTTAAGGAAGGGGTCTGGCCTGGCACAGCAGAAACAACCAATGAACTATAAAATACAGGCACTATATCACAAGATGTTTTTATTGCTAAAAAGTGTATCCAAAAAATATGGTATCCTGGAGCTCAGCTTCTTTCTTGATGAGTGGATGATGCACAAAATCAGGGTTGATGGAAGGCAAAATGGTTTGGCGGCAGCTAACCGTCCTACAATTCATGTATTACAGTCACCCGCACTCTGTACTCTGGACTGAGCAGGAAATAGGGGTGAATTTAGCATTCCCTAATGCCTTTTTGTGCATTAAAAAGTCATAAAACCCCAGTTTTATTATCACTGGCATGAGTGTGAGCCTTATAGGCTTGTTTTACCCCACCAGGCTTTGCGGACACTTCTGCTACTGCTGCTCTGTTCAGGACTCACATGTCACTCCTTAATCCACTACCTTTTCCTGTCCAAGCTGAAACAACTTCCCCAGCAGTCTGATGAACTTTGCTTCCTCCTCCGTCCCTCTGCTAGATGTTATAGATACACAGCACTGAGACACTGTGACAGGCTCCTCATGCACATTGATTGCACCCCCTTGGGGGGCTACACCTGCTATACAAGTCCTCACTCATTTGCATTAACTACACATAACATATATTCTAGCACTCTTTTATACTCCCTATTAAACCAGAGGTATTGCACAATACACTATGGCTTTATTACTTGGAGATAAATGTGCTACACAACATGTCTTTTTGTAAAAAGCAATATTCCGGTACCTTAAAGGGCTAATCCAATAATATAATGGGACCTTCTTGGCTCTTATAATGTTATAACTCTAACAATGCAATATATAACATCCACATGCAAATTAGCGCAAGGCAAGCATTTTAAAGCATGCAATTCCCCAACAATACAAATCAACCAACCTACACCACAGGCAAACACTGTAAATCAGCTCTCCACTGCTTCACAGCAAAGATACAGGGAGGCACAAAAAATGCAACAACAGGAGGGGAATCTAGTACTCACAACAGTAAAATAAAAAAAATACACACAAGAATGTAAACCAGACCCACTAACAGAGGATTGGCTGGAGAAGGATGAGAAAGCATCTCCCTCAGTACAGATGATGATCAGATTGTGCACATATGTAAATGTGAAACTGCAAAAGAGATGTGAAGGAAGCTACAGAAAGCACATGAAAGGATGAATCTCAGCAATCTAAGCTAAGTAAGGGCCAGAATATGCAAGACTACATAAGAAATACCTTAAAAATTGTAGAGAACCTACGAGGTATTGGAGAAGAAATAAAAGATTTCCAAGTGGCTGCACTTTTACCCAGCTATCTTCCAGAAAGTTATGACACACTTGTGACCGCACTAGATGCACATCCAGATAATGAGCTCACTTCAGAGTACGTTAAATGAAAGCTTGTAGATGAGTTCAAGAGAAAATCAGAAAATGAAAATAACAGCTACAGAGCAGAATCTGCATGAAAGACAAGCAAAGCTCATTGAAAGGAGACTTGTCAGTGTTTTATGTGCAAGAAAACAGGTCATCTGAAAGCTGATTGCAGAGTTTGGAAAGCTAGAATGAATCTGCTAAAAAGGCAGAGTGATCAACAAAGAGTTAAAACTGCTGTTACTGAAGAGTAACACTCAAAGTACTAAAGCTGCATTTATAATTAATTCAAGTACATAAAAACTAGAGATGAGCGAATCATCCAAAATTCGCTTCGCCAAATGTTTGTCGAATTTTTCAAAAGATTCATACCTTATGTACCCCTGGCTACATGATACTGTATCAGCAGAAGAAAGCACGTGATCCGGCTGTGATTGAGATGAGTGTCCCATCCACTCCACTGCCTCATCCACTTTTTCCTCCACTACAATTTTGTGCCTTGGTGGGTTAGCCTGGTGGAACAACGGCCAACTATTACGAATTCTACAAGTAGAAGCTCTGGCTACAGGTTCTTTGGCACTGCTGCCCTGTGCCACCTTCTCCTTTTTTTTGGAGCTCGAGGTCTGGCTGGAACTGGAACCCTTTTGCTTTTCCATGCCAGACATTTTCACTTGATTGTGGCCCTACAGCTGGTCTTTGTCTCTCTCCCTGTCTCTCTCCCTGCCTGATTAATTACTAGCCCTGCACTGGCCCTGCATTTGCCCTGCACTGGCCCTGCAGAATCCCTGATATGTGTATTATGGATTCCCTGAACAATTACTTCCCAATTTTAACAAAACAGTTCTCTGTCTCTCAGAACTTCACACACAGTGCTTCTGCTTGTCTCAGCAGTCGCAGCACAACTGATGTCACAGGCTTACCAAGCCTATGAGCCAATCAGAGCAAGCCCTTCCCACTAGGTCAGGTGATCGCTTTCTTCCCAAGATTTTTGCCGCACGAATAACAAACAGTAAAAGTTCTCTAATTAACTGAATTTGTACGCATCAGCGTATAAAGTAACTTATACGTAGCATTAGCGTACAATTTATCGGACAAGTACATAGCGAATGCATACAAAGCTTTAAGAACATTTTCGAATCTAATGGAGCGAATCTCAAAAAATCCGGATTCTCTTCGGAGTGGAAAATTTGTAAGATTCGATACGAATCTACGAAGCGGCGAATAGATTCGCTCATCTCTAATCAAAGCATGCATGGTGTATAGATTCTGTAGCAACTGGTCATATGTCAAATGACAGAAATTTCTTTTCTGACCTTGACCAAAGTAAGACAGAGAAGGTGATCCTAGCTAATGGTCAGTATATGACTTCAGAAGTAGTAGCAGATGGCTACAATAATTGTCAGGTCTCCCTAACACAAAGCAGAAGGATTCCAGTAAAAGATATGCAGTATGTTCCTAATCTGGAAAGCAATTTGTTGTCTGTGAAGAAACTTACTGGACAGGGCAATGAAGTCACATTTAGGAATGACCACTGCATCATATCAAAACAAGGGTACACACTTGCAGAACGAAAAATTACAGATGAACTGTATCATCTAAAATGCAAAGAAAATGTGTGTACTGCCAAACAAGAACAGCACAAGGATTGTGGTCACGTATGGCATAGGCATCTAGCACATAGAGACCCAGAAGCAATAAAAAAACTAGTTCAAGACCAGCTTGCTGAAAGGATAAAATACAGGGTGGGCCATTTATATGGATACACCTAAATAAAATGGAAATGGTTGGTGATATTAACTTCCTGTTTGTGGCACATTAGTAAATGGTAGGGGGAAAACTTTTCAAAATGGGTGGTGATCATGGCGGCCATTTTGAAGTGACATTTTGGATCCAACTTTAGTTTTTTCAATGGGAAGAGAAAAACAATGGTGTGCTTGGTTTTAACGTAACTTTATTCTTTCATGAGTTATTTACACGTTTCTGACCACTTATAAAATGTGTTCAAAGTGCTGCCCATTGTCTTGGATTGTCAATGCAACCCTCTTCTCCCACTCTTCACACACTGATAGCAACACCGCAGAAGAAATGCTAGCACAGGCTTCCAGTATCCATAGTTTCAGGTGCTGCACATCTCGTATCTTCACAGCACAGACAATTGCCTTCAGATGACCCCAAAGATAAAAGTCTAAGGGGGTCAGATCGGGAGACCTTGGGGGCCATTTAACTGGCCCACGACGACCAATCCACTTTCCAGGAAACTGTTCATCTAGGAATGCTCGGACCTGACACCCATAATGTGGTATATGGGGTACAAAGATAGTGGGGCCATTCTTCATCAATGGAAACCTCAAGGCCACTGGATATGTGAAATTGCTACATGATGATGTGTTTCCCTCTTTATGCATTGGAGCTGGTACGTTCCCTGAGTTTTTCCAGCAAGATGGTGCACCACCACAACAGTTTCCTGGAAAGTGGATTGGTCATCGTGGGCCAGTTAAATGGCCCCCAAGGACTCCCGATCTGACCCTCTTAGACTTTTATCTTTGGGGTCATCTGAAGGCAATGGTCTATGCTGTGAAGATACGAGATGTGCAGCACCTGAAACTATGGGTACTGGAAGCCTGTGCTAGCATTTCTTCTGCGGCGTTGCTATCAGTGTGTGAAGAGTGAGAGAAAAGGGTTGCATTGACAATCCAACACAATGGGCAGCACTTTGAACATATTTTAAAAGTGGTCAGAAACTTGTAAATAACTCATGAAAAAATAAAGTTACGTTAAAACTATGCCATTGTTTTTCTTGTGAAATTCTCAATAAGTTTGATGTGTCACATGTCCCTCTTCCCATTGAAAAAACTAAAGTTGGATCCAAAATGGCCGACTTCAAAATGGCCGCCATGGTCACCACCCATCTTGAAAAGTTTTCCCCCTCCCATATACTAATGTACCACAAACAGGAAGTTAATATCACCAACCATTCCCATTTTATTTAGGTGTATCAATATAAATGGCCCACCCTGTAGATCATTGCAATCAGATGATGCACAAGGGAAAATGTCCAGAAAAACATTTCCTAAAAATAGTGCCACAAGATCAGAGCAGCCACTTGACTTAATACACACAGATGTTTGTGATCCAATGAATACGCTCACCCCTGGCAAGAAAATATATTTTCTCACTTTCTTGACGATTATTCAAGGTACACAGTTTATTTGCTTCACAACAAAAATGAAGTTCCAGAGAAACTTGAAGAATATCTCTCTGAAGTAAGTAATAAGTTTGGGGAAAATCCAAAGATTTTACATGCAGACAATGGAATTGAATACACAAGTGAGAAGACACAAGCCATTTTAAAGAGAAATTGTGAAAGAAAGTGAGCCCTGACTTGAGCCCCACCTCTATCCCTACCTACTTACATGGCCTGTCCTAGGTAACGGCGCGTAACTGGGCGGCAAACCCTAGCCTAAATAAGTGCAGGGGCGTACAGGGAAGGGTTAAACAGGACAAAACAATAAACAAATCACGAACCATGGACAAGTCATACAGCCAAGGTCAGAACCAGGAGATTGCTAGGTACACAGGGGAGAAACCAAAAGCACAGTCCAATAACACGCCGAGGTCAAGCCAAGAGAGAACGTAGTACAAGGGGAGAACCGAGAGAGTAGTCACACAACAAAGCCAAAGTCACAAACACAAGTCTCTGAAGCAAACACTCACCATGACAGAAATGGATCAAAATGGTGTTGCAGAGAGAAACAATTAAGCTTTCTGTGAAAGCAGAAGAATTATGCCGTTTAAAGCAGATCTATCAACAACATATTGGGCTGAAGCAAGCATGACAGCTTGCTATATTCAAAATAGACTACCAAGTAAAGCTACTGAGACAACTCTATATGATCAATGGCACAACAAGAAGCCCAAATTACACCACATAAGAATATTTGAAAGTAAGGCATTTGTATATGTTCCCAAATAAAAACATGACAAAAGGGAATCCCATGCCAAGGAAGGTATCCTGGTAGGCTACAGTGAATCTCAAAGGAGTTACAGAATCCTTCACCCAGAGAAGAACAAGATAACAATAAGTAGAGATGTAGTGATTGATGAGAGTAATGTGTCATTCAAGTTTTATGATGTCACACCAATAGTTCTTCCTAAACAAGAACAACTTCAGTCACAATCCAAAGGCAACCAGAAGGAACATACAGTAATCGGGTTAGAGACTTTAACCGAAGAAACAACAGAAGTACCAGATCAATTACCAGAACAACCCCAAGTCAGAAGACCAACTAGATCAATCAAAGCAACCCGGCTCAACAGTTATCTTACATGGTCAAGACACTTCTGGAGTCGTTAAAGCTGCTGATGAGGAAATGGAATCCCTTCATCAGCTTCAAAACATGGAAACTCACAAAGTTAGAGACAAACAGTGGGGGCACTATTGTATGTAGCAAACATCTCACAGCAACAGTTGGAATTCTCTGCAGACACATAAGCAAACAACGTCAAAGAGACTGGAACACTCTTAAGAGAGTTCTTAGATATATGAAAGTAACTCTACAAGTTTGAAAAACTCAAGCCAGCTATAGGACAAACAGCATAAGTAGTGTTGGAATAATGATTATTATTTCATGTATTGCAACAACTACATTATGTGATTGCCTGTTTCCAGACACAGGATTATGTTGTTAATAAAGTACTGCTAAAAAGAAATGGCAGGAAGGGGCGGAGACTTACTGCACATGTACAGAGAGAGATGAGAGAGAAGAAAGCCAGAGGCAGATGTGCTGAGATTCTGATCTTACTGAAAGTTATATTCATATGTTTTGCTGTTATTTCTCAATACAAGCCTTTCGTTCATCATGCCACACCTGGTGGAGACCTGATTAATCTTCTGACAAAATATTCAGGCCAGTATGGCCCTTAGTCCAGCCACACCGTAGACCTCACCAGCATGAAACACTCTGGTCTTTAGCCCAATAACTCCACCAAAGTGGACAATCCACTTCAGCCTCTCAGTCCCCTGACTCTTTCACAGAGTCATATGCCAGTAAGTTTCACTTAGCTCTACATAAAAACTGTCTACTTGTATTACTTAGGAGTTAAGACAAACCTTTTTATCTGGTCAGTCACTGTAGCTCCCATAAGCCTTGTGTTGCAGCACTGCAGCGTTGCACTGTTTACACCAACGTCAGCCTCAGGCTCTTGCTGGGCCTACAATGATGCTGGCTCCTTCTCCCCTTACTGGTTGACAAATGAGAATTTCAGGGACTGGCAGTGTTCCTGAGTGCTGCAACAAGGCTGCAAAGATGTACAGTGATGCAATCTCACAAATATACTGTACAACAGTTACATGGTATATACATGTTATATACACAGTTCTTTTTCAACCAGGCAACCAATCTGTTTTTTAAATAGAACAGACACAATACAAATACGGGGACTAGTTGCTTTACCTGGCAGGGGATTACATGTTTATCCCCACTTCTTGCTCCAAGGACATGTAATATGTTTTTATGCTAATCTCATAGATATAATTATATTGTTCTAAAACCCAGCGGTTTAAGTCTACATCTGTGAAATTTTACAGGCAGCTTTCCACAAGATTTTTTTGAGAGTCTGCTGGACATCTTCCCAACTATTATTAAGGTTCATAAATAAAATATAGTGTCCTCTCCATTTCTTTCTGATTGTCCTATTTCTGTTTGATCAACCTGCATACAGACTTCAAGAGAATTTATCATCTATATTATTTTTTACTAGTTAATGCCAGAGAGTGATATATATTCCTTTTTCTACTCTATTTTTTTATTGTGTTTTTTTTTAATTTTATTTTATTATCTGTATGTGATTATGGGGAGAGTCATCTTGTCTTAGCTGCTGTTAACAGCATTTAGTGATATGCTGTCAACTTCACCGCTGCAGCCGCATGTGACCATGCCCATGCTGAACTGGAAGTAAACAAGCCGGAAAGGAACATGGACACACCGGAGACAGTGCAAAGGATCAGAGCAGTGGGGAGCAAATAAGTGCAAATTTTCTGCATGCTAAGGCAGGCTGTGGGCATTTGCTAAGAACTAATTAACCCCAGACAACCCCTATAAGACTATTAGTGCTGGCCTGGAGCTTGAAATGAATTATATACATTCCTAGGAGACCCCAGAACACCATCCACATCTTTGCAGAGCAATTGGAGTATTTTCGATTTGGGTCAAATTTATTCTCTTACCAATTCAGATAAATTGAATCCAAATAAAATTTTAAGAATGTCACTCATCACTTGTAGCCTGAAAAAAATAAAAGCTATGATTGGTTGCTATTGGTAATTGAACACTTCATATACCTTCCTTTAAATACAATGAATTTGGTAAGTCTTCAGGCCCTTTCACGTTTTTCACATTTTGTTATGTTGAGGCCTTGTTATAAAAATTCACATTTTCCCCATTAAAGGGTTTCTGTCACCAGTTTTTTCGGTATGAATCAGGCTGACATTAGAGATGTGCTAATGTCACATGATTCCAAATATATATCTCTTTTATTTAGTGGTGCCCCCATTTTTATATAAAATGAACTTTTATTTTATGCTAATAAGGCCTCTAGGTGCAAGGGGCGTTACCCCTGCTCCTAGAGGCTCTGGTTATTGACAGGTCCAGGCAGAGAAGAAACACTCCATTCACCATAGCTTGCAAGGACCTTTAATGATGTCATGACTATGTGATCAGTCACATGGTTAGGATCACACAAACAGCCTGTCTCCTCCTAAACCATGTGACTGATCACATGGTCATGACATCATTGAAGGTCCTTGCAAGCTATGGTGAATGGAGTGTTTCTTCTCTGCCTGGTCCTGTCAATCAAAAGAGCCTCTAGGAGCAGGGGTAATGCCCCTTGCACCTAGAGGCCTTATTAGCATAAAATAAAAGTTCATTTTATATAAAAATGGGGGCACCAGTAAATAAAACAGATATATATTTGGAATCAGGTGACATTAGCACATCTCTAATGTCCGCCTGATTCATACCGAAAAACTGGTGACAGAAACCCTTTAATCTGCACTTAATACCCCATAATGAGAAAGTTAAAACAGAATTTTTGCCAAATTTATTTTAAAAAAAAGACAAACTAAAATTTTGCATGGACATAAGTATTCAGAACCTTTGAAATGACACTTAAATTTATCTCTGTGGGCCTTCCATTTCTCTTGATCATCTTTACGATGTTTCTACACTTTGATTGGAGTCCACCTGTGGTAAATTCAGTTGAATGGATGTGATTGGGAAAGACACACAGCTGTCTATATAAGGCCTCATAGCTGACAATACATATCAGAACAAACACCAAGCCATGATCAGGAAAGAACTGCTTGTAGAGCTCAGAGACAAAATTGTGAGGAGGCACAGATTTGGAGAAGGGTACAAAAAAGTTCCAAAGAGCACAGTGGCTTCCAAAATTCTTAAATGGATGAAGTGTGGAACTACGAGAACTTTTCCTAAAGCTGGCCTTCTCAAAAATTTGGTAAGAGAGGTGACAAGGAACCCAAATGGTTAGTCAGACTGAACACCAAAGATCCTGTGTGCAGAAACTTCAAAAAGGTCCACCATCACTGCAGCAAATCACTAATCTGGACTTTATGACAGAGTGGCCAGAAAGAAACCTCTCCTTAGTAAAGACACATCAAAGACCACCTGGAGTTTACATAAAAGCACCTAAAGGATTCTAAGGCTACTTTCACACTAGCGTTTTTAAATTCCGGTATTGAGTTCTGTCATAGGGGCTCAATACCGGAATAAAACGCTTCAGTTTTGTCTCCATTCATTGTCAATGGGGACAAAACTGAACTGAAGACAACGGAATGCTCCTGAAAGCATTCCGTTCCATCTTCAGACTGGAGAACAAACCACAGCATGCTGCGGTTTTCTCTCCGGCCCAGGCATCCGCACCAAGACGGATCCGGAATGCAAGTCAATGGAGATGGATCTGTTTGGTGTGACCAACATGGTAAACGGATCCGCCCTCCATTGACTTTCAATGGAGTTCAGGACAGATCCGTCACCACATACAGACAGACAGACAGACATACATACACACACATACACACACAAACACATACATACTTACATACTCCAGGCAGGCAGGCCGCACGTCTTCATGCCCAGGAGGCGTGCAGCTATGACGATTCCCTACAGCGCCCAGCAGAGGGCGCTGTGGGGAATCGTCATAGCTGCGCGCCTCCTGGGCGTGAAGACGTGCGGCCTGCCTGCCTGCCTGGAGTATGTAAGTATGTATGTGTTTGTGTGTATGTGTGTGTATGTCTGTATATGGTACTGTGTGACATATCCCTGCGGTAGTCCGGATCCAACGGCACCCTTCACCTGCCGGATCCGGACTGCCGCTAGTGTGAAAGAGGCCTTAGACCATGAGAGACAAGATTCTCTGGCCTGATTAAACTAAGACTGAACACATTTGTCTTTAATTGTAAGTGCCATTTCTGGAGGAAACCAGGCACTATTCATCAGGTGCCCAGTACCACCCCAACAGTGAAGGTGACGGCAGTATCATGCTGTGGGGGTGTTTTTCAGTGGCTAGGACAAAGAGAATGGTTGAGGAAAAGCTGAATGAAGCAAAGTATAGAGATATACTTAATGAAAACCTTATCCAGAATGCTCTCAACCTCAGACTGGTCTGAAGGTTCACCTACCAACAAGACAATGACCCTAAACACATAGCCAAGACAATGCACGAGCGGCTTAGAAACAACTCTGTGAATGTCCTTGAGTGGTCCAGCCAGAGCCCTGACTTGAACACAATCAAACATCTCTGGAGATGGTAATCCACAGACGGTCACCATCAAACCTGACAGAGCTTCAGAGGATCTGCTGAGAAGAATGGCAGAAAATCACCAAATCCAGATGTGCAATCTTTGGGCATCATACCCAAGAAGACTCGAGGCTGTAATCGCCACCAAAGGTGCTTCTACTGAGTAAAGGGTCTAAATACTTAGGTCAATGCACTGTTTTAGTTTTTAAACATTCTGTTCTCACTTGCCTTTATGAGGTATTGAGTGGAGCATGATAGGGAAAAACTTGAATTTATTTTTAGTCTAGCACAAGGCCACAACATAAAATGTGAAAACATTAAAAGGGTCTGAAAACTTTCCAAATGCAATGTATTTTTTTTTCAGCACATAGCCGTTTTTTCAGCATGTATTTTATAGCATGATTCCACCACCCTTATACGCATTCCTAATGACTACTTGATTATTCTGCTTGCAAGAATATCGTAAACTGGAAGAGGGGATATCTTTGTTGACATTTCTTTAGCTACTCGGGACAAGAAAGTTTCAATATGGCTCCCCTTGTGACGGACAGGATTAAACTTTGAAGGTGATTTGAGACCCATCTGGGGGGCCAGAGAGGGATTTTCTTGATGCACCTTCTCAGATGTTACATCATTTCTATGACGGACTCATGGTTAGAAATTATAGAAAATTTCTTTGTAAATTTAGTTTTCTAATGAATGCATTGAGATCTACAAAAAAGATCAAATTCCTTGAATTTCCCAGTAGGGCAGAAGGACAACCCTTTACAGTGGTCATCAAAATGTCTTCTGAATGTATTGTAATTTGTTTTTTTCAGCCTATAGCCATGCCATAGCATGTAGAATCTATAACAACTAAGCTTTAACTGTCATTTTAAGGGGTATTCCAGTTTTAATGATTACATTGATTTATTTAAAGAATAGGATGTTGAACAATTTTCTAATATACATCTATTTAAAATTTTGTTCACAGACCTTTATTATATCTACGCATAAGTCTCTCCCTGAAGAAAAAAATGGTATGGCCAATTTTAGTCCTGTAAAATGCAACCATAGGAGAGCTGGGTAGGACTAAAAATGGCGTCATGTGGACTGCCATGTGACCTTCACAGGTATCATGTGACCTAGCTTTCAGTTATAGACGTTGTCTCATCTGGCCGTTACTAAGGAGAGATGAGACACAATCCCAACCATCAGCCAGCCAGGAAACAGCACAGCATGTACATGTTACAGGGGAGCACAGCTGTTTCCTACTTAAACATCTAAGACACTGGTGGCATATTGGTAAGATATGCTACTAACGTCAAATAGTTGTGGGTCCCACTTCCGGAAACTGCACCGATCTCAAGAATGGGCCCCCAAAAGTGAAGGAGAGTGCACTGCATGGTGTGCTGTCCATTCAGTTCTAATGTCATTTTGAAAATTGCAGCACACTCGGCTAATTTCAAGAGTGCCATAGAAATGGAGAGCGCACTACGCAAGCACAGCACCACTGCAAAGAAGTGACGTGGAAACTATGGAGCACAACATTCTATTGATGTAAAAGGTGAACACCGGCTAAGAAGGTGCATGAGGGTGGACTGACACACTACAGTGGAGCAGCTCACCGCCAAAATGAACGAGCGGCCTACCAGACGTGTGTCTAAAACAGTTCGGCGAATCGTACAGGGTATGGGGCTCAGAAGCAGATGGATGGTCACTGCACCTCTGCTAGTGAAGTTGCATCAGCAACATAGGCTTCAATTTTCTTGACGGTATCGGAATTGGACTTCTGCTAATTGGCAAAGGGTTCCGATGAGTCATGTTTTCTGCTTTATCAAACGGATGGAAATTGGCATGTCAGGTGAGGAACATCAGAGAAGAAACATCCTGTAACTATCGCTGGAAGAACACAAGCTGGTGATGGAAGCATTATGGTCTGGGGAATGTTTTTGTGTGGAAGGCACTGTCAAGCCATTTGGGTATGAATACTTGCAGATCACGTACATCCATGCATGCTGATTGTCTTTCCTGGGGCAGATGGGATCTTCCAGCAATATAATATGACATATCACATGGCTAAAACTGTACAACACTTGTTGGAAAAGCATGACCAAGACTTCCAAGTACTACCATAGCCCTCTAATTCAGCCAGCCAGGAAACAGCACAGCATGTACATGTTACATGGAAGCACAGCTGTTTCCTAGATAAACATCTAAGACATTGGTGGCATATTGGTAGAATATGCTACTAATGTCAGATAGTTGTGGGTCCCACTTCTGGAAACTGTACCGAACTCAAGAATGGGCCCCCAAAAATGAAGTGGACTCAGTTGAGCATCTTTGGGACCACCTCAATTGTTATGTTCGTTCTATGGATCCCCCTACACACCCTCCAGCAGCTGTGGAATGCACTGCAGTCAGCATGTACAAATTCACTTAATAAAGTGTATTAGAAAAACTAGCCCATTTGGTCTGATCCCACAGAAAAGCTACTGTAGCTCATATTGCAGACCAATCAATTAAGTGTTGACCACTGTCTATGACAACAATGGCCACAAAAGCCTCATTTGAACCGTGGAACAATAGAATAACGTGGCCAGGACTAGTAAATTACCATATTTTTTCACCCTATAAGGCCCATAAAATGCACCTAGGTTTTAGAGGAGAACAAAAAAAAATTTCATTAGACCTCAGATCAGACCAGCAATCAAGCCCCCAATGTTAATCAGACCTCAGCTCACAGTCCCAATGAGACCCCCAATGTTAATAAGACCCTCGATCAGACCTCCAATGTTAATAAGACCCCAATAAGACCTCACATCAGACCCACAATCAGACCTCAGCTCAGAACTCAATGTGAATGACCCCCAATCAGACCACAGATAAGAGCCCCAATATAAATAAGGCCCCCCATTCATATCTCAGCTGAGACCTCCATATCTCAGATCAGACCCTCATGCCTCAGATCAGCCCCCAGCCTTAGATCAGCGACCAGCTTCAGATCAGCCCCCAGTCTCAGATCACATAAAATAAAAAAAAAATCAACTTACCTCTCCAGGAAGCAGTGAGTACAGAGCCTGGGACCGCTGCATTCACTGCTTCCTGGTCCTCCGGTATTAATGAACGCTTCCATAATGGAATCGCTCATTAGTATTCTCCTCATAAGACGCAGTGAAATTTTTCCCCCACTTTGGGGGAAAAAAAGCGCGTCTTATCGGGTGAAAAATACGGTATGTTTGATTTTACTTCAGGTGGACGACCAGGTGGCACAATGATACTCTGGTTAATATTTTGGTGGGAAACTTTGGGTACTGGCAGTCATGTGGATGTTACATTGACATGTATCACCTAAACCTACAATACCTGAATACTATAGCAAACTAAGTACACCCCTTTCATGTCACCAGTATTCCCAAATAGCCTCTTTAAACATGCACACTGACACACAGGAATGGTTTAAGGATCACAACAACAAATTCAAGGTCATAACTTGGCCTTCATATTTTCCAGATCTAAAGCCAATCATGAATTTGTGGGTGCTAGAAAAACAAGTCCAATCCATATAAGGTTCACCACTAAATGGACAGGTCATAGCATCTGCTGCTAATGTGTTGGTGCCAGATACTATAGAACACCTTCTGAGGCCTTGTGGTGTCCATGCTATAGCAGGTCAGAGCTCTTATGACAGCACAAGGGGAACTTACACATTATTAGGCAGATGGTTTAATGTTATGGCTCATCAGTGTATATAGATTTTGGACAAGTACAAAGTAATAGGGAAGTCAGAGCTTTATAGGAGAAGGTGACAGTCAGTAGTGTACTTATCATCAATGAGCAGCTAAATAACTATTGCAGATAATTTCTCATATATCATACATTGTTGGATTATCATTTGCTTCCCTGAGGTTCCTCTATGTTAACTACAGTTGATAGCCTTCATTTACCATTAAAAGTAATACCACAAAATGTAATCCAGTGACAGCAGTAAAAGTAAATACAATAAATACCACAAAAAGTAATCCACGCTCAATTGCCAAATACTATAAAAACCATCAAAAGTAATCCAGGTTCAATGGCCAAAAGCCTTAAAAAATAATCTCAAGTAATTCAAACCGTATGACCAAAAACTTGAACATCATCAAAAGTAATCCTGACCTTATTGCCAAATGTCATAAAGGAAAGTAGAGACAATCCAGGAACAAAATGGAAAAGTGTTCATCTCAGGATATGCTTTCTGGATTGTGATAGGTGTTACTGTGGAGATTGTTATCATGAAATAGACAGTAAAATACAGGAGGCTCAGAAAGGCACTCATTTTGCATGTTGCACTCACAACATCCATTGGGTTCATTGTTATTGGGGTTAGTGCATTTAATAAATCCAGTATATTAATATTCCAGTTTTTATACTGGCCACTAAAATAGACTATTACTCACTGTTACATTTCAGTTTGTACTGTGTACACTTGGGCCAGGGTGAGCACCCATGTTTTGATCATCAGAGGGCAGGATTACTAAAAAAAATTGGGAGCAGATAACAGAGGATTACAAAGTTAGGACCACATCATTATTCACACAAATATGTAATGGACAAAGCTCAGTTCCTCCTCCCACTCCATGAACCGTCACCTTTGCACCAGTCATAAATCAGGCACACAAACTTTCCTATAAGTCATTGGGTTCTTCTCAGACTTAAAAGGGTTGTCTCACTTTAGTAAGTTGCATTTATCATGTAAAGAAAGTTAATACAAGTTACTTACTAATGTATTGTTATTGTCCATATTGCCGCCTCTGCTGGCTGGATTCATTTTTCAGTCATATTATTCACTGCTTGTTTCCATGGTTACAGACCACCCCGCAAGCCATCAGTGGTGGTCGCGCTTGCACATTATAGGAAAAAGCGTCAGCCTCTGGTGGCCGGGACCATGGGAGCGCACATAGGCTAGTGCTTTTTCCTATATTGTGCAAGCACGACCACCACTGATGGATTGCAGGGTGGTCGTAACCACGGGAACAAGAAGTGTATAATGTGATGGGAAAATAAATCCAGCCAGCAAAGGAAGCAATATGGATAATAACAATACATTAGTTAGTGGCTTGTATTATCTTTTTCTACATGATAAATGCCACTTACTGAAGTGAGACAACCCCTTTAAGGTGGCCCTACATGCTAGTCGGCCACGCGATTTTGGGGGACTGACTGACCATCTAATGTTCCTCAGTGGAATGCATATTTTGGGGGGGAAAGATTGAGCATTTTGAATTTCAGCATGCCAGAAAGGTATTTAGTGAGTGACTCCCCTCTCCCCATTGAAAACACATGCATGCTCAGCTGGTTGGCTTAACATGCATTGGGCTGAGACCTATTGTAATATCATGGTCAGCTTTAGATTTTTTATGTCTAAGTTCCTAATGTAGAGTAATTTTTTTCAACAATTCAGGCAAGAGGGCAGCTCCCGTATTAACAAGAATATAAAAATTATACAATCCATGAATAATAACAGATTAGAATACATGTTTCAGTATATTACTTTCAAAGGAATACTAGTTCTTCCCAGAAATATAGACATCTAATTGAAATGAATATTAAAGACAAAAATATTTACAGACCCTTTTTGAAAAGAGTGGCTTTCAAGTAGAAATTCATGAACAAATTGACCCTCAGTGAGCTTGCCAGATTGAGATCATTGGTGCCTTAAGCAATCACTTAGCCCTTGGTATGCTCTCTATCCTGACAAATACACACCGTGCACACTGAATACCACTCTGTAAGCACCCAAGTCTTGCCTACAGTATACCTTCTCGATTGTCCACCCCTAACGCCAGGGTGTTTACTAAGGACACATACAGTGGGGTCCTGGCAGCATCTACAGTACCTCTAGGAGCACGCAGTAGGTTTATCTAAACCTCCTTCTGGGCATTGAGTCTGTCTGCGATTGGAAGGACATCTCTCTTATGAGGGGTTGGTCAAGAGTACATGCCTGAATTGGGTGTTGCTCCACTTTTATTTTGTTTTTAGCATCTCCTCAGGCAGTGATATCCAATATAGTGGCCCCCTACTTAGTAGGGCATCCTTCTGACAGTGACAGGCAGGAACCCAAGGAGTGATTGCTGGGTGTCTCAGAGCAGAGCTGCAGGGTCTTAGCAGCCCCTTATCAGCTCTGGCTTGTATAGCCTCCCACAGGGGGATGTTTACCCCTGTTACTGGAGCTCCTTAAGCAAAATTGCACAACGGATGCAGACACAAAGATACGGTTGTGTGAATGGGCCCTGATAATTTAGAGTAGTCATGAGCAGGGGTGCTGCCAGTACTGGGTGACCCCCACTTTCAACTGCATGAGTCCCACTGTTATCTTCCTGCTCCACTATTCTGTCTCATAGGCTACAGGCCACTTCAGACCTGCAGAATAAATATGGGATTACTATGGCATTTAAAGGGGTTATCTAATGACTAATGTAAAAAAAAAATCAGATATCATATAGTACATGACAACTTCTTTCTAACAAAGCTAGAACCAGCCCTGTACCTCACATGGATCCAGAGATCTCCCCATTCATTTCTCTGCTAGATTTATATCAAGTTGACAGCACAAGGGGAGTGTCTTTTCTGTTAAGGGGACATGTCTCATCTCTACCTATCACAGCTCAGGAAGCAGCTGGAGGATGAAACTGAGCATGTGCAGCCATCTCAGTGAGCAGATCAAAGAAATAAGAAAAAGAACAAACAGCAGGTGGCGCTATACACATACTTGTTATTGAATAACTCAGTAGCTATAATACATTTTTAATTACAAGCAATTTCAAAAGGTGCTGGTTTGAGAACTGTAGAATATTTTTCATGAGACAACCACTTTAACAGATATTCTCATGCAATTGTTTACCTCATTTCTTCTTCAATTTGAACCTCACTGGCCCATTTTCATCACGCATACAATCTGGTTTGGTTTCATCCTGTATGTAGCACTTCCTGTTGCTGTATCCAACCAAACCCATGATGCACTTTTCCTTTATCTGCCACACCTCCAGTATCACCCCCTAACAACGCCCAGCTAGTTACATAGACACTCCCCTGTTACTGCCCCAGTATGGACATAACATCACACGAAATAAGAAAGAGCTACATGGACATAATCAGGTGTTCACAGCCCAGAACGGAAGATAACAGGAAGAAGAAATACATTACAAAATTACAGCTACCTTCATAAATGATTATTTTAAAGGATCTTGACGCAAACCAGAATACTCCTTTAAGGTTTTAACAAATTCAGCAGACTCTAAAACCGCTACAAAACAAAGCAGAGAGCATCATGGTAATCCAAATGGAAAAGAGAGAATCCTTCAAATCCTCTGACTCAACCGTGAGAACACATGGAAGAATTTGTGGTTCATGTGGTCTTCACTAGATTTTTTAGATGCTTTAGATATTACCAAATCTGCAATGGATTCCTAGATTAAGTCAGTATACATGTCCAGAGTAGAATCTAATCAATTATACTGCCCTGTTCACTTATCATACTAGTAACTTGGTATGGCTTAAAAATCCATCCTCTTACGCATAGAGTAGTATGACAGGATTTCTATTCTATAATCATCACCCGGCTGGGATTGATAAAATAATGGTAGTATAAGAAATACATAAAACCCTGGAACATTTCTCCCCGATTGCATCCTGAACAGCATAATATCATTTTACAAACCACCGACCATATCATTTCATAGCCATCTCATTTACATTGAGGTTTATTAGAAGCAGTCACTAGCACAAGTGCACTATGCTCCGCTGACCACAAGATGTAGCTGTCCCACTAAATCAGCCTCACGTTCTGCACTGATGCAGGCGGCACAGACACAATGCTTCTCTAGACGCCGGGCAATCAGTGTTACTTAATTACATTCTAACTGCTAGGATTCTTCTATTGGTTTTTATAATGGGAGAAAAAAACAAAACAAAAACATTCTCTTGAATCGGGATTCTTCAAAGCCCAAACAATTTGTGATTTTTCATCCTTAAAATTGACCAGTCAACAAGGAGAATTTGTTATACTTTATTTTAATAAAAGAAGATCATAAAACATGTGTAAATAGAATCTAAGGGGGTCATTTACCAACTGATATACGCCAGTTTTCTGGCATATGTCGCAGATTGCGGTGCAAAGGTTATTTGCGCATCAATCTGCGACTTTTGCCTACTCACGCCAGGTCTAAAAAATGAGGAGTGATCTAGGCGGGGAAGGGGGGCGCGCTAGCAGGCCCATCTCATTGAGCATTTTCTATGCCTGTTTTAAGGGCGGAATATGTTCAAAATCTACGCCAGCAAGGAAACTGGCATAGATTTAGACTGGCGGTGGATGTGCCTCTACATAACGTAGGTGGATCCAGCGCAAGTGTTCTTAAGACTGGCGTGTAAAACGCCAGTCTTAATAAATTACCTACTAAGTTCTCCGGGGCTTCATCAAATGCTACAGGTGGCAGTGCATCACTTACACAGTCTACTCCATGTCCATTAGGCCTCATGCACACGACCATATGTGTTTTGCGTGCGGTCCACAAACCACAGATCTGCAAAACATGGATGCCAGCCATGTGCATGTTGCCATTTTCTTTCTCCTTTCTGTAGAAATGTCCTACCCATGTACGCAAAATGTACCGGTGTAACAGACATTTGGATGCGGGCAGCATATGGTCTGCTGTCCGCATTTTTTGCTGCCCCATTGAAATAAATAGGTCTGCATCCAATCCCCAAAAAAGGCTGATCGGATGCAAAAAATATATATGTTTGTGTGCATGGGGCCTTATGGTATTTTTTTACAGGATACAGTACAACATGAACCTTTCTTTCTGAAAGGAAAGTAAAGAATAAGAAAAATATTGATGCTTTCTTCCAGGAAGAGCGCTATGCCTGTCGATAAGTTGTGCTCTATTGAAGTGAATGGGACAGACTCTACTGGACCAGCTATGGCAGGACAGCCTTCCAGTTGTGGAATGTATCATTAAGGTCAGTGGAACATTGTAAAACAGACACTTTCATGGCTTGCAAATACTGATAGAAAATACTGACCAAATACTGATCGTATAAAAGTGACTGTTTTACAATCTTCCACTGACTTCGAAGATAAATTAATAGCTGTATAGGATTAAAAAAAATATATGGCTGCTTTCTTTCACACCAAAAAGGCTGTTTTGCCATAGCTGGCCAAATGGCCTACCTGTGAGCCCTATTTTCCTATTATACCCCATAAATCCCCCCTTTAGTACAAATCAGGTGAAGTCATGACACTGTGTCAGGAATGCCAGTTTTAATGCTTATATGTGTAAATGAAAATGATAAATGAAAGGAATTTATCCTAAGGGAATAATAAAAGTATGGAAAAACCGTCACCCTAAGGCCTGTTTCACACGAGCGATAGAGATTGTGTCAGGATCTGTTCAGGGACGGATGGTTTTGCACGCAAGTTCAGTTTTGTCTGCAATTGCGTTTAGTATTTCAGTTTTTTTTTTTATATCTACATCTCCCAGCAACCATCAGTGAAAAATGTATTACATCCGGATGCTTTCTGTTTTTCACACAAGCCCCATTCACTTCTATGGAGCCAGAGCTGCGTGAAAAACGGACAGTATAGAACACACAGTGATTTTTCCACCAAGCGAAGATACTGCATGAAAAAGTATGCTCATGTACACACCTATTGAAATGAATGGGTCAGGATTCAGTCCAGGTCTATTTTCAGTGGAGAAGTGCCTATAAGGTCTATTTCCAGGAGACGCTTGATAAATGTTCCCCATCATGTGCTAAGGGTAGAAAGAATTGGTGTGATCAAAATGAATAAGTCCTAAATGTATTAAGAATTTCAGACCTCTTGGACTTATAGATCTATTCCGTGTGTGGTGACCCCAGGAGAAAACCCTGTGTAATATGGCAGGCAGCTCACTCCAGTGAGTTGGTTATATGTACATAAAAAAAATGGAAAAACATATGCACCAATCAGCCATAGCATTAAAACCATCTGCCTAATATTGTGTAAGCTGCCAAAACAGGTACCACAAGGTGTCTTATGGTACCTAACACCAAG
Source organism: Rhinella marina (assembly GCA_900303285.1). Classification (NCBI taxonomy): domain Eukaryota; kingdom Metazoa; phylum Chordata; class Amphibia; order Anura; family Bufonidae; genus Rhinella; species Rhinella marina. The sequence goes on from ONZH01000939.1 coordinate 37,279, forward strand.
ATGTTAGAAGCATAATCTTTAAGTCCTGTAAGTTGCAAGATGAAGCCTCCATGAATCAAACTTATGTTTCCAACATATTTTACAGATGCTCAATCAGATTGAAATCTGAGGGGTTTGGAGTCCAAGTCAACGTTATGAACTCTTTGTCATGTTTCTCAAACCATTCCCTGATGAAAGAGACCACTGCCCTTAGGCACTATTATTGCCATGAAGGGATGTACTTGTTCTGTACATTGTTTAGGGAGGTTGTTCTTGTCAAAATAACATCTACATGAAGGACTCTCAGAACATTGCCCAGACAATCACATTGCCTCCATCAGTTTATCTTCTTGCCACAGTGCATGTTGGTACTGTCTCATCCATAAGTAAATGATGCGTGTGTACTTGGCTGCATATGATGTCATCAGACCAGGCCATATTCTTCCACAGTACTGTTCTGATGCTTACAGCCAGGACCTCCATCAGGAATTCCAGGGCCCGATAAAGACAATTTTTAATTTATAGCTACTTCTATTATGGGTTAAAGGGGTTGTCTGGGTTCAGAGCTGAACCCGGACATATGTCTTTTTTCATTTTTCACTCAGACAGTCCCTCTGATATCAGCATCGGAGCTTCACTGGCACTAATGGGCGGGCTTTAGCGCTGCCCTAGCTGCTTTATAGGTACGTCACCGGATCTAATGAAAAGCCCTTAAAGCATGAAATGCTTCGATGCTCATATCAGAGGGGCTGCCTGGGTGAAAATTAAGGAGGGGGGTTAATATGTGTAGAAACAAAATTTACAAGTGATTATTGGGATTTGAACCCAATTACATCCCACCAGGAGCTCTGGAAAATGAAAGGTGGAATCTGTTGCTATGGGCAACTAAGCCAGTTTTCCTTAACACCACTTATCTATAAGTTTAGTTTTGTTAGTAAAAGTCTATGAGACGGGAGAGGGCCCCTCCCTCAAACCATATTGATCCCAAGGGCCCCTCCTCCAAATCACATCGATCCCAAGGGTCCCATAGCTTCATTAATATTCACTGTACTGAACTGAAATTTCATGAGGCTGCTGATATTGTAGACTGAAGTGACTGGGCCCAGGCTCCCCAGGGCCCCTGACTGCAGTACTTCCCTGATAGTGGCCCTGCTTACTGCACATTGTAGGTGTTTTCAGTGGTGGACAGGAACCAGCAAGGTCACTGTGACCAGTTTTGCTTCCCGATATATCCCATCCCTAGACGTGTGTCATTGTCATGAGACAATGTGTAACTCACTTCAACTGTCGGTGGTTTCAATATTATGGCTAACGGGTGTATAATTTTCTGGAAATTCAGGACACTAGTAACAGCATGGTGAATATATACATATAAAGAGGGCTATTTCTGCACCAATACCATCAATTTCTACAAACCCCTTTGGATAAATGTAACAATAGCAGTTTTTTAATGTAAATATAATACTGTATCTATCTGATATATATCTATCTATCTGATATAAATATATATATATATATATATGTATTTTACAGTGTAGATATATAATCTAATATATAAAGCTGAGTGTATTTATGTGTGTATGTCCGCTAAAGGAATCCGCACTGTCGCAGCTACAATCACGAAATTTGGCACACAGGTACATCAGGTGTCCGGGAAGGTTTTAGACTGGGTCTCAGCTCTCCAGGACGTACCATTCCTGAGATATTCCCAAAAAATGCATTAGCTAATGGAAGCTCACAGGCCCTCACTTTTCACATACACACAGTTTTACAAAAAGTTTCCATAACAACCCAGCCATTTTTCTTCACTGCTGTAGGTCCGCTTTAAAGGGGCAGAGCGCTGTGGATGACACTGATAAAGGGGTATTCCGGTTACCATAAATATCACTTATGTTTTAGACTAATCCATCATCAATCATTACCTCATATAATGTAAATTTCACATAAAAGATATTTTCTTCCACTGCTACCCACTGTGTTTCCTCATAAATTACCATGGCATCGACTTCTAGTTCAGGCCACCCTCAAAAGAAGGATTTAAAAACCCAGCCCCAGGTCCTGCTAAGCCACACCCTGACCTGGTCAGGCCACACCCCCTCCCACTCCTCAGCCGACGGGGATTGAAAAAATGAAGGTAAAAATCAACTTCTGTCCGCTGCAGGGGTGGGGGGAGGGTGACTTTCTCCCTGCAGCTCATGCTCAGACTGCACAGTGCTACTGTCTTAGAGTGAGCTGTTCAAAAGGACATCCCTGTGTCCGTCCAGGCCCTGCACCAGACGGAGGACAGGTTGTCTGAAAGCCGGACTGTCCGGCCAAAAACCGGACCTCTGGCCACCTTAGGGACAGGCTGCTGTGAAGGTCACAGTTAAAAGGGAGGGTGCTGCGGATGTTACTGTTAAGGGGGCAGGCTGCTGTGGAGGTCACTGTTAAAGGCGCGGGCACTGTGGAGGTCACTGTTAAGGGAGGAGGGGACTGTGGAGGCCACTATTAAAGGGGCAGCGAGGTACAGTGAGGTCACTGTTAAGGCAGCGGGGTACTGTGAAGTCACTGTTAAGGGAGCGGGGTACTGTGAGGTCACTGTTAAAGGGGCAGTCGCGGTCTCTGTCAAGGGGGTCAGGAATGGTGGACGTCAGTTAAGGGGACTGTTAAGGGGGCGGGCCCCTGTGGAGGTCATTGTCAAGTGGGTGAGGTCCCATTTTAAGAAGACAGGGAACTGTGTGGGGGGGGGGGTCAGTGCTAAGGGATGGAGAGCTGTGGAGGTCACTGTTAAGGAGGTAGGGTGCTATAGAGGTCACTGTTGATATCTTTTAACAGCACACAAACATTAAATGAAATAGATTAAATATACCTGGGTCCTTCAGCTAGTACATATATATATATATATATATATATATATATATATATATAAATATTACTATATATATATATACATATAGTTCTTCTCCCATGAAGGTGTATATATAGTACAGACACCATCTATATATAATTCCATCATATTATGAGCCGTGATTACTGTTTACCTCTCTTGCAGTGTATACATACAAGTGGCAATGCCTAAACCCACAGTCTAATTAACATTTATGTTGTTCCTAAATGTTATTTCAGTCCTATATAAACACACCTTCCAGCCTGCCAGCCCCGTGCTAGGCTGTGGCCTGGTGATTATAATGCATCATTCATTGCGGTTGCACCAAGAATTTATCTCTAACCTTAATTATCATGTGCCCAGTTTTGAAAACATTTTCCCACACATACAAAATAATTTGGAACAAAGCCTATTTAGTCATTTAATCCCTCCAGTGGTGCAGAAATGTGGATATCCCGGCAGGCATCAATGGGATAGACACAGTGCTGTCTGCATCTGCTAAGCCGGCTCCTGCTGCGCCACATAGTGATACGTAACATAAGCAGCCATGTAAATGTACATCTGATTACATCTTCTATTCCAGGAGGAACTAATGCTGCAGGGCAGAGGGTTGGGAGATCACTTGGGTAAACACTGATTACATATTATAAGCTGCTGGGGAGGTTTTCTAGTTATCAACCATATGATTTCTGAGCGTCCATAGAAGCCCTATACTTTACAATCAGAAAACTGAAGGGCTTTTAGTTAGGGTTGTTTTCTCTCTCTCCCCCTCCCCTTTGGCTGTGTGTTTTCCCACTTTTTCATTTCAGGTAATTTACCTCAAGTCATCTGTAAACCGGTGACAGCTGGTTCCAGCTGGTATCTTCATCAATCTGTGGTGGCAAGAAGAGCCTCTTCTGATTGGCTGTCGGCGTTGCTGGGGGAGAATTCCAGACATCTGATTTGTCTTCACAGCTACGGCAAGAAAGTTATTGTCCTTAAATAGCTGGGTTCGGCAGCGCTCTGGGCCAGTTCCTGAAGACCGGATCTTCGCCCACCCACACTCCCTTTTTGGATTTTGGTTAATGGAGAAATTTAAATGGTATTTTAAGTGATGAGTTTGAATTTAATTATTTATTGAATATTTATTAAATTAATTTATGTATACCCATAATAAAGCATTGCGGCCATTTTTATTCCAAAGAAGATGTGTTGTTTTTATTTATTAGATGTTAAGTTTAGGAATAGTGTCATTTGTCTCCGTGTAAATTAAATGCTACCATATACTATATTTACCCACACATGATGACTGAAATGTGATTAAAAAAAACAACAATGCAAATAGCTACAAAACCTTAAAAAATTTTGGTGGGCAGAAGATTGACACGTGACTACTGATCAGTCTGGTCAAACTACGAGTCCCATAATGTTGGTGGACAGAGGATTGACACACGTGACCACAGTTCAGTCTCTTCATACTACCAATCCCATGATGTTGGTGGGCAGAGGATTGACACACGTGACCACAGCTCAGTCCATTCATACTAACAATCCCATGATGTTGGTGGGCAGAGGATTGACACACGTGACCACAGCTCAGTCCATTCATACAACTAATCCCATGATGTTGGTGGACAGAGGATTGACACACGTGACCACAGTTCCGTCTCTTCATACTACCAATCCCATGATGTTGGTGGGCAGAGGATTGACACACGTGACCACAGCTCAGTCCATTCATACAACTAATCCCATGATGTTGGTGGACATAGGATTGACACACGTGACCACAGTTCAGTCTCTTCATACTACCAATCCCATGATGTTGGTGCGCAGAGATTTGACACACGTGACTACAGCTCAGTCCATTCATACAACTAATCCCATGATATTGGTGGACAGAGGATTGACACACGTGACCAAAGTTCAGTCTCTTCATACTACCAATCCCATGATGTTGGTGGGCAGAGGATTGACACACGTGACGACAGCTCAGTCCATTCATACAACTAATCCCATGATATTGGTGGGCAGAGGATTGACACACGTGACCACAGCTCAGTTCATTCATACTACGAATCCAAAACTCACAAAAACAAAAGGATAAAAAAGGATAAAAAACATCCTGCATGATGTGATAATGATTGCGGATGTCAGTGGCTATATATATCAAAGTAAATCACAGAAAAAGGGTTTTAGTGCACAAAAATAGATGCAAACAATATATACTGTATAAACTAAGACCTCATTCTGATATGATAAAATCTGAGACTCTTAGCCAATATATTTTGATCAAAACACATCTGTGCCCACCTACCCAGCGTCACGGTGGTCTCAGGTCAGGCAGGTCCTACGCTAAACCTAACTATGCCGTTGGGCATCTATATCTAGGAGCGTGGACTCTGCACATATAGGTGTGTTGCTCCTAGTAACCTCTATGTGCATACAGCAACCAATGAGAGGAGGAGCAAACACACCTATATGTACCACACAATCAAGGCGCTCAATTTGATAGGAAGAGCAAAAGTGCACAAGAATGCTACTCAAGATAAGCTAGGAGCGCATTCGCACCTGAAGGTGCCACTCCCTCAGGTACATGTTATAAACTAAGCAAAACTCACAAAAACAAAAGGATAAAAAAGGATAAAAAACATCCTGCATGATGTGATAATGATTGCGTGGTACATATAGGTGTGTTTGCTCCTCCTCTCATTGGTTGCTGTATGCACATAGAGGTTACTAGGAGCAACACACCTATGTGTGCAGAGTCCACGCTCCTAGATATAGATGCCCAACGGCATAGTTAGGTTTAGCGTAGGACCTGCCTGACCTGAGACCACCGTGACGCTGGGTAGGTGGGCACAGATGTGTTTTGATCAAAATATATTGGCTAAGAGTCTCAGATTTTATCATATCAGAATGAGGTCTTAGTTTATACAGTATATATTGTTTGCATCTATTTTTGTGCACTAAAACTCTTTTTCTGTGATTTACTTTGATACTACGAATCCCATGATGTTGGTGGGCAGAGGATTGACACACGTGACCACAGCTCAGTTCATTCATACTACGAATCCCATGATGTTAGTGGGCAGAGGATTGACACACGTGACCACAGCTCAGTTCATTCATACTACTAATCCCATGATGTTGGTGGGCAGAGGATTGACACACGTGACCACAGCTCAGTTCATTCATACTACTAATCCCATGATGTTGGTGGGCAGAGGATTGACACACGTGACCACAGCTCAGTTCATTCATACTACCAATCCCATGATGTTGGTGGGCAGAGGATTGACACATGTGACCAAAGCTTAGAGCGTTCATACTACAAATCCCATGATGTTGGTGGGCAGAGGATTGACAAATGTGAACACAGCTTAGAGCGTTCATACTACAAATCCCAAGATGTTGGTGGACAGAGGACTGACACACGTGACCACAGCTCCCATGATGCATTGTAGTTTCTTAGTTCTCCTGCCTCTTCACTGATGCTTGCCTACTGACAGCTTTTGTGTCTCTTTCCACATTATAGTCTCTGCATCTGGATTTCTATAATAGTTATATACATGTCTATAAGAGAACACCTCACTAAAAAATGCAGTGCAATCTATAAGCAGCATCTTATAGAGCAGGAGGAGCTGAGCAGATCAATATGTGGAAATTTTTTGGAAAAGATTCTCTAAAGCTAGTAATTTATCCCATGAATAATGTAAAAAATAAAAATCAGACATCATATAGCACATGACAACCTCTTTCTAACAAAGCTGGAACCAGCCCTGTACCTCACATGGATCCAGAGATCTCCACATTCATTGCTCTGCTAGATTTATATCAAGCTGACAGCTCAAGGGGAGTGTCTTTTCTGCTTCAGCTCAGGGGGTGTTTCCATTCTGCTGCAGCGTTCTCCCTATCACAGCTCAGGATGAAACTGAGCATGTGTGGCCTTCTCAGTGAGCCGGACAAAGAAATAAGAAAAAAAAAAAAATCCAGCCAGCAAAGGAGGCAATATGGACAATCACAATACATTAGTAAGTGCCTTGTATTAACCTTCTCTATATGATAAATGCCATTTCCTGAAGTGAGACAACCCCATGATGAGCTCTCAGTACACGGGGAGGTGTTATCAATGACTGACACCTATGTATACACCCTTACAGGAGTTCTTCAGGAATTATTTAAAAGGGCTGTCAACAACCTGTCCTAGAATGTGAGAAGGACTGGTTACCACCACTTGCAGAGTTGCCTCGGGGGCGGGGCTCACTACACTGCTCTACAGTTGATGGTAATGATGTGATCCTGCCTATGATATACCATCACGGCTGAGCAGCCTGACAGGAAAACTAACTAATATGTAGTATATGCAAGTGCCAGAACGTAGTGTGTAGAGGCCTCAGCCCCTCACCTCTGTAGGCAGCTCTGGAGGTATTGGAAACCAGTCCTATTTACATTCTAGAACAGGTTGCTGGCGGCCATTTTAAATCATTCCTGACAACCCTTTTATATAGAGAATGCTATCAATCACTGAATGATACTGAAATTTCCCTCGGGATTAATAAAATGTATTGTATCATAACACCTCCACTGTGGACTGAGAGCTGTTGACCGGGTTGGTCGACAAGGCCAGACAAACTAGGGCTTTGTTTGAGAGTAGAATTTGGGAAATTCATTAATGAATTTAATTCATTTGGAATCAATTAGCTGATCTCCAGTCTTAGGCTACATGCACACGACCGTATGTGTTTTGCGGTCAGCAAATAAAAAAAAACGATGTCATCCGTATGGCATCCGTTTTTTTTGCGGATCCATTGTAACAATGCCTATCCTTGTCCGCAAAACGGACAAGAATAGGACAGGTTCTATTTTTTTGGCGGAGCTATGGAACGGACATACTGATGCGGATGGCACACAGTGTGCTGTCCGCATTTTTTGCTGACCCATTGAAATTAATGGGTCCGCATCCTATCTGCAAAAAAAAAAAAAACGGAACGGACACGGAAACAAAATACGTTCGTGTGCATGAGGCCTTAACCTGACAGCATATGTCATTATATATTACATAGAGCCTGGACTGTGGGCTAGTCATCAATGTCTTCTTCACAATCATTCATGCTAAGTTTTGTCTCATTCACACATGGCAGGTTTGATCCGTATCCTGTATCAGCATACTGAAACCATGATCAGAAGTAGAGACATAGAGAAGAAGAAGAAGTGTTTCCATTCACCGTAAAAGACTTATTCTTGAACACCAGGATTACATAAGCAACCCAAGACAATCCGGTCAGCCGGGGACAGATTTAAAGGACATCTCCGGCCTCAGTTATGTCATTCACACGTTCCAGGAAAGATTTTTAGATGAGAGAGGAGTGTTTAGTTTGAATACAGGAGTGAACATGTACAACTCAACCTGCAGCCCACTTCTTAGATGCATTGTAGCTCTGAAATAAAGACAGTTCATTCGCCATTTTGTGTAAATGAGATTAAAGATCAATGAAAATATCCTATGGTACCATTCAGAATACAATAAATGAAGGGAAGGAACTGATGAGGACTCCTGCTGTACGAGTGTGACTGGTGACTTATTTAGGACTCACATGCAGTCTGTATTAGGTAAACCGCAGTTGTATTATTACTATTTTCTTCCATATTATTACAATGTTTTATGATAACTTTTTAAACCCCTTAGCACCATCCACTGTAACAGGGTTGCCAACCTTTATTGTTCTTTTTTCTGGAAAACTTATCCCAAAATCACGGACATCCAACAATTTTTACGGACAAATTGGAAAACCATAATGACTGATACAGATTATAAGTAATACATGTCTATAGCTCAATATAAGAACTCATAAGAACTCATTACCTGCATTTACTGTGAACTGTAAAATGATAATTACCACCTAAAATAATCTACTCAAGCACCACCAGACTAAAAAAAAAATCACGGACACATCTATTTTTTTTTTAATCACAGACACAGGAAAAAGTGACATAGTTTTACACCACAATAGTGGCATAAATAGGCTGTTAAATGTCCCTCATTGGGTAATGCAACACACTTTAATTAAAAAAGGAAATTAATAAGGTTCAAATGTATATAAATAAATAAAAAAATATATAAATAAATAAACTAGTATATCTTGCTACCAAGACCAAGAATGGGGTCCCAGTATCCCACAGGGCCCCTAAAAATGAACAAAGGCAGCAGATCAAGCATGCACACTGCCTCTCTGTACGAGACTGCCAGAAATAGTAAGTCCAGCACTTGGATAAAGAAGAACGGCGCAGCAGGATTAAGGATATAAATCCTTTATATAATTTCCCCTTGGATAGTATGTCCATATACTTTTGAGTGTTATTTTTTTGGTGTACTGAGACCTAGTTTATGTCTTTGGTCATGAATCTATTCTATTTCCACTTATAAAATAGTAGCAAACCCACAAGTTGCAGTTACAATGAGATGAGCCCTCTCAATGTGACAATACCTAAATTACACCACAAGAGGGGGCTGTTTACACAGGTAAAGCTCTAGACCTTGGCACCAGCACTCTTCTAGCAGCAGCGTAATCCCACTTCAAACATGAGCCCGGGCATTATGTACTTGATGTTATCCCTCTTTATCTTTAATACGCAATGAAACGATGGGTAAATGTTGTACATTGACCCGCGAGACGTGCGTGACATGTTAACTGAACTTAGCGCATGCTGACTGCACACCAGTGCTGTAATACGTCCCTTCACTGATACATAGGTACATGACTATATTATACAGAGCAGAGATCATGGGTGGCTTGTGAATGTGCAAAGACGATAGGAAACCGTATTTAGGGTGCATGTTATACTGCTTCTAAAAAATGCACATGTGCAGTCGTTACGCGGTTGTCACGTGGTCATACGAGCCTCACTGAGCTCTGATAAAACCAGTTAGGACCACACTGTTTAGTTGGTTCGTAATGTTAATGCTGTGCAGCCATTAATAATGCCAATGACAAAACGGTGCAGTTGTAATTAGTTTAATTAGAGCCTGTTACGGCTCTTATGGCCACGTGGCACGGCCAGGTCACAACCGCTAGGCGACCGCACCGTGTGGTCATACCATTTTCTTCAAGAACTGGCTCTAAGAAGATGTAGTTGTAGGTTTCACATGCGTGCATGCTGACTGGAAGGCAAAGGGGAACACCCCGCCTAAGGAGGACACTACAGAGTTAAATGCGTTTCCTAAAAGTCACTTTTTATTGGCTGAACATGTTAATTGAAAACTGCCTTACTTAAAATTAAAATTTGGCGCCATTCGTGAACCGGTGATCCCATGGACGACTCTCAGCACAGCGACCAGTGATGGCGCAGCCGTGGTCAGGAGCTGCTGTGGTGTGCTGACAGTGGGAAGCAGTGAGGGACCTCAGTGACTGGAGGCATGGCTACAGAGCCACCTTCTACATGTGCTCCGATAAAGAAAGAACTTTTAAGTGAGAAGCTAAACTAAATATCTTTTCACCCTGATCCGAGCGCTTAATATCCTGATCACTGCTTGGCATTTACATGCAGTGATCATCGGGGCTGTGTGGGGAAGACCAACCGTTACTACGATCACCTGTCACCACTTTCAGTGTTGTCGGCCGCAGATCATGGTTTACACAGGGCAATGTGCTGCTGATAAATGATGATTTTTTTAATTGATTTGGTTGCCTGACAACACGTTTATTTGTCGTTGATCGGAGGCACATTAACAGACATGAGCGCCCCGTCCCTTGCTCTGCTGATACCGCCCCTCCGCTGCGGGCTCTTCCTCTCTGGTCCCGACTGATCTCTTCTCGAGTCTTCCTGCTGAGCTTCAGTTACTATAAGGGTATGTCTATACCAGGAATCAGCAACCTTGGGCGCTCCGGCTGCTGTGAAACTACAACTCCCAGAATGCACACTTACTCAGCTGCTCTTGTAACTCCCACACAAGGATTCTGGGAGTTGTAGTTTCAGAACAGCTGGAGTGCCGGAGGTTGCTGGTCTACACGGTCATTCTGACTACAACAGCAGCTGTGTGACTAAAGATCGCAGTGTACAGAAGTGGGGCTGCCATAAAGATGAATGAAGTCACAGTGTGATTCGCGGTTTGCTGTGACCATGACATACAAAACGCAAAAAATGCTGCAGTTTTGGATTTTTTGCGTTTTGCGTATCACAGGTGAAGCAAATGTGCGAGTCGCATTGTCACCCTATTCATTCCTATGACAGTCCCAGTATTAACCAAACTATCTTTCCTCCTCAGCTTTTTAGAAATAGCTGGAGAACCCCTTTAACTTTTTTGGCTAGTTAACGATTAGCACTACTTCTGTCAAAAATACATGTGGGGCAAAGTAGGATGAAAAATGTCTGTGTACTCGTTTAGGGAAAGTTCACACATAGGTTTTTGCTGGCATTTTTCTGCACTTGCGTTTTTTGCACCTTCTTTTCTTAGAAGTAGAAACGTCATCTCCAGACATTGGCTGAAGCTCTTCGGGAAATATGAAATGCAGGACAAAATGGTGTTTTTATTAATTAAGTAGTGTTTTTTTTGTTTCTTTCTGACTTCTCCTAAGGGTCTTCACACACATGAATTTGGCACTAGCATCTAAAAAAAAATGTCAGAATAATTGCTTTTTTCCTTTTTGTCCACCTGCGGTTTTTGTGGCAGTTTTTGCACGCCATGGGGGAGATTAATCAAAGTAGTGTACTGGCTTAGTTGCCCATAGCAACCAATCAGATTCTATCTTTCATTTTCCAAAGGAGCTCTGAAAAATGAAAGGTGGAATCTGATTGGTTGCTATGGGCAACTAAATCAGTTTTCCTTTACACCCGTTTTGCTAACTCTCCCCCACTGTGTGTTACCACTAGTGTAAAAAGACACCAAGAGCCTGCACAGGTACAGCATGCAGAGACCAGATCTTCACCTAATGGGCAAAACATTCCCACCCACCTTCAACTGCAAAAAATACACCAAAAAGTATCACTAAAAACACAAAAGTGCAGATAAACACCGGCACAAACCTATGTGTGAACACACCCTGAGAAGGCTACTTTTGGTTTAATGTGAATTGCACAGAGCAGAGTTCTGCAGGTTTTTAATATACAGGGATTTTTTTGGTGCAATTCCTCACCATGTTTAAGACCTCTGGTTGCTGTTAGTGAATGGAGCTGAAAACTGTCTTTTTTTTACTGCTGAGAACTTGATACAATTCCTTTGTGAGCTGAAGAATCTGATTCCCCACTGACACACTGTAACGAACTGTACAGACTGCACTCTCTGCTGTGAGAAGGTGCGGAAGAACAATGCTGAGGAATGCCACTACTTCTCATTACACATACCACTCGTCATTATGTCCTTCTCTGCAGATGACACAGTGATCCCCACTAGCCATCGTGCATACCGCAAGCCCCGAGTAACAAAGCGGCTGCCACTCAGATAACGGTCCCTCCACATCCCGGTCCTCGCTCCAAGAAGGTGCCTCCCTTGGCTGAGAATCAGCGGCGGCCAATCCCCGAGAGCAGGGGGCAGCCCTGGCAGCATGTGAGGGGCTGCTCCCAGTAACTGCTGCCCAATGGCGGGCTCCGGAGGAGGGCCTGGAAGTGACAGGCGTGTGGCTGGGCGGAGCAGAGGACGGGGGGGAGGGAGGACGGAGCTCGGGTGAAGTGAACTGGGATCAATGAGAGAAGTTTTTTGTTCCAGGGAAGGCACCAGGAGACTAGTGCTGCAGAGCCCGGTACCCGCAGCTGTGCCCGGTGCCATGCTACTGGTGCTGCGCTAACCCCTCACATACTGGATTACAAGAGGATGCGCAGGAGAGTTGGCATCTTCTCCAGGCTGCAGATGCTTTCCAGGACTTCTGTGTGGACAATGCAAGGAGCATCTGCCAGGGGGACCATTTGAAGGCTCCAGGGCACCCTACCTTCTGGATGTGGTGGATGGACCAAGCTTCAAGGAGGTGACTCTCTACAATTCAAGGTGTGTAGATGCTCCTCAAGTGCAATGATCCTGAGATGGTGCAAGTGACTGCACTGCGGGATGTGTGACTGGACTGAGCTCCTGGATGGACAACTAAACTCATCATCCCAAGCACTTTTTGCATCCAGTGCTGGCAAGGGGAAGCTGCTAAGCCTGTGGAGCTAACACTCATGTGCATTGCTTTCCCTAGATCACAGTAAGTGGATGGTTTTAGCAGCTTTGTAATAATCTGCATGGACTTGCATGTGCAACATGAGTCCCCTGTGTGTGAGGACTGTTGACCCACATGAACTGATGCATTTCTTGGTCTGTTTCTTGCTGATATCTCTGCCTGGAACATTAGGCAGCTCCCAAGCTCGTCAGATATTTCAAGTTCTGGAGGAGCAGCCACCAGGGGCTTATGTAGGCACCATCAGCACTAAACCAGGCTTTACCTACAGACTTAGTGAATCCCACGCACTGTTTAGCATGAACTCTTCTTCTGGCTCTATCTACACCACCTCAACCATAGACAGGGAGAGTCTTGCCAGTGATGTTATCAATCTGGTTGTTCTCTCTAGCCAACCAACGTATCCAACTGAAGTTCGTATTACTGTCCTGGATATCAATGACAACTCTCCCGTGTTTCCCGATCCCTCCATCGTGGTGTCTTTTAAAGAGGACACACAAGGAGGAAGGCAGGTGATACTGGACACTGCTACAGATTCTGACGCTGGTACCAATGGGGTAGATCACCGCTCCTATCGTATTGTGTCAGGAAATCAGGATGGGCGCTTCAAATTGGGAATTACAGTTAACCCAAGCGGGGATGGTGCTTTTCTCCATTTAATGTCACAAGGTCCATTAGACAGAGAGACTGTTCCATGTTATTATTTGGTGGTGGAAGTTGAAGACAAAGGTTCACCCAAAAGAGTAGGCCATTTACAAGTGAACGTAACAGTGCAGGATATCAATGACAACCCACCTATGTTTAGCAGCTCTCAGTACCGAGCTAGAGTAGAAGAGGACGCCCCTGTAGGTTCAAGTGTTCTTAAAGTTGAGGCCACTGACAGGGATGAAGGGGATAATGCTGCAATCGTATACCAACTGGCAGAAGGAACCCCTTTCCAGATTGACCCAGAAAGTGGACTTGTTACCATTAGGGAGCCATTGGACTATGAAAGTCAACAGCAATATACTTTGAGCATCGAGGCCAAAGACCTTGGCACCCCACCGCTAACTGGCCGTGCTGAAGCAATTGTTTCCTTGATTGATGTTAACGATAATGATCCGGTTGTAAAGTTCCGCTATTTTCCTGCCAACTCTCGTTATGCCTCAGTGGATGAGAATGCTCAGGTGGGTACAGTGGTAGCTCTACTTACAGTCACTGACTCAGACTCACCTGCTGCAAATGGAAATGTCACCGTGGCTATACTGGGAGGAAATGAGCAGCGCCACTTTGAAGTACAGACATTAAAGGTGCCCAACCTAAGCCTTATCAAAGTGGCTAGCGCACTGGACAGGGAGCGCATACCTTCTTACAACTTGACTGTTAGTGTGTCAGATCAGGGGCATCCTAGGCCTAGGTCATCCGTGGCTAGCCTTGTGATATATGTGAACGATATCAATGATCATCCTCCAGTCTTCCAAGAGCCTCAAAGCGAAGTAGCAATCAATGAGGATTTACCGCCTGGATCTTATATCTGTGGAGTTTCAGCTACAGATGGGGATACTGGGCTCAATGCCAACCTACGATACTCCATTGTATCTGGAAATAAATTGGGATGGTTTTCCATTAGTGAAAACAGTGGACTGGTGACCAGTATATCTGCTCTAGACCGGGAAACAGCTCCACAGTTGCTTCTTAATATCAGTGCACGTGATCAAGGCCCTCAGCCGAAAACAAGTTATGCTACTCTACTTGTTAATCTCTTGGATGTAAATGATCAAAAACCCACTTTTACTGGCCTTCAAGCGGATAACCGGCAGTGGGTCTCCATACCAGAAAATTCACTCATAGGCACTGAGCTGGTCACACTAAGGGCCACTGATGGTGATCTTGGGAGCAATGGAACTATCCGTTTCTACTTTGATTCTGATAACCCAAGCCCATGTCAAGCATTTTTTCGTTTGGACCCTTTGTCTGGCCTACTCACTACGCGAACAGAGCTGGACAGGGAGCATCAAGAAAACTGTACTTTGGCAGTGCTGGCTACTGACCTTGGAACCCCACCTCTTTCCTCCTCAGCTACCATCACTGTTACTCTGTTGGATGTAAATGACAATAGTCCTGTTTTTTATCCTGTGCAGTACTTTGCCAACATTCAGGAGAATGAACCACCAGCAAGTTTTGTTGTTTCTGTGACAGCCGCTGATCCTGACTTGGGTGTGAATGGTACAGTTAAATATTCCATTAAAGTAGGGGACACTTCGAAATTCCAGATTGATGCTGAGACAGGAGCTATTACAACAAAGACTGCTTTGGATAGGGAAGAAAAAACAGCTTACCAGCTAAAAGTTGGTGCTACTGATGGAGGAGGCCTACACTCTCATAACCACGCCATTGTTACTATCACTGTGTTAGATACCCAGGACAATCCACCCGCTTTTACCCAGGACACATATACTTTTGTTATGTTTGAAAATGTGCCTTCAGGATATCACGTTGGAACAGTCACAGCAACCACTATGGATCTTAATACAAATATCACATACCTTATAACTACGGGGGACCAAAAGGGGATGTTTACAATAGATAAAAACAGTGGTTTAATCATGACAGCAGGAGTGGTTGATAGAGAAGAACAGGGCTCTTACCACCTTAAGGTCGTGGCTACTGGTGGAGCAGTAACTGGTGAAGCAATTGTTAATATCACAGTCAAAGACCTCAATGACAATGCTCCCCACTTCCTGCATGCAGTAGAAAGTGTAAATGTGGTGGAAAATTGGAAGGCAGGTCATATTATCTTTCACGCTAAGGCTGTCGATCCAGATGAGGATGTAAATGGCAGGATCATTTACAGCTTAAAGCAGAACCCCTTAGGTTTGTTTCAGGTGGATGAAATGAGTGGTGAAGTGAGCATTACGGGAGCCCTTGATGTCAGTGCTGGATCATACCAAGTAGAAATTTTGGCCTCAGACATGGGTGTTCCTCAGCTGTCTTCCAGCTTCATATTAACTGTCTCTGTACATGATGTCAATGATAATCCTCCTGTCTTTGACCAGCTTTCATATGAAGTTACTCTGTTAGAGTCTGAACCAGTTAATTCAAGATTTTATAAGGTCCATGCTTCTGACAAAGATTCTGGGGCCAATGGGGAGATTACATATCATATTACAGATGGGAATGTGGGGGGTGCATTTGGAATATTTCCTGATGGGCAGTTATATGTGAAGAGTGAACTGGACAGAGAAGTTAAAGATATATATGTTTTACTTATTACTGCTTCAGACAGAGCTGTAGAGCCTCTTAGAGCCACAGTTAATGTCACCATAATTCTTGAGGATGTCAATGATAATAGGCCATTATTTAATAGCACCAATTATGTCTTCTACTTTGAAGAGGAGCAAAGAGGTGGGTCATTTGTCGGCAAACTCTTTGCCTTAGATAGAGACATTGGTTCTAATGGTGACGTCATGTATGCCTTTGAAACCATGCAACCTGACTTTGAATTAAACACAATCACAGGGGACATCACCAGCACACATCAGTTTGATAGAGAGACTCTTATGAGACAAAGGGGAGCTGCAACATTTACTCTTAAAGTAGTCTCAAGTGATTTAGGTTTACCAAAACCCCTGAAAGACCAAGCTACTGTACAGATTTACATAAAAGACATCAATGATAATGCTCCTAAGTTCTCGAAAGATCTCTACCAAGCCAGTATTTCAGAATTAGCAGCAAACATGACCCCCGTTTTACGTGTCTCTTCTTCTGATGTAGATGAGGGAAATAATGGATTAGTAAGCTATTCTATCATTAAAGGCAATGAGGAAAATCACTTTTCCATTGAGAGTAGCACAGGCCAGGTATCACTCATAGGGAAATTGGACTATGAAGCCACAGCTGCTTATTCTCTTAATATCCAAGGTGTGGATTCAGGGAATGTCCCTTTAACTTCAACATGTACCTTATATATTGATGTACTTGACGAAAATGATAACACACCATCGTTTCCAAGGTCAGCTCTGCTTGTAGATGTTTTAGAAAATATGAGGGTTGGAGAACTGGTGTCTTCAGTTGCAGCCACAGATTCTGACTCTGGGGACAATGCTGATATTCATTATAGTATTACTGGGACTAATAACCATGGGACCTTTAGTATTAGCCCCAACACTGGAAGCATCTTCCTGGCTAAGAAGCTGGATTTTGAAACTCAGTCATTGTACAAATTAAACATTACAGCGAAAGACAATGGCAGACCACCCCGCTCCTCTACCATGTCAGTTGTCATACAAGTCAGGGATTTCAACGACAACCCACCCAGCTTCCCAGATGGAGATATCTTCAAATCAGTAACTGAGAATGTCCCTGTTGGAACATCCATTTTAACTGTGACTGCCTCTGATCCTGATGCAGACATCAACGGACAGCTCAACTATGCTATCATTCATCAGAAACCAAGGGGCAGTCACTTTGTGATTGATGAGGTGCGAGGAATAATCTTCACTAATGCAGAAATTGACCGAGAGTTCTCTAATCTGTTTGAACTCACTGTTAGAGCCAGTGACCAAGCTGTACCCGTAGAGACCCGAAAATACGCCCTGAAAAATGTTACTATATTAGTTAACGATCTTAATGACAATGTCCCTACATTTATGTCGCAGAATGCTTTTGCTGCAGATCCTAGTCTGGTCATTGGATCTGTTCTGTCCACAGTTGCAGCCTTTGACCCCGATGAGGGTTCCAATGGAGAGATAGAATACGAAATTGTTAATGGAGACACTGAAACTTTCATTGTGGATCGCTACAGTGGGGACTTGAGGGTGGCCTCTGCAATGGTACCGTCACATCTCATTTACAACCTTATTGTGGCTGCCACTGACTTAGGACTTGAAAGAAAAAGAACTACAACCGAATTGACCATTATTCTTCAAGGGACTGATGGGCCAGTTTTTTCGCAGCCAAAGTACATAACTGTTTTAAAAGAAGGGGAGCCTGTTGGTACAAATGTAATATCTATTGAGGCATCTAGTGTCCGAGGCTCAGAGACGACAGTGGAATACTTCATCGTTTCTGTAAAATGTGAAGGAAAAACTGTTGGACGTTTATTCACCATTGGGCGCAATACAGGCATCATCCAAACGGCAGCAGTCCTGGACAGGGAGCGTGGAGCAAAGTTGTACTTGCTGGATGTGTATGCTATTGAGAGAGAAAGCAGTTTTCCCAGGACTCAGAAAGCTGAGGTAAGATTTTTGGTTCCACCTTTTTTTTTATTGTAAATTGTTCAACATTATATTATATTGTACTGTATGTATACTGCCTACTCAAGAATTTGCCTAGGCCACGGCATGAGAGGTGGAACTTCATAACCTACCCTGAAAGCTGAAATATTTCATGCAGGTAAAAGGTAAGGCCTGTTTCACACTGCTGGAAGGATGTTCCAGCATAGAATGCCGGGAATTGGCTGGACAAAAAAACGCTGTGTGCAGTAGTATTTGTCTGGCCGTGTGTTGGCATATTTGCCAGATCGAGGCTGGATTACCACTAGAACCCATTATAATTAATGGGGCTGGATGGTATTCCGGCAGCGTTCACCAATGTCGGATCTGGCCGGAACAGCCCGCCGTATCAGCAGATGCAAGTGTAAAACAAGCTTAAGGCCCCTTCCACACCTGCAGCACGGGGCTCCGGCAGGCTGTTTCGGTGGGTGAACATGTTGTATTTACGTTCCGGTCGCCTCTCAGCAGGGGTTGCCGTGTAGTTCCGGCCTCACACGTGCACCTGCGGCAGCACGGATCCGGCGGGCTGTTCACCCACCGGAACAGCCTGCCAGAGCCCAGTGCCACAGGTGTGAAAATAGCCTAAGATTGATGGGTGCTGGACAGCTCAGGAGGATAACTCCTGCTTAACCTCTTTCATTTTATTGTGCTTACTTTATATTAGAGTCTAGTCTTATTACAGAATATGATAGTACATAACCTGATGTGTAGTTCTTTGAAAATCAAGAATTGGATGCAAAAAAATTGTGATTCCTTGGCTGTTCAGCCATTTATATGTTTCTGGGAAAGTTGGGTGATGGCTGTCACCACCATTATGATCTTAGAGGTTGTCCTAGACTCCTGAATGGCAGATCTCTCCATTTATGCCAACATTTTAGAGTGAAGGATCTATCAGACGGTCAACCAGGCACATAGGCCATTCAGGAGTATATGGAATATGGCTGACTTCATCAGTGGGAGCTGTAATTGTGGGCATGATGCTTGTCACTCAGCTTTTCACAGAAACAGGTAACAGGAGACCTAGCAGTGGCCTCATCATTCATGATGATTTTCTTCTGTAGATTGTTGTGTAGCTTGACAATCCTAGGCCTCAGTACAAAGTCTGAGACAGTGTCTTTTTATTTGGTAGAGGGACACTGTTCTCCCATAGGCAGCAGGGCCCTGGATTAATTGCTACCCCAGCACCCTCTATAACTGGCAGAAATATTAGATCAGGAGAATGCGGAATATATAACAATCCCATGACCTGTGTCCAGGTTTAGGCAGATGGTGATTACCTTTCATCATTTCATTTATAAGCAGGGTTGCACCTAAGGTTTCTTTTTCTGCTTTGCACCCTGCTTCTTTGTGAAGCCGGCCATCTTCCTAAGCACTGACTAAACCTCCGGAAAGTAGTGTGGCAGTAAACTAAACACAAGATTAGGTTCTTTATACTTAATGAAAACATTTTCAAAGTTCTCCAGTTCTGTAGCTGACATGCTCAGTGTTTCATTGCAAGAGTGAAGTCTTCTGAGTGAGGGGCTCAGGTTTCCAGCCAAGGCTGAAGTCTTTTTGGTCGCAGTAGCCTGAGAAACGTTCTTTCGCTTCCAGAGCCTTTCTACATGCGAGTTATGGCTTTTACTGGTAAGCACAAGTCTTACCTCAAATGAAAAACAAATGTTTTACTAGTGAAGCATTTTAAGATCTTCAGTTTGAGGGTAAAGTTGATGTTTGCATGGCTTCTTCCCTTACATTTCAGACCAGTAATAACCTTACAGGGAGATTCCAATAGAACTGCGTAGACATTTCAGAATACACTAGACAGATGTAGCTGGTGTTATTAATAAATGTACCCCTAGAGAACTTGGCCAAGCGGGGGCCCAGATTATTACTAGTCATTATTGTAGAGACGCATATTAAACCAGAAACCACTCCGTTTCAGGAATGATTTTTACGGTTTTATTCAGAGCCGTGTAAGGCTACTGTAACTTCACACTTGCCGCAAAGCTATCCAGCAGGCTGTTGCGGCAGAAAACAGCCTGTCGCTGTTCCCTGGATCCGGCATAGCTGGATAGTGCTGCATGACTGCTGGACTCCATTGACTATGATAGAATCCAACTGCTCCCCAGCAGAACTGGTAAAATTTGGCTGGGCAAAAACCAACGTGTGCAGCAATTTTTGTTCCCCCTGGAATCCTGGCATTTATGGAGGGGAGCGACCAGATCCCATTATAGTTAATGGAGTCCACCGGGCACGCTGCCCTATCCGGCTATGCTGGATCCAGAGAACACTGGCACAGGCTGTTCTCTGCTGGATAAGCTTTGCCGCAAGTGTGAAGTTAGCCTAAACTGAAATATTATCACACGGTTTTGCTTATCTGAATTCCACAGTCTGCCTGTCACAGAAATCTGCCCTAGAGTGTTAGGTAGCAGATTATTACAGATTGAACCTTCCTCCATAGGCCCATTTCAAATATGGCTGCAAGATCTGGACATACTGGGATTCCACTTAAAGGGTTGCCAGGGATTTTTAAAAAGCTGCAAAATAAAAAAAATAGCCATAATTCACCTTTTAAATCCCTCGCCGCTCCTTCACCTTTGCATCAGTGATCTCCACCAGTATGTGTTTACTTGTCCTGCAGTGATTACATGCCATAGATCCATGTGATCCCTGCAGCCAATCACTGGCCTCCGTAGTGCACAAGACCACTGAAACCAGTTATTGAATTGGTCACATGCATGTTCGCACATCACGACTGGTCAAGTCAACAGCTGCAGGGGATTTAAAAGACGAGTTATAGGTTTTTATGTTAGGTTTTTAAAAAATCATGGACAAGCCCTTTAACTGAACTCTCACTATGGATTTTGGAAAACAGTTGAATTCTGTTCAGGTCTTTTTTTTAATTATTATTAGACTACAGAAGAGCAAATCTGCCTTTTTGTGTAGCAATGCATCACCCTTGCCAGTATAACTGCATAACTAGGCTGACTGCCATTCAGGAGTCTGGAAAAGCTGGGTGACAACTCCTGTGCGAGCTAGCCGAGAAGACAGATGTAACTACAACTATGGGGATTACAAGCAGGGGTGCACCACCAATGAGGCCAGGTGAGGTGATCACCTCAGGCAGCACCAGCTAGGGGCAAGAGGGGGGGCAGCCAGAGGGGCGCTGCTTCAGTTTTCGCTTAAGGCAGCAGAAAGGCTAGGTGCATCCCTGATTACAAGCTAGTGTTTTAACAATAAAAATTCAGCATTTTCAAGACGCTCAGCTCGGCATAGGGTTTATGACGTCACTACTATATTCCTGATGGCACAGTTCTCAGACTTCGGACCATTGAGACAACCACCCAATCAGTTGAGTGTTTCATGGACCATATCAGCCACAGACAGTTATCATTTATCAAAGTGGTGTAAAGTAGAACTGGCTTAGTTGCCCATAGCAACCAGTCAGATTCCATCTTTCATTATTGACAGCTCCTTTGGAAAACGAAAGGTGGAATCTGATTGGTTGCTATGGGCAAATAAGCCAGTTCTACTTTACACCATTTTGATAAATGACCCCCATTATTTGCATTATACATTGGGATGGCTTGCACTCTTTTTCACATGATACAGAATGCTTTATTTAACATTGCTAGAGGTGAAAGTAACCCCTTACAATTAAGACTGGGGAGACCATTGGGTGCACTGAACATCGATTATTTCATTACACAAATTAGATTTAAAGTGTAATTTTGTAGTCTCCAATAATCACTCCAAGTGCTGTGCTGTAGAGACTCCAGTCATCGCATTCTCTAAATTGCCATCCTTAATGGGTTCATTATGTGTCGCTGGTTATGTTTATGTGCTAGTATATATTTTACTGTAGGGTTAATGTTTAGTTCAGTACATTGATTGTTTTCACTTGACAGATTTTGGCACCTTTTTTGAGTGTTTTAAAATAGTTATTCCTAAATAATAAAATAGAGTATTCTGTCTTGTCAAAATGTCAGGAGTGATGAATGTCAGAGAGATTTACTTTAGGTTTTCCCAATGTCAGACAACCAGCAATGGGCAACAGGGAGGTGGCATTTCAGGACCCCCCATGCTTAGCCGCTCTAAACTAAAGCATATGCTTGTCACCAGATATGGCATCTGAACTCAAGGTCTGTTCATTTTGGATAGTATGCATGTGACCGTCCAACACATCCACTGGCAAGTAGAGGCTTGGTAATTCAAGGGGGTGTCATATATCAAAATTATATCAGTATGTTGTCAAAAAATTCTATTCCAAAGTAAGAAAACCAATAGATGGTATAATTTGGACAAAAGTGTCTAGCTCTGCACCACATGTATCATCTAGCCCAAGCCACTTGTGATAAATCTGGTGCATCTTTAAAGGGGTTTTGTCACTTCAGCAAATGGCAAAATGCGGTCCCCAACTGCTTAACCCCTGGTGAACCCCTTAACTGCTGGACCAGCCTGACAGGGTTCACCAGCTCCGTCCTAGCAGATACTGCCGTTGACCGCCAGAACCCATTGACTACAATGGGTTCTGAATGGGATCCAGCTACTTTCCGTGGTATTTTGCCGGAAACTGGACGGATCTCATTATTGTCAATGGAGTCCAGCGGTAGTGTCTGGCCAGCCTGGATCTGGTAAATTCAACAGCCTACTGGATCAATTCAACGGAGGTGTGAACCTACCCTACGATCTGCCAGAACAGCCTGCTGGATCAGTTAAATGGAGGTGTGAACCTACCCTAAAATCTGCCAGAATAGCTTGCCAGATCAGTTAGGTGGCAGTATGAACCTACCCTAAAATCTGCCCGAACAGCCTGCTGGATCAGATAAACGAAGGTGTGAACCTACCCTAAGATCTGCCAGAACAGCCTGCTGGATCAGTTAAATGGAGGTGTGAACCTACCCTAAGATCTGCAAGAACAGCCTGATTTATCAGATAAACAGAGGTGTGAACCTACCCTAAAATCTACCAGAACAGCTTGCTGGATCAGATAAATGGAGGTGTGAACCTACCCTAAGATCTACCACAGCAGCTTGCCGGATCAGTATAACGGAGGTGTGAGCCTACCCTTATCCTCTGCTGTTGGGATGATCTCTGTCACTTCGCGTCTGGGTCTAACATTGGATTTTTCTGCTAACCATCTGTTTATAGGCAGACATAAGATTATATTTGCTAAACCTGGGATCTGCCACAGACTGTAAATCAGTTGCTGCCTGGAGAGGCCTCTAGCAGGAGAATGGCCAGTGCTTCCTTTTGTAATAAACTAGTGAACAAGAGGAAACCGGGCTCTTCCTGTTGAATTGTTCAATAATTTTTATTGTTACAGTGACAAAAGATCATTTTTATTTTACAAGGCAGGGCATACTTAGTTTGAGTCCTTTTTTTCTGCAGTGGTTATCAATTCTCCGTGCCGGACCCTCGTACTGTATGGCTGGGCTTCCCCTCAGTCCTTACAGTACTGGCATGTCCAGCTGATGTCATGTTGCTAGGTGACTCATTAGTTCCCGCTCTGCAGTTCTCGTTGGCACTTTACTTTCTGAAGTTTAATAAACCCGCTGGGCATACTTGAGATGCCATTGTTGATTAATTGCATCCCTGGCATTCAGTATCTGCCAGTTGATGTACTAAGTGCTTGTGTTCTCACTAGCTGACAGTTGAAATCCATACATCTTGATTGTTGTTTTTTTGCACTTTATGTGCTAGTTGTAAATGGCGTCATCTAAAATTTGAGGGCCATGCATGGAAATACTCCATATTACAACAACGGCATGCACTGTGGTTAAACTGTAATACTATATTAGATAATTAAAAAAGACCTGTCACCTCTCCTGACATGCCTATTTTAATAGCTTCATGCATTCCCCATGTAATAACAATACTGGAACATCTATTCTTATGGCTCTATGTTGTGCCATTCCTCTATTATTTCTACTAGAAATTACGAATGAATTGCTAGCAGTCTGCAGTAAGGGTATAGAGGGGTGGTAACAATTCGGGGGCGTATACCTGCACAGACTTGCTCTATCCAATAAGTGCTGCCTCTGTACCCTTACTGCAGACTGCTAGCAAGTCATTCATAACTTCTAGTAGAAATAATAGAGGAATGGTACAACATAGAGCCATCAGAATAGATGTTCCAGAATTGTTATTACATGGGGAATGCATGAAGATATTAAAACAGGCATCTCAGGAGTGGTGACAGGTCCTCCTTAAAGGGTTTGTTCAGAGAGTACAATATTGATGAGCTATCCTCAGGAT
Source organism: Rhinella marina (assembly GCA_900303285.1). NCBI lineage: Eukaryota > Metazoa > Chordata > Amphibia > Anura > Bufonidae > Rhinella > Rhinella marina. Next base: position 61,740 of record ONZH01000939.1, read on the forward strand.
AAGACATCAATATCTGATTGGTGGGGGTTCAAATCCTGGCACCCTCAGCTATTTGAAGAGGCTACTGCATTGAGGTGAGCGATCACAGCATACTAAGCATATCACTGTACGTTGTATAGCGGCTGTGCTTGGTATTGCAGCCCATTCACTTGAACAGGACTGAGTTGCACACAGGCCATGAGAGCGATGGTCACTGGCCTAGGACTTGGCAGCGGTGCTCCGGTCTCCGGTGCTCTTCCAACAGCTGATCAATGGGAATGCTGGGAGTCAGACTCTAACCAATCAGATATTCATGACCTATCCTGAGGCTAGGTCATCAGTATTTTACTCCCGGAAAATCTCTGAATGGATGAACACAGGGCCAGGGCGAAGGGTGGATGGATTAGTTCCCATTGGGGTGACACTATAGCCTTTTTATGATGAAATTGACACATGGGGAGACTTATTATTACTGTCTTCAATTTAGACAGCTTAAAACTAGACCAGGCAGAAGATGCACCAAGTCTATCACAGAGGCCCTCGCTATATGATAAATTTGTTGCATCTTTCTAGACATTTTAGACACATTTCTCTTCCTTGGTTAAATTACTTTGCCCCAATATTTTGCACCTAAATTTTAGAGCAGTTTTGGTGCACTTTGGTACATTTAAAGGGAACCTGTCATCTCCGAAACACCCCCTGAACTAGAGTAAGTGTTGTATAGTGTAAGTGATGCTGAATCCGAATATGTAAGCTTTATCTTCATACTCACTTATATTCTGACGCTGTGCTCCCACAAACCAGCAGTAAAATGCACTCAGTGGACTCTTCTTTGAGTCCTCTCCATTATGTGAGTGAGAACTGGAGTCCAGTGAGTGCATTTTACTGCAGGTTTGTGGGAGCACAGCGTCAGAATGGAAGTGAGTATGAAGATAAAAAGTACATAACCAGACTCAACGTCACTTACACTATACACTGCTTACTATAGTTCAGGGGGTGTTTCGGAGATGACAGGTTCCCTTTAAAGGGCATATTTGTTCCCATGAAACTGGCAGACCAATGTTCATATGTGCCCACGTTGCTGAGAAACATGGTGTGTTAATATATGCAAATGAGCCTCTAGGAGCAGCAAGGGCGTTGCCATTACTCCTAGAGGCTCCTCTCTCTCTGCACCTGCTGTGCCCTCTGCACTTTGATTGACAGGGCCAGGCAGTGAAAATGTTGCATGCCTGTCCCTGTGAATCAAAGTGCAGAGGGCACAGCAGGTGCAGAGAGAGAGGAGCCTCTAGATGTAACAGCAACGCCCCCATTGCTCCTAAAGTCTACATATTTACATATATTAAAACGTCATTCTTCTCAGCTGTGTGGACACATATGAACATGGGACCAACACAGATGTCTTCAGCTGACAAGTGCACATGTAACAGGTCAGCCAGTGTCATAGGTATAAATCTGCTGAGTTTTCTCAGGATGAACACTAGGAAGAAGCCCCATGTTCACCTTTCTTTGGGCTTGTCTTCAGTTCTCCCAGACGCTTTCATTTTTTAATCCACTGTATCAGTATTAGTGTTCACACATCGCTCCATCGTGCTTTGATTATTTGTAGAACTATACTTGACCAGATAAGAGCTCGACGTCTTGTTGTCATATCAGAGTGCAGACAGATACGAGTCTCTGAACATCCAAATCTGTACATATATTACTGAGAGTTCCCAGGCCAAGTAATGTAATGGAGCAGACTCCGTGGAGGCCAAAAAATACTGGGGAATCAGATCCAAGAGCCGCAGCCCTGCTGTAGATTATGACATTTGGGTTATGAAACAGTTTTAGATATCTCTTTAACAATATACAAAACAATATATATACATTGCTTTCCACATTACATTATCATAGATAGTGACTTTCCTGAAGAAATAATAACTGTCTTCCCCTCGACCTCCCTATATTATTTCTCCCATAGTGTTTTCCTTGCTGACTCTTATGGCGAACTCAGTCACCCATACACAAGCAGTCAGACAGACAGACGACAAACAGACAAAGCACAAACAGATGTGCAGACAGACAGACTACAGTTGTGAAAGGTTAAGATGCTGCAGAACCTCTGACCTGTCATTAAAGTAATGATTTGCTGCATCATATGCTGAGACATTGAAAAGTTGTGCGGACTTTACAGCTCTGATGGTGAAGTTCATTGAATGTAATGCTAACGTGTACATAATAATATATAACATAATAATAATAATATGTAACATAATATTAATAATAATAATAGTAATAATAATAATAAGTAATGTAATAATAATAATAACAACATAACAATAATAATATGTAACATAATAATAATGCTCAGACTTCAGGAAAAACTGAAAATTCAAGTCAATCTGCAAGTCTATTTCATAGTAGAGTAAGTTCCGGATATAGTCAGTGCATAGTCCTGGTATGACCCCAGTCCTTAGTAATACGGCATGTGTTAGAGCATGGATCTGTATAAAATTAAGAGGTACCAGACGGACAGTATTGACCCATAGCGAGCTGGCAGTGCCATGTTATCAACTTGCTCAGCACTGGTCATGTCGCATGGGTCCCTAGTCAGTATCAAGGGTCTCTCAGTAATCTGAGAGGATTTTTTTCACGTGATTGTTCATGATACTCCCTCCCTTTGTACAGGTAGGATCCCTATTGGACATTAAAGGGGTTTACAGTAACTTCTGTTTGGACCCAAAATGGAATATGGAATGGGATGTGTTGTAATGGGTACATGTGCATCATGTTATGCACTGAGGCTGAGCACTAACGTGATGTTGCATCTGGAGAGAGCATTAAATAGATTTTTTAAAATTTCCATATTAACGTTGTCCACCTTCAGGGGTCTTTCAGCCGAACACCCCCCCCCCCCCCAACGTCCATGGAACTTAGGAGGAAAGTGTTCTTATTGGTCCCCACTGCCCTGTCTGTCTGCTATTGACACTGCCATACTGTGGTCCCGCTCTACAACATCCGGTTGACAGGGGCATGTTCCTCATGCGTCAAATCAGTGGGTCATGTGACCAGGGGGAGGAAGTCACATCACTGCTGCAATCAATTATTGGCTGCAGCAGCACAAGTGATCCCCGTCAAATCGGATTTTGACAGCGAGACTAGAGTGAGGCAGTGGGACATTAGGTAGTTTAAATCCTTCTATTCTTCATAATTGAAAATGAACTCTCTCTCTTTATTTTTAGTAATAATTGTGTACTTAATGATATAATAGTTCTGAAACATCTTTTCCTAGAACCCTGCGTTGTGTTGTATCTACGTTAGGGTATTTACCAGTTGGGGGCGTGTCACTGTACAATCTAACATTGTCCAATCAGTACTGCCAATACTGTGGAGGGACAAACCCATTTGATAGGGGTAATGGGTAACTCCCAGTTATCAATTTATTATTAATATATTTCTAGAAGGAAAAAAAGGCATAGCACAATTCAGTATGGTTATTTCATGAGGATTTAAAGTATTTCCAAACATAAACATATCCGGCACCTGATAGTTCCTCCTCAATAGTAAGAAGGCAGCAGATAGCTCTAGTGACTGCCCAGAGAAAAAGGTGTGCTAACTCTGTAGTGCAGTTATATCCTCCAGATGGCAGGTGGATGAGACCTGCCAGTGCCAAGTTGGCACCTTCCAAGAGGTTGCACGCATGGTCACTTAGTCTCCTGCTGTGTTCACTATGTGATAGTTAGGGGGCCAAGAGCCACAAGAGGGCTGCAAGTCAAAATGTTGTATTTTCTACATAGCGGATGAGTCTGTAGATGTGATCTCATCTATGGCTGCATTTGATGAGATACATGACATCACTCCATAGTCTTGTATATACATCCGCCCCCCGATCGCTGACTTTCCTTTTATTACACAGTAGGTTTAGTCATTGTTGAGCAATGTGGGAATTGGTGAATTTTCCAAGAATGCTGAAACAACAAACCTCAGGATTGAGTATCATCAGGAGTTTGGGGAAGGTTACCGAATCCAATTCTAAATGATTTTTTTGACAAATAAAAAGGATTTAAATTCAGTATTCCGATTTCAGTCGTATTCAGCAGAAGGCGATGCGTCTACTACTGAACATTAAACCGGCTCTCTGCAACTTAATAAGATTATATTAAGCTGAAGCGGTGTGAAGGGAGCCGTACAGCATGTCGGATGAAGCTGGAAGCGTGCACAAACTGTCAGCAATTATTCACTTGGTTGAATTTTGCTGATCAAAGCAAAATATGACTCTGACAAATCCATAGATTGAAATATTCATAGAAATGTGATTGACTCGGTTGGTTGGCATGCTGAAAATACATCCGGCATTACAAAGTAGTTTAAGGCGTATGTTCACACGTGGACCACACTGATTAAATCTGCCTAAATAGTTCAGTTATTATATATATGTTATATTATTTTATACTCATCTTGAGTCACAGCCTGGAGCTGTATTCACAGTTCTGCGGGCTCCAGAGCTGAAATCTCCCAATATTTTTAGTCACCTTGACGTTTAGTGCAGACATTGCTCTGAAGATTTGCATTTTGGCAAATGTAGCTTTTAACTTGGTACTGTCCAGTTCTCTGATATAGGAACAGATCTGGTTTGTCTAGAGGTCTCCTAGGGAGGGGACGATCAGGCTTGTTCAGTTCCAGCGAAGTGAGCAAGTGATTTAGGCCTCATGCACACAGCTGTATTGTCCTGCAGTTTACTATCCATAAGGTAGAATACTGACCCATTCATCTCTAGGGGCCATCAGAACATCCGTTTCTTTTCACAGCTCTGTGTGCCCGATCTGAGAACCTCACTAGAGGTCCTACTCTTCTCCATTCTTGGGAACAAGAATAGACCTTTTTATTGACGGGAATGAGAAAAAAATGGATTGCACATATAAGCTATCCGTTTCTCATTGATTCCTTTTTCTTACGCAAACTGAAAATCTCATATGGACATGTTCATGACACCTGAAAATAACCTTAAATCTCTAAGAAAAAAAGGGGCAAATGTAAGAACATTCATACTTACAGAATTTGACAGTCTGCTACAGATTCAAAAACTCCTGAAATAGATTGCACACAGTGAAAGAGGGGGAATGGGTTCCAGAGCATTTGAAGAGCGCAAAGTTAGGGGTTATTCAGGTTTGAAAAAACTATGGCCTACCCTTAGAATGAGCTATCAATATTAGATTGTGGGGAACTGTGCACACACAGGAAGAGGACAAGGGCTCTAGAGCAACTGAAGAGCTCAAAGTTTTAAGGAGTTTTAAAAAAGATGGCCTACCCTTAGGTTGGGACATCAATATTAGATTGGTGGGGGACTCTGAACACCTGACAGTGATCTGTGTGAAGGGGCCACAGTGCATTTGCGAGCTCTTAGAGGTTCTTCACTGTTTATTGCACACACTGGAAGAGGGGCAAAGGTTCTAGAACATCTGAAGAGCGCAAGGTTTTAAAAAACTATGGCCTACCCTTAGAATGGCCATCAATATTAGATTGGTGGGGGACTCTGCACTCACTGCCAGTGATCTGTATTCAGCATCTACAACTGCTGCCAGCCTCTTCACTGTTTGCATTGGTTCCTACTGCACAACACTTGTCTTAGTGGCCGTGCTTGGTTTTGCTGCTTTGTCCCATTCCAGTGACAGACTTGGAATAATTTAACTACGTATTAGGTTGCAATTGCACGTTTTGTCTTTGCGTAATGATAGAATAAAAGTTACAAAGCAGAGAAGCATAAAGACACAATAAAATGTTAGTGCAGTTTTCTACGTGCTCCATGCAGCCTGCTGCCTTGTTCAGAATCTGCTTATTCTTTACATTCACTATATGCTGCATTGCTGTATGCGAGGCATAACCTGGGAAAGGAAATGCTTAGTCAGAAGGAGCTACTCTAGGCATTTCTCTGGCTTTGAAGACATATCAGCGTAGTGGAAATAAAGGGTAAATGCTGGAATTCATAGCGTTGAGTGCAGAGAACAATACATTGCACCTTTATCACTAGCAGCCATCTGTGTTCCCTTAGTCCAGTGCAAGGATTTGGCAAACAGACGCTGCTTCCTCCTACGCTGTGTGATTTTACCCTACACTTAGTGTTTTCAGTTCAGATTCTTCTATTTTTATTAGGGAAGACCCAAGTCATATAAACTTGTAAAATTATTTCTGGCAGGACTTAAGAAGAGGAGAGCGGTGCTATAACTTGCAACATTGATAACCTTGTGCTATGTCGTTGGCGAGATGCTCGGGCAGTCAATATATAACGCTGAACGTTATCTGCCCAGTGACATTTCAGTGCAATTTTAGCCAAACGATGCAGAACCTTTTCTAAACATTTTTGGATTCTGCTCAGTAAACCAGGCCTTTTTCTTCTTCAAAAAAAAAAAACCTGAATGGTTACTATTCAGCTTGTGATGGGGAGAGAATACAGAAGTGCGAGACAGGGCAATAAATTCTTATGTGGGTCTAAACAGCTATAAATTATTTCCTGTAATTTAGCACTGGTTGACGCCAATTTCTAACCACCCGCTGTGGTGAAAAATCTAGGTTTTCTTCTGTCTTGCTACTGAGCCAGCAATTTAGTAAATGAGGTAAACAAAAACTGCTTAATACACAGAATACGGCCGAATCGCGTCTGGATTTACTTCTTGTCTGGGATGATTAGGACTTTGCTGGGGTCTGTTAATAATACTAAGGTAAAATAAATGGGCCGTGCTGAAAATAAATAACTTTACAGTTTTCAACATGCGGGGACCACATGGAGACAGCATTTTTATGAGATTATCTGCAGATCTTATATGGGAACTATTTTCTCTCGCTTTTACAAGTTTCACAATATATGTCCAGTGTAAACATGATCTCACCTCCCAGTGTGAATTTTATCTGCCACCAATGACCCGCAATTTCTTTGTACTGTTAGCAGGGTAGAAGTAACTTTAATGTCCTCACATAATTGGAAGTAAAAATAATTGAAAGGGGTTTTCCATTTAAATAAAGTGATGGCATGTTGTTAGGATATGCCATTGCTTTATGATTGATGGGGGTCTGACCTCTGGAACCCCACCGATCCTGAGAATAAATAGGTGGAGCATTTGTGTTCCCTTGTAAATTTTCCCTGCATAGCAGTGCTCCTGACCACCCAGCCCTGCAGGGACCTACACCCAGTCTTATTCATTTGATTGGGGCTGCACTGCAGTTTTCTGTTCAGGGGAAAAAACAGTAATGGGGTTTCCGTATCCCATTCATTCCCAGAGGTCAAACCCCCACTAATTATTAAAGGGGGTTTCTGGGATTCAAATATCAATGACACTATACAATGTATGCAGGGGCGAACTGGGAATTCAAAGTGGCCCTGGAAAAATACTAGAAGTGGCTATGTTTAGTCTAAACTGATGGAAGGCAGGGCCAGCAGTACCATATTGTGGCACATTATACCACCCCAACAGAGCCAAATACCATAAGCCATCACAAAATACTGCCCGCAGAACAAAATACTTCCACCAAAACTTCCACTGACCAGCCGTGTGGAGGGCTCAGGAGGCCCCCCTGGGCAGCGGCCCACCGAGAAATTTCCCTGTAAGGTCTATGGACAATCTGCCCCTGAATGTACGGCATTGTGCTTAGTATAGTATGAAGAGGTCACAGCCCTTATCGGGGCATTGAGTACCAGGAGTTGGTCCCCTACCACTCAGACGATGACTCATCAAAATTTAAATCCCAGAAAACCACCGCGATTAATGCATATCCTAGTGATTTGCCATCTCTGTGAAAACCCCTTTATGAAAAAATCTCCCAGCACCCATCCCTACTGTGAGTAGCTCACCTACCTTATAGGTATTATTTATACACAGTAAAAAGTAATTATTTGGGCTCTATACATTGGGATTGTCCAGTTAGGATAACCCCTGTGTGGACAACATAGAGAGAGGTCCTTTGCTTTCAGTTAAGGTGGATTTAGATGGGCTGATTCTGCAGTCGATTGTCTGGAAGGAAGCGTTCCTTCCCAGTAGTCAGCTGCTCGCTCAATGAAGGAGAATGCACATTTACATCCAGCGATCTCCTTCACTATATGAGGACGAGGAATTGCTATAGCGATCCCTCATCCTTACACAGAATCACTGTTTCTGAGCAGCAGATCGCTGTTTAGACAGCATGATCTGCTACCCTGAAACTATGATCGGTGGTGCCTGCATGACTGACAGGATCACCCGATGAATGAGTGTTTTGTTTGCTCATCCGCTCATCGGCGCCACATTTACATGGGCAGATTGGCGGGAACGACTGTTCACAGGAATGGTCGTTCCCGATAATCTGTCCTATTCTCCGACCATCTAAATGCACCTTAAAGGGGTTATCCAATCCTATAAAAAGCTATATGCTGGACCCCCCACACTGAATCACGGGTAACGCTAGGGAGGCTTGCCCCCACACACAGGGAGAAGCAGCAGTGGCGTTGTGGGGAGCCACGTAAGTAGAATCAGTGTGAGGGGCCCGGTATATGGGGGTACATTTTATAGGATTGGATAACCCCTTTAAGTATTCAGGATGGAGAGCCTGCAAGAGTGAATCCTGCTCACGAAGACCATGTAGACTTTTGTAAGAAGCATTCTCATGTTCACTGATGGACTCTTAAGGAAACCACTGGAAATGTTATTTTCCATACAGCCATAAATTGGGAATTACTTCTGCCAGGGATGATTCTGTTTGTACAAGTACAGTATATTAGGAAATTACAGGTAATGCAGTAATTTAACCTTTATATCTCTAAATTGGACCTATATTTTAAATTTGTACCACAGTGGTGGTCACCAAAAATGTCAAATAAATAAATGTACTTCTAGCTAAATAAAAGTTGTATACAGCTGTATACATGTGGGGCCCCCTAGTGGTTGGAAGGCCCAGTGGGATTTTGACAAGTTACCTGTGTATAGAATGGAGAAACAGTTTTTTGTGATAAACAAATGATAATTCATTAAATATATTTAAAGGGATTGTCCAGCCTAGAATCTGAAAACCCCAATGGTTGAAACCAGTGCCCAGTTTAAAAAGAAAACTCACCTGTTCTTCAGCCCTGCCATTCCTATGTTGCTGCCCCATTCTTGGCGGCTCCCATCCCCCACTTGACCAAAAGTGTCTTGGTCCTATGACCACTGTTGTGGCCAGTCAGTGGCCTTAGCGATCACATATGCCCTAATGACATGTCACGAGCAGTGACGTTCCATTCTAGCACGACTGCTGAGACTGGCTTCACGAGACACAAAATCAAGCATTTCGGTCATGCTGGATCGGGAAGCACCAGGAGAAGGACAGTGGTGCAGGAATAGTGAAGCTCCAGACAGGTAAGCGTAACTGAGTACCGTTCTCGACTGTTGGGGTTGTCAGCGTCTAGGTCGGACAAACCCTTTAAAGGTATACATACTAATACTTTAGCTTATTTTTAAAATAAACTCACATTTCGCCAACTATAATTTGTCTTTAACCTATTTTCAGCCATGCGTGCATAGGCCCATCTTTCGTATCCTAAAAACTCTACTACTTTAGCCTAAAGCTGTATGGACATTAAAGATACGGGCGGTTTAAGCGGTTTAAGGTAGCAGTACAAAGAATAGGGTTTTAGCAAATCTCATCCACACTCTGCATAAAATATCCCTAGAGAAAATGTACCTGCTGTAAGGATTTTAAATCCGCAGCATTCCAATTCATTTGGCGGATTTCCACTGCAGATTTCACATTTTGCAATGCATAGTGGCAAAAAAACCACCCTGTGTGGCCGTACCCGTAAACTCTCATATTAGTGATTTTTTTGTGCATAATATCCCACAGTGTTGACCATTATATGACTCCCCCCTTTAATAAAACTGTGAGTAATTACCTTAGCAAAAATTTGGTATTTGTTTTGTCTGTTCAGGAAAAGATGTCTGTTAAAAATATCAGCTAGGAAAAGAGCCAAATAATGTTCATCTGCAGTATTAACTTTCAGCAGATTTCTTCCAGTTACAGAGAGATTTGGTTACTGTACCAAAAGCCAGGGAATATAATCTTGCGAGGTACTCCCCAGCTATATATATTTTACATACATTACATTGTACTTTTATATTGATTCGTGGGGTTAGATTTCCATCAAATAGTTTTAAGATGTTTCTTCTTCTATGTCATTTTTAGCTTAGCTTTTTACAATTTGTTATCCCCAACTTTGTAATTTTTTTCACTGATAGTCCTTTTATAAGGATTGGATTTTTTTTTTCATTAATTATTGAAAAAATGACAATTGCTATTAAAACATCAATAATCTTATGCTTACAGCGTGTTAACATTATATGCCATATATTCTTTAAAACCTCATTCAACCGTGAATTGTGTGTCACACACATGAGCCTGTATGGCGGCTCACGTAGTCCCTGCACTTCTGTAGAATGGAGTTATAGGACCCCCATAAACCGCCATATGGTGCCTCACAAAACAGACCTGCAATACACCAATGAGACCTTATAACAGAGCCATGTCAACTGAGGGACATAAGGATTGCTGAATAGGGTCAAGAGTGACAGTAGAAAACTGCGCAATATTGTATTAAACAAATATTACATGCTCAACCAGCATTGGAGACTGTGGCATTTACTCTGTATATAGGACATTAGATTGTATAGGTGCCGGTCATCCTGATGTCCCCTCTATGTATAGGACATTGGATTGTATAGGTGCCGGTCATCCTGATGTCCCTTCTATGTATAGGACATTAGATTGTATAGGTGCCGGTCATCCTGATGTCCCCTCTATGTATAGGACATTGGATTTGTTAGGTGCAGGTCATCCTGATGTCCCCTCTATGTATAGGACATTGGATTTGTTAGGTGCAGGTCATTCTGATGTCCTCTCTATGTATAGGACATTGGATTTGTTAGGTACAGGTTATCCTGATGTCCCCTCTATGTATAGGACATTGGATTTGTTAGGTGCAGGTCATCCTTATGTCCCCTCTATGTATAGAACATGAGATTTGTTAGGTGCAGGTCATCCTGATGTCCCCTCTATGTATAGGACACTTGATTTGTTAGGTGCAGGTCATCCTGATGTCCCCTCTATGTATAGGACATTGGATTTGTTAGGTGCAGGTCATCCTGATGTCCCCTCTATGTATAGGACATTGGATTTGTTAGGTGCAGGTCATCCTGATGTCCCCTTTATGTATAGGACATTGGATTTGTTAGGTGCAGGTCATCTTGATGTCCCCTCTATGTATAGGACATTGGATTTGTTAGGTACAGGTTATCCTGATGTCCCCTCTATGTATAGGACTTTGGATTTGTTAGGTGCAGGCCATCCTGATGTCCCCTTTATGTATAGGACATTGGATTTGTTAGGTGCAGGTCATCCTGATGTCCCCTCTATGTATAGAACATGAGATTTGTTAGGTGCAGGTCATCCTGATGTCTCCTCTATGTATAGGACATTGGATTTGTTAGGTGCAGGTCATTCTGATGTCCCTCTATGTATAGAACATGAGATTTGTTAGGTGCAGGTCATCCTGATGTCTCCTCTATGTATAGGACATTGGATTTGTTAGGTGCAGGTCATCCTGATGTCCCCTCTATGTATAGGACACTGGATTTGTTAGGTGCAGGTCATCCTAATATATTCTCTATGTATAGGACACTGGATTTGTTAGGTGCAGGTCATCCTGATGTCCCCTCTATGTATAGGACACTGGATTTGTTAGGTGCAGGTCATCCTGATGTCCCCTCTATGTATAGGACATTGGATTTGTTAGGTGCAGGTCATCCTGATGTCCCTTCTATGTATAGAACATGAGATTTGTTAGGTGCAGGTCATCCTGATGTCTCCTCTATGTATAGGACATTGGATTTGTTAGGTGCAGGTCATCCTGATGTCCCCTCTATGTATAGGACACTGGATTTGTTAGGTGCAGGTCATCCTAATATATTCTCTATGTATAGGACACTGGATTTGTTAGGTGCAGGTCATCCTGATATGTCCTCTATGTATAGGACACTGGATTTGTTAGGTGCAGGTCATCCTGATGTCCCCTCTATGTATAGAACATTGGATTTGTTAGGTGCAGATCATCCTGATGTCCCCTCTATGTATAGGACATTGGATTTGTTAGGTACAGGTTATCCTGATGTCCCCTCTATGTATAGGACATTGGATTTGTTAGGTACAGGTTATCCTGATGTCCCCTCTATGTATAGGACATTGGATTTGTTAGGTGCAGGTCATCCTGATGTCCCCTCTATGTATAGAACATTGGATTTGTTAGGTGCAGGTCATCCTGATGTCCCCTCTATGTATAGGACATTGGATTCGTTAGGTGCAGGTCATCCTGATGTCCCCTCTATGTATAGGACATTGGATTTGTTAGGTGCAGGTCATCCTGATGTCCCCTCTATGTATAGGACATTGGATTTGTTAGGTGCAGGTCATCCTGATATCCCCTCTATATATAGGACATTGGATTTGTTAGGTGCAGGTCATCCTGATGTCCCCTCTATGTATAGGACATCGGATTTGTTAGGTGCAGGAGACCCTGAGATTCGTTCTCTATATGAGACACTGGATTTGTTAGGTGTAGGAGACCCTTATGTTCATAGATATCCAAACCAATCGCCCTATTGCTGAGCACCACAGGTTTATATTAGGAAGTATTATTTGCAGATTCACATAAAACCCTTTTCTTTCCATGTTTTTGGATTCCACTGCCATCATTGCTCATTAAACACCCGCTGCAGTGAGTTTGAAGTGTTGCATTTGAAACCTCCGTGACTCCAATAAGGTCCTTGGTGTGACCTTCCTACAATTCATGACCAATCAGCACATTAGAAACCAGGAAATGCTGTAATGAAATCACTTCAACTCGGATTATGGGGATGGCAAACTTTTCTTTGAAGACAGTGATGGATAATATCTAAGTAAGAAGCAACACAATTAGTGTCAGGTACAGAGCAGATTTCCATCTCGTCATGAAATAAGTTGGTGCAAAAATTTGCAAATGGTCTGCTCTCTTATAAGTCCCAAGTTAACCTTTTAAGGACAACATTTTGCTAGGATACAAAAATCAGAAGTAGAAGTTCTTCCTTTACGCTCTTCTGTTTAGGGTCTGGGTTGATGCCTATAAATCACTCTTCTAACTGGGGTTGGCCCACAAACAATGTAAATCACTTATCCACGGAATAGTTCCAAAATGCATTCCGTTCCATTCTCATACCGGAGAGCAAACCTGGGATGCGGAGGAAGACGGATCCGTCATGACCCACAATGCAAGTCAATGGGGACGAATCAGTTTTCTCTGACACAATAGAAAACAGATCCGTCCCCCATTGACTTTCAATGGAGTTAATGACGGATCCGTTTTGGGTATTAGATAATACAACCGGATACGTTCATAACAGATGCGGATGGTTGTATTATCAGTAACGGAAGCATTTTTGCTGAACCCTGCCGGATCCAGCAAAAACGCAAGTGTGAAAGTAGCCTAAGTTAGCTGACTGCTGTACTTGGAAATCCCATTAACATGAATGGGGCAGTGATTGTGTGTGTCACTACCATTTCATGCGCAAAGAGTCCTTGGGGACTTCCATTCTCTCGATTGATGGGGGTCCCAGGGGTCGTATCACCAGCAGTCATACATTTATCTCTTATCTTAGATAGGTGATGATGAATATTGTTTGTGGGCCAACCATGCCAAAGTCTAAAATTAAGTTGGGGGTATGGTTGTCCAACTGAATCCTTGCCCCAGCTGAAGGGAGGTTTGCCAAAATTGCCTTTTGTGAACAAATCCTTTGTGCACAAACTGCCTAAAACTCACAGCGAAGAAAAAATACAATGTGTGAATAAGAGTATTGAAATGTACCTTGAAATTTCTAGACCTCATTCAGATGAGCTCTTAATAAGCTCTACCTTTAAATGCCACCAGATGTAAGGCAGCTATTCTGTAAGTCAATGTTCAGCTCTTTAAATAAGCCTTGAGACATGACTCAGATATTACATAAGCCAACATCTCATCTGTAGCCAGCTGTTTCAGGGTTATTGCCCCCTCGTTAGTGCAGAGTAGAAAGTACTGGCTTAACTGGGTGAGAGGCCAAGACAGGGTAAAAGGGGTACTATCTCTCCTTGGGGAGAGAGCGCCTTAATCGGCGTGAGGAGACTTATAGGCCATTCATGCTCCTCTGGAATTCTGGGAAGAAAAGGGATGCACTGATGACTTACAGGATAGCTGCCTTACATCTGGTGACATTAGAGGCAGAGCTTGTTAAGAGCTCATTTGCATACCAGAATTCCAGAGGAGCATGAATGGCCTATAAGTCTCCTCACGCCGATTAAGGCGCTCTCTCCGCAAGGAGAGATAGTACCCCTTTAGACCCCATTCAGAATCTGTGATGGGCCCCCTATTTATTCCCATTCTCTGTAGTAAATTGCAGTAGTCACATCACAGTTCAGTTGACTTTGAGATAAAGTACAATGTGCATTTCCTGCAGTTGGTTGGCATTTACATAAAAATATGTGTGTCTGGGTACAGATAGCTGTAAATTGCAAGTAAAACTATGTTTAAAACAGAGCCTCAAAAGACCGCAATTATTTTTCTAGTTTTCATAGATAATATGGATGCTGTAAACTGCAGCAATTTCAGGAGTGTGCTTATACTGTATATTGGATGCTCAGTGCTTCAGAGGGATATAGTGAGAGCACTACAGTGCTACCTAGTGGCAACATGTGAATTGCAACCTCTTTACTTATATAATGTAAACTGATTTACTGCAACTTTCAACATTTTTTTAAACAAGGGAACACTTTGCATTTTATTTTATTTCTTTACTGTCATCATATATTGAATTTTCCTCTGTAAATTTATGCTGCTGCTCGGAAAACCATATTATTGTACAGTTTCTCCTAGTCTGTAAAATATATGATAAGGACAGTACAGCATGTACTTTTGCATTTGTAAACTAATCTTAACTCTTAATTAGTCACGGCATAGCCATATGTAAGGTATAGATTTTTATTGTTTATGGAAGATTTATTATCAGTGCTACTTTCCAGTTCTTTCCTGTAATTCCTCACCTAATCATTTACACTTGTCAGGTCTTTTTACCAAACATTTCCCTTGGTGGTGACAATGAGAAGGACTAGAGTGAGAGCGAACGAGACAAAAACTATGATTTGTAAAGATATTCAGACGGCATGAAGCGGGAGTGATTGACCAGTGATTGCATGCTCATAATATTCTGGTATATGTAACCTCATATGCAATATCTAAACCAGTGACCACAAGTCACCTATGAAGGTATCAGACAGCTCCAATAAAAAATTCTACTAGGGAATGAGGCGGACTTTGTAATCCTGCCAGCCCTATCACAGTAATTACCCTGATTTCAGTCTATGTGCCAAAAATCCAACACACTGTATAGTATAATATTCTTATTTGTAAGATGCCTCTGTGTGCCTGCTGTCACCTCCTTTTGGACCATGAAGCAAGCAGAAGATTGATAACATCCAGGTGGAAGCCATCAGTATATCTTCATAACTGTCCCATCAGCAAGCAGTGGTGTAACCTGAAGCTTCTGGGCCCCAAGGCAATATATCTAAGGAGGGGCCCCCCACTTACTATATGCCATTTAGAATTCCAGTGTCCACTTAGGCCAGGTTCACTACACCATTTAATCTTCCGATCTTCTGAACAGGAAAATAAACAAAAAAATCCTGTATTTTAAGCATCCATTATGCTCAGTTATGAACATTTTGCATCCATTTTAGCCAGTTCCATCTGAAATCCATTATTTTAGACGGGGAAAAAAAAATCCCAAAGTATTTTTTTCCATGTAAAATAACGGATCTGAGACGGAAATGGCTAAAACGGACACAAAATGATACAAAATGTTTGATGGATCAGAAGAACGGAAAACTAAGCAGTGACGTGAACCTGCTTCAATGTGTCAGATGGACCTTTGAGCCCCTTCAAGCATCAAGGACTGAGTGCGACACCCCAGTCAAGCACTAGACGAAGAGGTGTATAGCTGGTTGTCCCCCTTTCCATTTTCAGCTGAAACTCATCTCCTCCTTGGAAGTTGGTTCTGTAATTTGCACAATCTTGCTATACGTTATTTGACTTATTCTACACGTAGTATGTTTGTCCTGATATGACATACATACGTTGTTAAGGGCTTCATGTATTTCAAGTGTTTTTCATAAGTTTTTACTAGCATTTTTTACTGTGGATTTCTTATATTTTTTTTATATTTGTAACATAAATTTTGTCTGACATTTTCTGTTCTTATATGAAACCTGTGGGATAAAGACAACACCACAAATCCCTCAAAAACTCTACAAAGAAAAATGCTGACTTTTTAACATCAGGCTGACAAAACGTCTATAAAATGCTATAAAAATGCTACAAAACGCGGTATGTGTGCTGTCAGTGCCCGTCCTGTGGACCGCAATTTGAATGGGGTCCGCGATCCGCATCCGAAGGTCCGCACCACAAAAAAGGAGTGCATGCACTACTTTTTTTGCGGTGCGGAGGCACAGCCAGAAACACCATGGAAGCACACCGTAGTGCTTCCATGGTGTTCCGATCCGTGCCTCTCTTCCGCATCTCCGTGATTGCGGACCCATTGAAGTGAATCGGTTCGTGATCCGTGATGCGGGCTGCACATGGCCAGTGCCCGTGTATTGCGGACCCAGCGTATGCTGGCCTAATTACGACCACGGGCCGGCACTGGCTGTGTGCATGAGCCCTAAGAGATAGGAAAACTAGACTGTGAAACAGGGTCTATGTGCAGTGCTGCGGAATATGTTGCCACTACATAAAGAGCACCGTATAAGTAACGTAAGAAGTAGTCCTTTGTGTGAATATAAACAACAGTTCCCACCACACAGAGAGTCTTTGATAGTAAGTAACAAAGACAAGTGGAATCACTAAAACACCAGGATTAGATAGATATCCACATGCCTCGCAGATATTAAAGCACAGCCGTGTTTATAGACTAAGCCAGGGCGGTCATAAACTGCGATCTACATCAGCGTCTCTGCGATTGTGGGTAAGAAGGAAAACAAGGAACCGGCCTGGGCCCGTATACTGAGAAGGAGACTTATTCTTGTCTGACCATTTAATTTCTTAACATAACATCTATAGAGCATGAAAAGAGATCTGGTTCTTATCTAAACAGTTTATTTCTTTGTGAAAATGAAGTATTAATCACCATATCGCTTTTCTCAAAGACCATTATTGCCTAAATATTTACCGTATTGTGACTCTGACGACTCTTTTACCAGGTCAGAATAATACACTTGTTTTCTATAGAATTAGTAGGAACAGCATGTGATATTTACATGTGGGGGGGACACATCCTGGTTCTTGAGTCACTTTGGTTTCTTTGTTTCTTTGTAGACTTAGCTGTCTATATGTAATATAAAGTATAGAGGTAGCAGAACAAATATGTCATATTAGTTTTCATTAAAATAGCAGGACTTCAACTATAGGAGTTCTGTTATTGTCTCTTGGTACTCAGATACCATGAAGACTTGTACCCATGAAACTGGCTGGCCTGTTGCATGTGCTCTTGGCAGCTGAAGGCATCTGTGTTGGTCTCATGTTCATATGTTGTATGACATAAGTTATAGTAACTCTGGCGAGCCACAGAAAGCCCCGCCTCTACTAATCCCTGCACCGTTTCTCACCACATTAAAAAAGTGACAAGAGGCTCAAAAAGTCACAAATTATGTCACAAATATGCAGTGCACCATAATGTGTAACTTTTTATACCACAATAGTGACGTAATAGTATTGATTTCCAATTTCTTAACAGTAGCCAGAGATTCAAATGGGTAATCCTATAAATCATTTTTATTCTAAAAGACATAAAAAGGCTATTAATAACTGTTTAAATTAACTTACTATGCTTTTAGTATAAAGTAAATACTGTTTTTATTTTATTTATGCTTGCATTTGTTTTGGTGCTCCTGCTATTCTGTGTTGCAGGTGGCAGGCTCAGTCTCCTTCCTCCTCTGGCAGCTGACAATATACAGGGTGGGCCATTTATATGGATACACCTAAATAAAATGCGAATGGTTGGTGATATTAACTTCCTGTTTGTGGCACATTAATATATGGGATGGGGGAAACTTTTCAAGATGGGTGGTGTCCATGGCGGCCATTTTGAAGTTGGCCATTTTGGATCCAACTTTAGTTTTTTCAATGGGAAGAGGGTCATGCGACACATCAAACTTATTGAGAATTTCACAAGAAAAACAATGGTGTGCTTGGTTTTAATGTAACTTTATTCTTTCATGAGTTATTTACAAGTTTCTGACCACTTATAAAATGTGTTCAAAGTGCTGCCCATTGTGTTGGATTGTTAATGCAACCCTCTTCTCCCACTCTTCACACACTGATAGCAACACCGCAGAAGAAATGCTAGCACAGGCTTCCAGTATCCGTAGTTTCAGGTGCTGCACATCTTGTATCTTCACAGCATAGAGAATTGCCTTCACATGACCCCAAAGATAAAAGTCTAAGGGGGTCAGATCGGGAGACCTTGGGGGCCATTCAACTGCTACATGATGATGTGTTTCCCTCTTTATGCACTGAAGCTGGCACGTTTCCTGAGTTTTTCCAGCAAGATGGTGCACCACCACATTATGGGTGTCAGGTCCGAGCATTCCTAGATGAACAGTTTCCTGGAAAGTGGATTGGTCGTCGTGGGCCAGTTGAATGGCCCCCAAGGTCTCCCGATCTGACCCCCTTAGACTTTTATCTTTGGGGTCATCTGAAGGCAATTGTCTATGCTGTGAAGATACGAGATGTGCAGCGCCTGAAACTACAGATACTGGAAGCCTGTGCAAGCATTTCTTCTGCGGTGTTGCTATCAGTGTGTGAAGAGTGGGAGAAGAGGGTTGCATTGACAATCCAACACAATGGGCAGCAGTTCGAACACATTTTATAAGTGGTCAGAAACTTGTAAATAACTCATGAAAGAATAAAGTTACGTTAAAACCAAGCACACCATTGTTTTTCTTGTGAAATTCTCAATAAGTTTGATGTGTCACATAACCCTCTTTCCATTGAAAAAACTAAAGTTGGATCCAAAACGGCCGACTTTAAAATGGTCACCACCCATCTTGAAAAGTTTCCCCCCTCCCATATACTAATGTGCCACAAACAGGAAGTTAATATCACCAACCATTCCCATTTTATTTAAGTGCATCCATATAAATGGCCCACTCTGTAGTCTCTTCTTACATGCAGGATACAGACCGGGCTCTAAATTGTGCCTGCTCCTATCAGCTAAAAGCTCACGTGCAGGGTGATGTAATGATGTGATATATCAGCATTTAGCCAAGCTGAGGGGGCACAGGCAGGAGCAGCAATGTGTGCTCCTGCCCGTACAGCGTTCACTGTGGCTCCCATTGCTCCAGTACAGTGAAATCCATACACCACTGAAAAGTCAGCGATGTATGAATATACTGAATCTAAAGTATGATAGAATATAGTATATTAAAATGATTTTAGGTCATTTAGAGCATTTTTACATACTAATACACTAAACTAAATAAAAGTTTAAAAAAGTTTATTCCCCCCCCCTTGAATGTCAGTGAAGTTTCAGTAGTGAATGCTGTCCTGTAGCTAGTGGAGAGGTCTCACAGCGCCCTATGTAGTCCCATACAATGCTTATCCATAAATATACTTTTAAGACTCATTAAAGAAGTGGTTGCTTAGCAGTGCAGCGTGCCAGAAAGCTTCACACAAGCCGAGCCTTTAATAGTGTGAATCCTTTTCTGAAGTCTCGCAATGTTCAGTCACTTTGCATTGCTGAATAGAGTGGCAGCAATCTGCATAGAAGATCACAATGAAAGCTTGACACTGGAAGAGAAGGGCGAGGAATGAAATAAAAGAAGGATGCAAATTCTCTCTTGTGATCTCTATAGACATTGATTAATTAGGACAGTTAGCATGTCTGTTTTCTGATGGAGAAGGGTTAATTATTAACTAAATATTCTTTTCTGCAAGGGGCACAAAGAGGTTGTGAAATGTGTTATACCGCAGAGCCCTGCCATTATTATACACAAGCAGGATGCTGTACTGTAGCTGATGTACACCTTGGAGCATGGCAGCAGTCCACTTGGTTTAGACAGACATAGACAGATAGATAATAGATAGAAAGAAAGAAAGATAAATAGATAGATACATAATAGATAAATAGATAGATAGATAGATAGATAGATAGATAGATAGATAGATAGATATGGCACAAAGATTCCCTTTGCTCATAATTACTGATAGAGTATGATCCATTAGATAAAAGATTTACTAGAGAGTCATAGTAAGGACTTATGCACTTGACCTTATTTTCTGTCCGCATCCGAACCGCATTTTTTGCAGATCGGATGCAGACCCATTAATATCAATGGAGCTGCAAAAAATAGAACATGTCCTTTTCTTGTCTGTTTTGCAGACAATGATAGAACATTTTTACAGAAGTTAAAAAATAAATGGTGATATTCACTTGGCGGGAATCCATGTTTTGGGGATCCACGGTTTGCGGATCACAAAACAGTTACAGTCTTGTGCATGAGCACTAAGGGACATGTTAAAGTAACATATTATTTGTGCACAGAGGCTCTTTATTGTCTATATCCTGCCCTGGTTTAGGAGGATGTCCAGATGATAAACTGATTACAAGTAAACACAATAATTGTAAGTTTTTGAGCAACCCAACAGTGTTCAGTTACCCTGCAGCACTATGGCAGGGGAAATTAGGCATTACCGATTTCTCTTTGAAATCAATGGTCAGTCTACATAAACATGAATGTGCTAGGTTTCAGTGTTGGGGATATTCTGTGCAACCATTTTCTGCTCTTTTTGATAGATGAAGGTATCTTTTTGATAGATGAAATGGAGTAAAATGCTTAAAGAGGACCTTTCACCGCTCCTGACATGCCTGTTTTAATAGCTTCAGGCATTCCCTATGTAATAACCAATCTGGAACATCTATTCTTATGTCTCTATGTGCCATTCCTTTATTATTTCTAATAGAAGTTATAAATGAATTGCTAGCAGTCTGCAGTAAGGGTACAGAGGGGAGGTAACCAATTGGGGGGCTGTCCCTGCACAGTCTGACAATGGCTACACTGATTGGATATAGTGAGTCTGTGCAGGTACACCCCCCCATCTGGTTAGACATGCCAGGAGTGGTGAAAGGTCCTCTTTAAGTGGCGTAGAATGCTATGATTAATGGGGTAGAATGATATAATAAATAGAGTAGAATGCTATATCTGAAGTAGAATGCTATAATAAATGGAGTAGAATGATATAATAAATGGAGTAGAATGATATAATAAATAGAGTAGAATGCTAAAATATCTGAAGTAGAATGCTATAATAAATGGAGTAGAATGCGATAATAAATGGAGTAGAATGTTATATAACTGGAGTAGAATGATATAGTAAATGGAGTAGAATGATATAATAAATGGAGTAGAATGATATAGTAAATGGAGTAGAATGATATAATAAAGGGAGTAAAATGTTATAATAAATGGAGTAGAATGCTATAATAAATGGAGTAAAATGTTATTATAACTGGAGTAGAATGCTATAATAAATGGAGTAGAATGATATAGTAAATGGAGTAGAATAATATAATAAATGGAGTAGAATGATATAATAAAGGGAGTAGAATGCTATAATAAATAGAGTAGAATGATATAATAAATGGAGTAGAATGCTATAATAAATGGAGTAGAATGCTATAATAACTGGAGTAGAATGCCATAATAAATGAAGTAGAATGCTATAATAAATGGAGTAGAATGCTATAATAAATGGAGTAGAATGCCATAATAAATGGAGTAGAATGCTATAATAAATAGAGTAGAATGCTATATATAATAAATGGAGTAAATAATAGTATAATAAATGGAGTAGAAATGCTATAATAACTGGAGTAGAATGCTATAATAAATAGAGTACAATGATATAATAAATGGAGTAGAATGCTATAATAAATGGAGTAGAATGCTATAATAAATGGAGTAGAATGCTATAATAACTGGAGTAGAATGCTATGATAACTGGAATAGAATGATATAATAAATGGAGTAGAATGATATAATAAATGGAGTAGAATGCTATAATAAATGGAGTAGAATGATATAATAAATGGAGTTGAATGCTATAATAAATGGAGTAGAATGCTATAATAACTGGAGTAGAATGCTATGATAACTGGAATAGAATGATATAATAAATGGAGTAGAATGCTATAATAAATGGAGTAGAATGCTATAATAAATGGAGTAGAATGGAGTAGATGCTATAATAACTGGAGTAGAATGCTATAATAAATGGAATAGAATGATATAATAAATGGAGTAGAATGATATAATAAATGGAGTAGAATGATATAATAAATGGAGTAGAATGCTATAATAATGGAGTAGAATGCTATAATAAATGGAGTAGAATGATATAATAAATGGAGTAGAATGCTATAATAAATGGAGTAGAATTATATAATAAATGGAGTAGAATGCTATGATATCTGAAGTAGAATGCTATAATAAATGGAGTAGAATGATATAATAAATGGAGTAGAATGCTATAATAAATGGAGTAGAATGTTATAATAAATGGAGTAGAATGCTATAATAAAGGGAGTAGAATGATATAATAAATGGAGTAGAATGCTATAATAAAGGGGGTAAAATGTTATAATAAATGGAGTAGAATGCTATAATAAAGGGGGTAAAATGTTATAATAAATGGAGTAGAATGCTATAATAACTGGAATAGAATGATATAATAAATGGAGTAGAATGCTATAATAAATGGAGTAGAATGTATAATAAATGGAGTAGATGCTATAAATGGGTAGAATGCTATAATAACTGGAGTAGAATGATATAATAAATGGAGTAGAATGCTATAATATCTGAAGTAGAATGCTATAATAAATGGAGTAGAATGATATAATGGAGTAGAATGCTATAATAAATGGAGTAGAATGCTATAATAACTGGAGTAGAATGCTATAATAAATGGAGTAGAATGCTATAATAAATGGAGTAGAATGATATAATAAATGGAGCAGAATGCTATAATAAAGGGAGTAAAATGATATAATAAATGGAGTAGAATGCTATAATAAATGGAGTAGAATGCTATAATAAATGGAGTAGAATGATATAATAAATGGAGTAGAATGATATAATAAATGGAGTAGAATGCTATAATAACTGGAGTAGAATGATATAATAAATGGAGTAGAATGCTATAATATCTGAAGTAGAATGCTATAATAAATGGAGTAGAATGATATAATGGAGTAGAATGCTATAATAAATGGAGTAGAATGCTATAATAACTGGAGTAGAATGCTATAATAAATGGAGTAGAATGCTATAATAAATGGAGTAGAATGATATAATAAATGGAGCAGAATGCTATAATAAAGGGAGTAAAATGATATAATAAATGGAGTAGAATGCTATAATAAATGGAGTAGAATGCTATAATAAATGGAGTAGAATGATATAATAAATGGAGTAGAATGATATAATAAATGGAGCAGAATGCTATAATAAAGGGAGTAAAATGATATAATAAATGGAGTAGAATGCTATAATAAATGGAGTAGAATGCTATAATAAATGGAGTAGAATGATATAGTAAATGGAGTAGAATGATATAATAAATGGAGTAGAATGATATAATAAACGGAGTAGAATGATATAATAAACGGAGTAGAATGCTATAATAAATGGAGTAGAATGCTATAATAAATGGAGTAGAATGATATAGTAAATGGAGTAGAATGCTATAATAAATGGAGTAGAATGCTATAATAAATGGAGTAGAATGATATAATAAACGGAGTAGAATGATATAATAAACGGAGTAGAATGATATAATAAATGGAGTAGAATGATATAATAAATGGAGTAGAATGCTATAATAAATGGAGTAGAATGCTATAATAAATGGAGTAGAATGATATAGTAAATGGAGTAGAATGCTATAATAAATGGAGTAGAATGCTATAATAAAGGGAGTAAAATGATATAATAAATGGAGTAGAATGTTATAATAAATGGAGTAGAATGCTATAATAAATGGAGTAGAATGCTATAATAAATGGAGTAGAATGATATAATAAATGGAGTAGAATGATATAGTAAATGGAGTAGAATGATATAATAAATGGAGCAGAATGATATAATAAATGGAGTAGAATGATATAATAAATGGAGTAGAATGCGATAATAAATGGAGCAGAATGCTATAATAAAGGGAGTAAAATGTTATAATAAATGGAGTAGAATGCTATAATAAATTATTTAAATTGGATTTTCTTAACCAGAGAACTTCTTTAGGTTGCATCAGATCCTTGGACACTAGCACTGTGTTACAAATTTAAGCCACCAAAGTGTTGGGGTCCCACCAATCCTGGGAATCCTATAGTCAGTAAGAGATACATAAAGAATTATGTGTCATGCAGAGTGATCATATATGTGTGGCCAATCCTCTTTTCATCTTCTTTCTCAGGATTGGTGGACCCTCAAATTCACAATCGGTTGCAGGCCATCACTTATAGTGCAAGCATGCTACCAAATATAATGTACTGTATACTGTATGCATTTAAGACCTGGATTAGTTTCATGGGCTTACCTGATCTCTGAAATGTCCATAGACTGTAGGTACATGCTGACGGCCCAAGAAATAAATAGTCTAGTCTGGCTCTTGAACATAAATACACCCAAAGCGTGGTGCACCATAAACTATACCAGTGCAAATCACATCAGGTTTCTATAGATAACAGATCAAATATCTATTGTCTTCTTATTTATCATTTTTATATTCAGTAGAATTAATCACTGAAGCTAAGTTTGATTAGCGGAACAGACATTGCATTGTGCGCCATGAAAAGACATATGATATGTCATGGGTATTTAACATCTGCAATAAAAAAAAATTCAAATCTTTGAATCCTTGGCTTTGTCAGCCACACCCGCTGCGTGAAATAAACCCCAGCAGAGAGTTTGACTGGCACTGAACGATCTCTGCATGTTACTATTATAGTCCTGACAAGGCACATGCGGTAAGTTCATGGATGATTATATGAAGTGCACTCTACTTTTGCCAAAAAAGAAAACACTCTGTTGTAGAAACAATTACTCTGAAATTAGCCCAAGCTAATAGCCCGTGGTATTACTTTATGGATGAGTGTTCACTGTGCAGGGATACAAGAGGAGCTGTCTTTTGGCTGATTTTTTTATTTTCATTTATTTTTTTATTTGCTAAAATCTGTTAAAATGACCCAAAATCGTGTAGTACTCACTGGCCATTCAGTAATTGATGAATGCAACTTCACATTCTCCGAACAGATTCTAGAGTTCGTTGAAGCCTCTCACAGAGATCCACAATCATTTTGGAGAAATGCCATCTTCCTCATTCCTCAATGTTTCTTTATAATATTGCACATTTTAACATTGGGGATGATACTGTACATTGAGAATATTCTACATGTTTTAAACCAGCACCTGAATCTAAATATTTTTTTTAATTGAATGTAATAAAAAATGTTGTATAGTTATAAAAGAATCCCTATAGCGCCGCCTGCTGTTCGTTCTTTTTTTTTTTAATTTCTACGTACACCTTGCTAAGGTGGTCACACATGCTCAGTTCCATCCTTCAACTGCCACCAGCTGGATCCACTGTTCAGCTGTCACCGTTACAGGACACACCCCCTGAGGTGTGATAGGGAGCGACTGTGTGCTTTCCACATCGGTATGTCCGTTTCCGCAAAAGGATAGAATATGTCTGCAAAATGTGGTCCACAGACCCATTGAAGTCAGTGGGTCCGCAAAAAAATGCGGACGTCACACGGACCGCATCGGTATTTTGAGAACTGCAAAACGGACATGGTCGTGTGCATGAGGTCTAAATGTGTATTGCACAAGGTTTGATTTTCTTTAGGCATCTCATACATGGTTTACAGTCCGTTCTCAAGTACGAGCCAGAGACCACATATGGTCCAGGTCTTAGCACTCATCAGCCGTCCAATTAAACATACATCCTTATGAAAGCACATTTTTTTTTATCATTTATTTATGTGCAGTAAGTCTGCTAATTATTGCTTGGTCAAACGTGTGTGTTAAATATGCACATACGTATACATATAGTTTGGCAGATTTACAGGGAAAATGAACACCAGACACTGTGCTGCATACTATACACAGCTGTTAATAACTAACATTCCCAGTAATACCACAGACTACTTACAAATATTAGGACTGGTGTAGACACTGCTGAGAACCCACAGCCCTGAGGTGCAGGGAGATGGAGAGAAATAAAAGGTTTCTCCAGACACTACAGGTAAAGTTTACTGAACGCAGGATATTCTCCAAAAATGTGCTCCTCAAAAGCAGATTTCAGGGCTGGTTTTATACATCCATTCTTTTCACAGAGGAGATAGATGAACATAGAAACCTGCATGCTCATATGTTGAATGTGGAAGCCCCACAGCTTCTCACCATGGCAAGTCACCGAAGAGGCTAGTCGTTAGCTGCAGTGGCCATGTGACAGAAGGAGCCCATAATATGCCAATTCTTGAGGACCTTTTCTTAGAACTCTACATTGTACCATTCCTCTGTTATTCCATCTAAACATATATTAATTAATTGACAACTCGGTGCTACTGTTCTCCTTGTCAAAGGAGTGTGACCTCACACACTGTGACTTTGTCACTGTACTGTGAGTCACACCTCCAACTGCTAAAACCCAGTAGTCAATTTATTCATAAATTTCTAGTAGAAATAACAAAGGAGTTTAAAAAAATGATCCAAAATTGCTTGTGAGTACAAGTATTTACTAAAATGGACACATCAGGAGAGCTGACCGATTAACCGCTTAAATAGAGTCTTCTCCCTATTACTAGTATACGCAAGGGCTAAACAGACTCCAGGGACCAAGTAGCCAGTGTGCCTAAAAATGGGTTACTTTTCTAGTCATGGCCATGAAAATTCTTGGTAAGCCACTTATCCATCCAATAGGAGCCAACAGTATTGAGTAGGACATCTAAAAAGACATATGAGAACCCCACCTTCTGAAACATTTGAACAACACGAATGTCGTGACTTCTCCATTGGCAGCCATTGGTCAGTGTCGATGTATTTGACACTTTTTATTACTTTATATTATAATTTATATTATGACGTGTATTATATTGTGATATACGGATTTAAAGAGAGTCTGTCACCTAACCTGATCATTTTAGACAGCTTGGATCAGGTTATAGACTGTATGGCCCCCATTACAATGGTACCTCTCTTGTCTGTGTCCCTGATCATGAAAAATACACTTTGTAAACTTATTCAAATTAGCGTCGGCAAGTGCCCAGGCCCTCGGCGATGTGCCCAGAAAACCACAACTCCTTCAGCCCTCTGGCCCACTCTTCTTTCCTACTATCACGTCCTCCTCTGCCTGCCTGATCTCGCACGTGCTCATGCACAGTATGACTAGTGGTTCCTCTGCCCATGATGGGCAGAGCAGTGCGCATATGCGGGCCGACCGTGGAGCGGTGCACATTCGAGATCAGGGAGGCAGAGGAGGGCATGATAGTAGGAAAGAAGGGCGGGCCAGAGGGCTGAAAGAGGTGTGGATTTCTGGGCACATTGCCGAGGAGCCTGGAAACTTGCAGCAGTAACACCGCCCTTGGGCACTTGCCAAAGCTCATTTGCATAAGTTTATAAAGTGTATTTTTCACAATCTCAGCGAGGGACACAGACAAAAGAGGTACCATTGTAATGGGGGTCTATAACCTGATCTGAGCGATCTAAAACGCTCAAATTAGGTGACAGACTTCCTTTAATAAAAGGAAATAATGATACTTTATTTTTGTGGTTTTTGAAGTGGACATACCTTTGAGATGGTGTGCTCGTATTCAGGGTACTATTTAGTAACATTGAGATATTTGATTCCATTTTGTGGTTTTGTGTTCAGAGGTTTATAGATTACTATGATTGTTACCGGTTCCTCCAACATTTTAAATTGGATATGTATGGACCATTTAATGTCTTCAATACTTTGTCCACCCCTGACATATAAGAATGACAGTAGCATTATACTGGGAGCTCTATCTGTATTTCCCATCAGGTGAAACCAGTTCTCCACAGATGTTTCCCTTTATCTATTATTTTTTTGTTAAAAATGTATTACTTTGGTATTTTAGTACATTGAAAAATGTAGAAGGTTTAAAAGTATCTCTTTTTTTTGCTTGTCTCTTGCTGTGTTGTCAAATTTGTAATTGATTCATGATGTTGATCAATGATATTCTGAGACGTGTTGAGAACTTGAGCAGTCTCTTTTTTTTTGTTAAAGAATAAAAGATCTGCCGTTGTGTTCCATAGAGCATCCAAAACCACATGATTTTCAGTACTGGTTTGCCAAATTTAAAGAATTATACGTCTGCGTAAATGCTTGGTGCTTGTTAAATAATTATACCTTGGAGTTGGCATAGAAATAGCGTCTCAAGGGAAGAATCTGAAAGAGAAGATGAAACATAATGTAAATCGTGTTCCTATTGAAGTTCCTCAAATTGACATCAAACTCAGCATTTGGTTCTTGACCTGCTGCTGCTGGAACCTGTAAGAAAGTCTATCTTTCGTGTGAGGAAGTGATCTTTTTCACAGCTTGGCTGGGTCATTATCAAGGTGGATTATTTATGATTTGAGAGTATCAGATACAAAATCTTCTCTTGTCTCCAGTGTTCACTCCTCGTCTGTTTGTACTTTAGGCTGCTGGATCTTATCTGGCTCAATCCAATGGAAAAAAATCCCAATTTGAATGATAGCCAAGTTGTCTTTCTTTAATTTCCTACTGAAATCCATGCATTACAAGCCTCCCATTAATCGTTTTACCAGACTCGTTCTCAAAGTGCTTGTTCTAATTCCTTCCAAAAGAAGCATAGGCCATCACTCAGTACATCACTAATCAGGCTCATTTAATTTTAATTTCATTTTAATTTGCTCACATAAAACTTTTGGAACCTGTATTGATCACTACTATGTGTAATAAATGAGGACATGTTCCCCTGAGCTGCCCAGAGTAACCCTAAGTTATCCAGGCCCATTGATAACACAGGCTTCATCTATGTACAGTATATCTTCCTGTTTCTGAGGACCCCACCCTTTCCAGATTACAGCTACTCAACTCATAGCATCTCCTGTTTCCTGAATGGATAAGACTTTCTGCTAGTTTTTCCGAGATGTCTTGTATATGACCCATCCCCATACAAGAGGATTAAACACACTGGGGGAGAGTTAACAAACTGGTGTAACATAGAGCTGGTTTAGTAGCCCATAGCAACCAATTA
Source organism: Rhinella marina (assembly GCA_900303285.1). Taxonomy (NCBI): domain Eukaryota; kingdom Metazoa; phylum Chordata; class Amphibia; order Anura; family Bufonidae; genus Rhinella; species Rhinella marina. The sequence goes on from ONZH01000939.1 coordinate 91,103, forward strand.
AATTCCACCTTTCATTTTTGAAAGCTCCTTTGGAAAATGAAAGGAGGAATCTGATTAGTCGCTATGGGCAACTAGCAACTACGCTAGTTGTGCTTGATGTGTGTGTGTATATATACAGTACAGACCAAAAGTTTGGACACACCTTCTCATTCAAAGAGTTTTCTGTATTTTCATGACTGTAAAAATTGTAGATTCACACTGAAGACATCAAAACTATGAATTAACACATGTGGAATTATATACTTAACAATAAAGTGTGAAACAACTGAAAATATGTCTTATATTCTAGGTTCTTCAAAGTAGCCACCTTTTGCTTTGATTACTGCTTTGCACACTCTTGACATTCTCTTGATGAGCTTCAAGAGGTAGTCACCTGAAATGGTTTTCACTTCACAGGTGTGCCCTGTCAGGTTTAATAAGTGGGATTTCTTGCCTTTAAATGGAGTTGGGACCATTAATTGTGTTGGGCAGAAGTCAGGTGGATACACAGCTGATAGTCCTACTGAATAGACTGTTAGAATTTGTATTATGGCAAGAAAAAAGCAGCTAAGTAAAGAAAAACGAGTGGCCATCATTACTTTAAGAAATGAAGGTCAGTCAGTCCGAAAAATTGGGAAAACTTTGAAAGTGTCCCCAAGTGCAGTCGCGAAAACCATTAAGCGCTACAAAGAAACTGGCTCACATGAGGACCGCCCCAGGAAAGGAAGACCAAGAGTCACCTCTGCTGCGGAGGATAAGTTCATCCGAGTCACCAGCCTCAGAAATGGCAGGTTAACAGCAGCTCAGATTAGAGACCAGGTCAATGCCACACAGAGTTCTAGCAGCAGACACATCTCTACAACAACTGTTAAGAGGAAACTGTGTGCAGCAGGCCTTCATGGTAAAATAGCTGCTAGGAAACCACTGCTAAGGACAGCAACAAGCAGTAGAGACTTCTTTGGGCTAAAGAACACAAGGAATGGACATTAGACCAGTGGAAATCTGTGCTTTGGTCTGATGAGTCCAAATTTGAGATCTTTGGTTCCAACCACCGTGTCTTTGTGCGACGCAGAAAAGGTGAACGGATGGACTGTACATGCCTTGTTCCCACCGTGAAGCATGGTGGAGGAGGTGTGATGGTGTGGGGGCGCTTTGCTGGTGACACTGTTGGGCATTTATTCAAAATTGAAGGCATACTGAACCAGCCTGGCTACCACAGCATCTTGCAGCGGAATGCTGTTCCATCCGGTTTGCGTTTAGTTGGACCATAATTTATTTATCAACAAGACAATGACCCCAAACACACCTCTAGGCTGTGTGAGGGCTATTTGACCAAGAAGGAGAGTGATGGGGTGCTACGCCAGATGACCTGGCCTCCACGGTCACCAGACCTGAACCCAATCAAGATGGTTTGGGGTGAGCTGGACCGCAGAGTGAAGGCAAAAGGGCCAACAAGTGCTAAGCATCTCTGGGAACTTCTTCAAGACTGTTGGAATACCATTTCAGGTGACTACCTCTTGAAGCTCATCAAGAGAATGCCAAGAGTGTGCAAAGCAGTAATCAAAGCAAAAGGTGGCTACTTTGAAGAACCTAGAATATAAGACATATTTTCAGTTGTTTCACACTTTTCTGTTAAGTATATAATTCCACATGTGTTAATTCATAGTTTTGATGCCTTCAGTGTGAATCTACAATTTTCAATACAGAAAACTCTTTGAATGAGAAGGTGTGTCCAAACTTTTGGTCTGTACTGTATATATATATATATATATATATATATATATATATACTGGCATTGCTCAGTTATTCCATACAAATGTATGAGTAAATTGACAGCTGGGTGTTACCAGTTGGAGTAACACTGTCCAGTCAGTCTCCCAGTGGTCAAATTATTCATAAATTTCGAGTAGGAGTTACAGAAGAACATCACCACACACAAGTCTAAACAAAATATGCTCCATATTTATTATTTCTTGAGGACCATATGTCCTTTTTAACTATTCCAAGTGAAGGCTCCATAGAATGTATAAGTGAAATATTTCAAGCTAAAATACAGTTATATAACTCATCTGCACATCTGCTAGACCTAGGCAAGTGCTATAGTAAAGCAGGTGGTTTGCTAAATTGAGCTGTTTTTCTTACCCATTGCTTTGCTTTCTTCCCTATGTCCTTGAAGCTGTCTTCACTCAGGGAGTGGTCTCTCAGCAAGGCACTTAGAGTGATGGCCTTACAATAACATAAGTATCAGGTCTCTATAATCAACTTCATACCATTTGAATGTTCCCAAATAAAGCCTATTTAGGATCTGGATTGTTTTACGTGATCACTTGCGGTACATTGTAATCACTTTAAGGTTTAGTCCTTGAAATATTTGGAATGGAGGCCTTGGCACAGACAGGAACCTGCTTTGATATGACATATGCTCAGTCAAAGGATATTCATTCAATTTGTGTTTCTACCCTGTGTAATACAACATGGAATTACATGAACAGCCTGGGGGAGATTTATCAAAACTGGTGCAAGCAAAGGAAAACTGGCTTAGTTGCCTATGGCAACCAATCAGATTGATCCTTTCATTCTCCAAAGGAGCTCTGAAAAATAAAAGGAGTCTGATTGGTTGCTATGAACAACTAAGCCAGTTGTGCTTTGCACCAGTTTTGATAAATCTCCCCCTATGTTTCCAAGAAGACTTCCAACTAGCCAGAGTTTGTACAATGTCCTACTTCAAAGTTTCATGTAGATACCCGAGGAGCATTGTTCTTTAATAGTACTGGTGGTTTTCCTTCAGTTCACATTAACATCTGGTCGGTTGCCCACAAGCTTAATGATAATAATGATTTTTTCTAATGATGACATATTTAAAGTGATGTCTCACCAGCAAAGACAAATGTCTTTCCTCTGACCCCAAAGCGATGAATTCCATCCCTTTCTTTTGTAATAGAAAGCATTTGCCTATTGCAAGGAAATTTGGCAACTCGCTTCCATTTGTTGAATTGTTGTGCTTGGTAAGCTTCAGTTTTAAGCTATACTGGACTACACAACCTATGTATGAGATTTGATAAAGACTGATGACAGTTGGACAAAGTCTGTTGTCCATGCCCAGCTTTCACGTGGGCCAATTTACCTCAAGTGCCAAAAAGCCAGATATGTCAAATGTTGTCTCCCGTGTACTCAAGCTGACCTGTGGAGTTTTGGCTTAGTCATGTATTAATGGTTTTTCCACAGAAAGAGTCCATGCTTCATATTTGCTTCTGCTAGCTCTGAACCTTCACAGAGGAGAACGATACTTTACACTGGAAGTACGTATGGTACATTTGTATACATCGGCTTCAGTAATGGTCTGGGTTCCTGGAGTCTTTCTCACACACGCAGTTCAGCTCAGTGTGTGTGATCTGTTTGGGATTAATCTTTTGGAGAAGGATTTCTTATTTAGCTTGCCGTCTACAAGGTTTCCTTAAAGTAATGCTCTTAGAAGGTCATTAGGCTTTTAAAGGTTATTCAGTTTGTTAGGCCAAACACTAAAACTTTGTGTCTTTTCATTCTGATTAGTGACACTTTAATAAAGTCATTTGAAGTTCAGTGGACTGAATTTTCAGCCATTTCTAATGTTTCTATGGTCACAGGGAAGAGTCCTGAATTCAAACCCACGTATAATCTTTTTGATGCAAATCTTTCCAAAGTGACTGTGTAATGTCGTTATCGGATTCCTTTCCTCCAGGCGAACAGATTTTTTTTTTTTTTAGAAGAGATGACGAAGCTTTGTATCTAACCTCCGTTTGTTGTTTTGATATATATTTGTATGTGACATCTATTCACAGTGGTGGAGTCCCTTTTAGATAACAAAAGATTGAGAAGATCTTGAGAACGTTTTATTGCTGCTCTCTGGATGGGCCAATGGGGACAAAGGCCTTTTGTCTTCCACTTGATTAGATAATAAAGCTAAGGCAGGCTTTGAGGGAACCATTTCTTACCATAGGCAGAGTTATTTTTTTTCTCCTGAAAGTAAGAAAAACTATGTCTAATCGCTCACAATTAAATCATTCATGGTGCGCTCACATTGGGGGAATTAATGCATTTTGTATTAGGTAACAAGTGAACTTTTACAACATGTGAGAACTAAGAGGGAAAAATTATAGTCCCCTTTTAGTTCACAAGGGGCTTGGTAGTCAGGTCAATGACTTGATTTTCATGGGAAGACTGACTCTGCACAGCATATTCATAGGGTAAACAGCTCCTTTATTGACAGCCGCGGTTTGGAAGCTGAGTGCAGTGTAGTGCCGCACTATGGTTTGTTGAGAAAAAACAAGGCAATATTTGAAGCAAAGCGCTGAATGGGAACAGTGGCCCTTGTGTCCTGAAGTTGACTGACTAATACTTGTTAGCGTCCAGATAAAAGCACTTCTCCCCTCACTCCTCCCTCTTTGTGTTATTTTTATGTAAATTGACATGAGAGATGGGCGAGTTGTAATTAAACAATTCTGCTGAAAATGAGAACATGGAAAGAGGAGTGTAAGAGAGCACCGGGGGGTTGACGGTCTAAACGCGCACTCCGCAAGACTTGCCTTTATACATTCCCTTTCACTATACCTCACAGGAACAAATGAAATATCTTTGTAGACCTGAACATTCACTTGTGTATGTAGAAGCTTAGGCTAGGTTCACATCTGTGGTGGAGGTTCCAGCAGGAGCCTCCGTCTTAGCGTCCGACAAAACCAGTAACATGCTGGTATTCACTCTGGAACCTGACAGTACCCATTACAGTGTATGGGATCCATTGAGTTTCAACTGTGTCTGGCATAAGCAATATCTGGTGGTTCCAGGGTTCTGTTCTTATGCTGGAACAGAATATTGGAGTCTAAGCACAGATGTACACTTACCCTATCTAGCGCTTCATTGGGTAAAGCTGTTGTAATTTACCGTAACCCAAAAACTCTGCTAAAATATTATATCTGAAGACAATGAGTAGCATTCTCTTTGTATAACTTCCAGTACCTTATTATTAAATGGATTATTCGGGACTTAGATATTGATAAACTATTCTCAGTATAGGTCATATCAGATCGATGGGGGACTGACACGTGGCCAGAGGCGGACTGAGAACTTAAAAGGGCCCTGGAAAAAAAAATTAAGTGTCCCTATTTTGTAGTGGAGGCAAATTGACAAAAGGCATGACAAAAGGCAGGGTCAACACACGTAACAATACCATATTGTGGCACATTATACAACCCAAGCAGAACCTAATACCAAAGTGCATCACAAAATACCAGCAGCATAAAATACCTTCCCCAAAATTGCCTCCCTGTAATGGCCGGTGCCAGCTGCCACATTCTATTCTTCTACTTCAGTTGCCTTATGATAGCAATACAGTTGAATTCAGGAATCAGGAGGGGAACATCAGATGATTACTTTCCATGGCAGGTAGCCATGAGGAGGGCTAGGCCCACAGAGAAGTTTCCCTGTAGGGTCTATGGCCAGTCCGTCCCTGTACCTGGCAACCCCGCCTATCAGCTCTTTTGGGCAGCCAAAACTATATAATGGATGGAAATCTCCTTTGTGGTTTCTGGCACCATCATACTGCAGCTCAGCTCCCAATCACTTGAATAGGAGCTGAGCTGCAGTACCCCAGCATGACCACACAGTAGACAGAACCTTTTACTTCCAGCTAAGTCCACTGTATAGTACCTGGCACTAGTGACTTCTTGAAACAGCGACTTGATGGGGGTACTGGGTGTCGCACCTCCACCGATCTGATATTGATTACCAATCATGAGGATAGATCACAAATATCTAAGCCATGGAAAACCCCTTTAATTATAAATATTAATATTATTTTGTCGTCATTATGCTATGTATGCATGATGACTTAATATAATGTATAAATATATATTTTTGACCACATGAATGAGTTTTTGAGATGTGCAAAAGTCGAATAAAATTGACCAACGTCTTTGAACACAATTTCTCTTCATGGCGAAAGCACAAAATATTAAATGTACGATATGTGTTGCATTGTGTCACTCAGACTAGTGGGGGGCCTGAATGTTTTTGGAAGGTTTAATGGTCTTGAAGTTCTGCAGTTGCAGTAGGTTGAGTTGTACCAGACCCAGTATGGTTTAGACCGCAGTGTTCGGAGTAAATAAATCACTTGAGGCAAGCTTTGAAACTTGCAAGGGAAGGAATTCTCATTAACAACTGCTTTCTATACACAAACAAGACTCTGTATGCACTCTGACTCATAAATGTTTTCTTTTGCAATTGATGAAATAGCAAGCTGTGAGCAAAAGTCGCTGCAGCCAAACCCTTCCAATATTAAAAGATTAAAGAAAAGGCAGAGGATCTCTGACGCTTGTGACATGGTTATTACTGATTCTCACTCATTGTCTCAATGAAACACACAGCATCATTGACAGTGGGAACAATAAGTCATTCACAGACTAGGAATACGTTGTATACCAGGCCCCGTTCTACCTCTTAATGGACCATTGAGGCAAATATTTGGAAAATTGTATTTGTTTGCAATGGCAGTTTGTGTATTGACAAAAAGCAGCATAATGACCCATTGACAATTTGAAGTGCTTGTTTTTCTTTTATATAGTTGCCCAGTATACTGACCATATATGACAATGGTATTCCTCCTGTTAATGTTATTTTCATATTATAGTTTTAATATTGTGTTTTGGAGTTTACTGGTTTGTATACTTTGATTTTATAGTACTTTGGATTTTATACCACTATACTATGAAGTCATGTTTAAAAGTGAGGGAGCCCTAGGTAAGAAACACATGACTATTCCAGCTGCAGCAAATCCATAACTCCCAGCATGCACTGACAGTTATAGGCTGCAGTTTTGCAACAGCAGAAGATGCACAGGTTGGTGACCTCTAGTCTATGCAGACCATCCTCTTAATTCATAGGTTGTACCATGAAAAGTATGCTATGTTTTTCAAACCAGCACCTGGATCTGAATACTTTTGTAATTGCATGTAATTGGAAATTTAGCAGAGCCAGTGAGTTATTCAATAAAATCTATCTGTATAGCGCCACCTGCTGCTTGTTTTTTCTTATTTCTCTGTCCACCTCACTTTGCACACCCTCAGTTTAAATCTTCAACTGCCACTAGCCAAATATTCTGTTAGAAGATGTAGCAGTTACAGGAAAAGAGGACATGCCCCCTGAGAAAGGACACACCTCTTGAGCTGTCAACAGCAACGTTTCAGTCCCTCCATGGAACCATTTCTGAGGCTTGAATAATTTCCAAGATATTGGAGTGCTGCAGGAAATCAGATCAGACCCCAATATCAGGAACTCAGATCAGACCCCAACATCAGGAACTCAGATCAGACCCCAACAGACCTCCATGTCTGACCCTCACCCTCAGATCAGACCTTCAGACTTCCATGTCAGGCCCCCATCAGACTTCAGTGCCAGAAGTTCATCAGACTTCCATGCCAGACCCTGTATCAGACCTCAGATCAGACTTCCATGTCAAACCCCTGTCAGACTTCCATGCCAGACCCCGTATCAGACCCCAGATCAGACTTCCATGTCAGACCCCATTCAGACCTCCATGTCAAACCCCCGTATCAGACCTCAGAAAAGACTTCTGTCAGACTTCCATGCCAGACCCCCATCACACCTCAGATCAGAGATAAAATAAATAACTTCACTTACCTCCCCTGCTCCACAGCTTCTCTCCAGGTATGGCACATGCAGCATCAGGTCATAGTGCATGCACTACATCCTGACGCTGTACATGGTCAGGACAGTGCAACGCGGCTCCATGGAAGAAGACCAGGCCGGGTGAGTGCAGAAAGCTTCCATAATGGAAGTGCTTACTAGTATTCACTTTATAAGACACATTGACATTTTCCCCCACATTTGAGGGAAAAAGCGAAAAATATGGCAATTCCAACCTGACCAATGATAGGAAATCATGGCAGCCCGATGCACATTGGTATTCAATAAATCCACAACTGACTTGAGATCTAGGTTAGTTACTTTTATACAATAATAGTTCCTTATTCTAAAACACTATTCCAGCGCTGCAGAAGTTTTAGAAGGACAAGTTTATATTGCCATATATAACTTTTTTTTCTTACAGTTGTACAGAAGAATGCTATCTGGCTATTTATCTTGCTGCCATTCCTGCATAGCTGCATGGATACTTTAAGATGGAATTGTATTTGATTTAAAGAAAATTGTTTTCGTGTGTTTTCTGTTAAACCTTGAGACCTTTAAAATTTTAATTTAGAGTCTTTCATTCAACAATCATATTTTCGGCTGTTTCACATATGACCTTTGTTGATGGACCACGTCAACAGAAAGGTTTCAGCTGCTCCATGTTGAGCAATGTAGTTCAGTTCTGTCTAGCCCTGGATGATTTCACTTTAAAGAGGAGTTAGACTTTTTTCCACTGTTGAAACTTAGCTGACAATTTGAAGTGTCTCCAGGAAATTCACTTCCCCTCCAAAGAACACATTACTCGCTGTATAACCGGCTCCTGGCTGGTATCATGTTGCTCCTTTATGGCTTTCCTGTTCACTGCCTTTATGACAGTGTTGGGGTCCTCCCTTGATTTTCATGTTAACCCCCTCTCCCGTTCCCATGCCATCAGCAGGAGAGGGATTATTCTTTCTCCCTGAATGGCAGACATGGCAAAGGAATTGTTCCTAGGCTAAGACTTCTTTTCTAAACAATTCACCTCCACTCCCCCCCGTCCGATAAAAGACGGAAAAACAATGTTAGCTGTGAAATCTAAAATCTGCAATCTTTGATTTTATTTGGGAAAGCACACTGCTTAAAGGCCTTGGAGTAAAGGGCCTGTTCAGTTTGGAAATGCTGCACAGAGGGGAAAGCTATTAACTGTTCGTGAGCTTTACAATGAAATTATAGCTTTTATCCCAACCGGTTACATTTTTCATATGCGTGATGCCGAGGATTGCACTAGAAATTCTTTGAGCATGGTATCATTTTAGCATAAAAATATGAATAAACTACCATATTTGGAAATAATGAGCTCCTTTGACATCAAACGTGTGGGAGAACATATCAATCAAGTAAATTTAAGCAGTTCTGCAATAATAATAAAGTAATAAATAATAATAAAGTCATAATCAGTTTTCTAGATATACAGTACATAGAAACCAGCTTTATATTGTGTAGAACACTACTAAAGGAAATCAAAAATGTAAAATCCAGCATTTATAATATAAATTCTGACCACTCAAACTTCTTTATTGGGGTTTACAAGTGTCATAGAGAGTTCTCTCGGCCTGCCCACACATTACCTAGTCAATCATTCACTTACATGGGGATATGTTTAGTCAGACATGAATGACAATGGATTGCTGGGGGTTGGAGAAGGTGGTCCCATGACAATCATTTAAAAAGATGTTGTCTTGGCGAGACTTCTGCTTTAAGAAATATATTAACATACAGAAAAAAAGCTGTGGTGTAAAACATTCTCTAGATGTTGTCAAAACTGCCAGTCATCTGTACAAAGAAATACTCCCTCTGGTAGATGTCATAGGTTCAGTTGAGGGAGTATTCAGTTGTGCATAGAATAGACAGATCATAGCTGTGGTGAGTCCATAGCATGAGGGTGTCAATCTGGAGACAGCAGGCTAGGAGAACCTTGACAAGCTTTTCATTGAAGGATCCTTGTCATGGTTCTACTAATATAACACACTCCTCTGTGGCCTACTTTTTAATAAACCTTTTTCCACCCTTTTTCTCTTTCTGTTCCTTTAGTTTATACAATAAAATATTCCTACGTTAACTACATGGCCCTCTGCAACCAGACCCTCCATACAGCTGTTCTAATGTGACCACAACGTCTGCACAATTTCACCTTCCAGTCCTTCAGGGCCTCGGTGTAGATAGGAAAGTTACTGCTGCTACCTCCGCTAGTGTGAACTTCTACTTCCCTAGGGCTAATGGTCATTAGAACTGGATGGAAGTTGCTAGTGGGTCTGCTGCCCCCCCAAACACCTACTTCTAGAAGATGCTGATTACATGGTACTCTGTATTTTAATGCATGGTGATAATGAATCAGAGGCTGTTCTGGAAAAGGCAGATGATCAGCGTTGGGTGATGGGTGTGCCCTGATGAATGTGAGGTTGCTGGGGCAGGGGTAATAGATGTTCCCTGATATTGCAGTCATTCTAGTTCGAGGGATCAGCTGTAGTCATTGGTGCTGAATCAGTTGGTCTCACAACCTGACATTAGTTTAACAAGATTATTTTTAGTAGCCTATCAAGTAGGACATAATGTATGTAAGCCATTTCCTAGACCAGGGTTGGTCAACTCCAGTCCTCAGGGCCCACCTGTTGGTCATGTTTTCAGGATTTCCTTAGAATTGAGCACGTGATATTGTGATTGTCAATGCATCAGGACTTACCACAGGTATTCATTCTGTGGGATATTCTCAAATCATAACCGGTAGGTGGGCCATGAGGACTGGAGTTAAGGAACACTGTCTTAGACCACCAGAGTTAGTGTCATCAACCCCTCCACTTCCTTACATGACCAGGAAAGTTTTCATTTGCATGAAATAATTTTATCCCTATTTTCTGTTGTCTAAACCTAGATCGGCCTAATAAATGCATTTTGGAAAATGAAATCTGATTATAAAGCTACTGGGCTCAGTTACTGCAGTCCACCACTGCAATATCAATATAAAAGAAGGAAAGTAAATTCGATTTTAGAAGAAAATATTAATTTCTGTGGGGAATTCTTTGCAGAGTTTGCAATCAGTTTGCAAACAGAATCTTTAATCAGAAAAGGTTATTTCTGCAGAACTCAATATTTATAGAAAACATTTTTTTTGGCGTTTTTTTATTTCAACAGCACTGTGCCATTGAAAATGAAAATCTAAACATTGTCCTTCTGTAGCAGTTAGCACAAATAGAAACACTTCCTATAAATACAGTAGATAGCCATTCATAGATAAAGATACCGACAGAGGAGCATTTCATGCTCTAATTTAGTCACTACAGGACCTGTAACCTCTCCTGACACCTCTGTTTTAGTATCTACTTGCAGTCCATGTGTAATAACAGTTCTGGAGCAACTGTAAGCTGTTCCATTCCTCTAGTTTTCCGGTTAGAAGTTTATGACTTAATTGCTAACGGTCTGCAATAAAGGTTCATCTGGGTGTTACCAATGGGGGGGTTTCACTGTATAGTCTGACACTGGAAGCTGCTGATTGGATAGTATCAGACTTTGTAGGCACACCCCCCCAACTGGTAACACCTAGATATGGTTCGTTCATAAAACTCTAGCAGGAATTATAGGGTACGACAACACGGTGCAGTCCTGATCTGTTTGGGGTGGCGGTGGAGAACTGCATGACCAATTGGGCCACAGCTGTCTCATATTTGGCTAATGAAGACCACACTGTATAGCTGGTCTTTTATGGTTAAACGGGTTGTCTCACTTCAGCAAATGGCATTTATCATGTAGACATCATTATATCAGTCTAATTATGTAGACGTAAGGTCATGTAGAGACATACAACATTATAAATCATTATGGTGCTGTGTGCTCCTGCGTAACAGTCTGTAACAGTCACAGAGCGTGATTTCTGCACAGGACACACTCATCTGAAAAAGGCTGACGTGCCTTGTATTAACGTTGTCTACCTTTGCTGAAGTGAGACAACCCCTTTTAAGGCCACACGTTTGGCAGCTGCTGTTTTCGACCACAGCCGTCCATGCCCTAAACCGCTCATGACCTCATCGGGAGGTTGTACCCTTAGAGAAATGGCAGAGCATAGAATGAAAATAATAAATGTACATGAATTGTTAGTGCATAGGCAATGCACACATCAGGAGTGTTGACATATGTGCATTGCTCAGCTAAATGTCTATAGAGGAAGTTAATGAGCCAGACCAGGAAGTAGAATATGTAGAGTGACTTCAAAAAATTATATGTAAAAAAACATCCATCCATTATGTATATTAAAAATACAAAGATTATTCACATACAGGTTGTGATAACATTTTTAATGGACATGTCCCTTTAATATGTGTTCAAAGAAACTCCAGTCTCTATACCTACTTTAGAGCCTAATCCCTTAATGTAAGGGATCCAACTGGATCAGGTAAAGAAGAACTTGTAGCCATCTATGGTTATGTGTGTTGCGTGTGGTAAAGGCAGCGCGCCCTGCGGCAGAAGATGTGATGGAGACTTAATGAGGGACCTCAAAGCTACTTGTTGAAAGACAATGCAATAAAGCCAGCGAGAATGTAAATGTTGTAATATTGTATTACCTTTCTCATATACTTGTAACATAATCCTTACAGTTACAGAACTGGTGACCATTGACATTCCTGAGCGCAGTTACTCTATTATGTAGTGCGTTTTCCACAGATTTGGGATTTGCTGTAAATCTCATGGTAGTGTAATTGTAGCTGGCTGACATCATACGAGATGCAGTGAGCGCATAGTGTTCTCTAAACTATTATTTTTTATGCTGTTTGTACATTTCCCCTAATCTGTTTTTGGACAATATTATATCATCCTGACCGTTTATTCAGAGTCCTGCTCTCTGGTCCTTGGCATGACTAATGATGACAGCACCACCCATTGTTTCAAAGGTTAAGAGGAAAGGACGATAATTACCTGATAACATTTCAATTAAACAGTTCATGAGAAAGTTGAAAACTGACTGATGTCTACACGAGAACCGAGTTGTAATAGTAATGTGGTAGTAGACGAAGAAGTAGCAATGGCTAATTTTACTAGTTTCACCAGTTTCTATCTGCTGCAGGAGGTCCATAGATTGCAGATTTAGATTTTAGGTTTAAAATGTAATCATATTGTCATGTCAAGATCCTCTTTCTATGCCATCTGTGCAGTGTAGCCCTCCACAATCATGGAAGGAACTACAGGACCACGTTTAGATGCAGGGGGAAATTTTGCTGAAAAAAATACATCTGTGTGCATTGCACTGTTAAATAGTTTGTTGCAGGTTTTTTGACAATAGAAGCTTATCAGTATTTAAATTATGGATATGGAACTATGGATGCAGTTACCGCCATGTTCATTGCATATACATGGATCCTAGGGGGTACTTCAAGTGCTTCAGTGCAACAGTTATGGTAAGTTACGAGTAAGGCATACTATGTAGTGTTATATAGCGATCAACCCTATTTACTTAGAAACTGCCCCATGGAATAATATAGGCCATGCTAAAGAACCACTTGGGAGTTATGGATGTTAAAACTTTCATTTTAGAAAGAAGTTCTCTTTAAGCTTGTAGCATGGCTGCCTCATCTGTAGGCAATGACTCCAATTAATTGTCACAGCTAATTATTCCTTAATGTGCCAATCTGACAACCTTATACTGTATATATACCAGTTTGAGTGGAGTGTTCGACAGGCATAAGAAATTGTATAAAGTAAATATAGTCAGAATTACGGAGTTTTATGGCCCTCTTATATTGATGGCCTATCCCAAGCAGGCCTGCCAGCCCTGTTGACTATAATGGCATCTGGCAGAGATCTGGATGCTACCTGGCAAATATACTGTGATTCAGACGGACAAAAAGTTGCATATTTGCTGGGTAGTGGCTGGATCTCCTCTGGATCCCATTATAGTCAGTGTGGGCCGGAGGGCACACAGCAAGCTGTTCATTGTCGTAGTGCTTATGTGAAAGAGGCCTTAGGCTACTTTCACACTAGCCTTTACTACGGATCCAGTGGGTGAAGGGGCCCGCCGGATCCGTAGTGATAATACAACCTTGTGGATCCGTACTGAACGGATCCGGTTGTATTATCTTTAACATCTTTTAAACAGATCCGGAATTAATCCATTGAAAGTCAATGGAGGACGGATCCGTTTACTAGTGTGTCACAGCAAATGGATCCGTCCCCATTGACTTGCATTGGGGGTCATTCCGGATCCGTCTTGGTGCGGATACCCAGTACGGCTGCGGTTTGCTCTCCGGTCTGAAGACGGAACGGAATGCTTTCAGGAGCATTCCGTTGTCTTCAGTTCAGTTTTGTCCCCATTGCCAATGAATGGGGACAAAACTGAAGCGTTTTATTCCGGTATACCGGAGCTGTATACCGGAATAAAACAACGCTAGTGTGAAAGTAGCCTTAGATGCTGTAACTACCTGGTCCATCCTTTCTGTAGTTGATGGAGCCGATTACTGCAACGCTGATCCCATTAAAGTGAATGGGGGCAGTGCTGTCCACTACACAGTTTGCATTTCTTTCCTTTTGTGTGGAAGCACAATCACCACTGCTCGATTGCAGGGTGGTCGTAACCTCCAAATATGAGCATGTGATGTAAAAATGTGATGGAAAAATGTGTCAAGCCAAAGGAGGCAATATGGACAATCACAATACATTAGGAAGTGCCTTGTACGTCTACATGATACATGTCATTTGCAGAAGTGAGACAACCCCTTTTAAAGTGTTAAAATATAAGCCCATTACTGCAATATACACATTTCCTAATATGCAAGAAAATGCTCAACGAGTTTCTAACATGAAACATTATTAATGGTGGTTAGGTCCTGAAGGTGTTAAATATCAGTGGTAACTGCTTTATGTCACTTTCCAAAGAGCTGCACAGTGACTTCATGTACTTCTGTTTTCAGCTGCATCAAAGAAACCATCCTGCATTTGTTTTAATGGCGTCCAGGGGGATTTAGAAACCACACCACTACCTTTTTCATTGCTTCTATGGTGTCAAACATTTGGATCTAGCTATGTTTTCTCTTGTTTTTTTTCACAAGATTTTATATTTCAAGCAATGTTCCTAAACATTGAGTCGTTGTAAATGTGGTCATTCTGCTATGAGGTGTAATACTATTGAGCTATTGGCCTGGTAATGTAAAGACCCCAAAAGGACTACATGGCAGATAATGAGACACGTGATCCCCTAAAGGGCTACATGGCATATAATGAGACACGTGATCCCCAAAAGGACTACATAGCATATAATGAGACACGTGATCCCCAAAAGGGCTACATGGCATATAATGAGACACGTGATCCCCAAAAGGGCTACATGGCATATAATGAGACACGTGATCCCCAAAAGGGCTACATGGCAGATAATAAGTAAGGTATATGATCCCTAAAAGTCAGATAATATAAGAGACATACAATGCCCTTAAAAAGGCTACAGGAGAGATAATGAGGGAGACATACGATACCCCAAAAAGGCTGCATGGCAAATAATGACCACAATTATTGATAAAATTATATCTTTTTCCTTACTCATTTTAGAGGGCCACTCTAACAGACTTCAGTAAATGGGCATCACATAGCATCTTGGTCCCTTGTCAAGCAACATTGCAATGAGTTTGCAGTGAAAGCAAAAATGATAAATATAAAGACTAGAGATGAGCGAGTAGTGAAATATTCTAAAGTTCGAAATTCGATTCGAATAGACCGCGAAATTCGACTATTCGACCGAATATCGAATCCCATTAAAGTCTATGGGAAAAAAATGCTCGCCACTTGGAAATCTCAATTCGACCACTTGGAGGTCACCAAGTCCACCCTGAAACCTCAGAAAAGGATGCCAACAATGCTGGAATGCAACTGGGACAGCAGGGGAAGCATGTCTGGGTGCATATAACGCGCCCAAGTCGCACTATTACGCCACTATCACAGCCTCTCAACAATACACTCCAAAGACAATGTAACCTCTCTGTAAAGTGAGACCATACAAGGAAACCTTCTTTCCTCTACATTGCCATGGACCCCAAGCCAAACTAGACAAAAAAGAAGATAAAATTCTGCACCCCTTAAAATCACGTTGCCTATGACAACCACAGATGGCATAGGCAAAGGGGAAAGCAAATAGACCCCACCCCTAATTGTCATTGTGTGTGTGTGAGATGTGGTCAGACATGTCTTCTTTAAAATGTAAAAACAACTCAAACACATGCAGAAGCCTTAAAATGCCCAAAATTGTTGGCGCTTGAGATGTCAGTGACCCGACCCTGGCCCAGTGTCATGTCTAGCAGGTAAAGCAGTGGGGATGTTGAGGGATGCGTAGGACCGCAAAAGGCAGGAAGAGGCCGTGGGCTGGCCAGAGGCTCATGGAAAATTTTGTGGAGGCCCAAGAGGTGAGACCTGTTAAAAATTTTGTGGAGGCCCAAGAGGTGAGACCTTGATAAAATTTTGTGGAGGCCCAAGAGGTGAGACCTTGATAAAATTTTGTGGAGGCCCAAGAGGTGAGACCTGTTAAAAATTTTGTGGAGGCCCAAGAGGTGAGACCTTGATAAAATTTTGTGGAGGCCCAAGAGGTGAGACCTGTTAAAAATTTTGTGGAGGCCCAAGAGGTGAGACCTTGATAAAATTATGTGGAGGCCCAAGAGGTGAGACCTGTTAAAAATTTTGTGGAGGCCCAAGAGGTGAGACCTGTTAAAAATTTGTGGAGGCCCAAGAGGTGGACCTTGATAAAATTTTGTGGAGGCCAAGAGGTGAGACCTTGATAAATTTTGTGGAGGCCCAAGAGGTGAGACCTTGATAAAATTTTGTGGAGGCCCAAGAGGTGAGACCTGTTAAAAATTTTGTGGAGGCCCAAGAGGTGAGACCTCTTAAACATTTTGTGGAGGCCCAAGAGGTGAGACCTCTTAAACATTTTGTGGAGGCCCAAGAGGTGAGACCTCTTAAACATTTTGTGGAGGCCCAAGAGGTGAGACCTCTTAAACATTTTGTGGAGGCCCAAGAGGTGAGACCTTGATAAAATTTTGTGGAGGCCCAAGAGGTGAGACCTCTTAAACATTTTGTGGAGGCCCAAGAGGTGAGACCTCTTAAACATTTTTTGGAGGCCCAAGAGGTGAGACCTCTTAAACATTTTGTGGAGGCCCAAGAGGTGAGACCTCTTAAACATTTTGTGGAGGCCCAAGAGGTGAGACCTCTTAAAAATTTTGTGGAGGCCCAAGAGGTGAGCCATAAATATATAAATTTTTCTTATTTACGGAGCAATTCTACGGCGGTTAAGGAGGAGGAGGAGGAGGTGGGGGAGGAAATGGCACTTCATACAGATGGCACTTCACTTTTGGCTGCTTTCCACTGTTGGAGAAGCAAAGTCCGGGTCAATCCACTTGCTGTTCATTTTGATTAGCGTCAGCCTGTCGGCACTGTCGGATGACAGGCGGCTGCGCTTATCGGTTATAATGCCCCCGGCTGCGCTGAACACCCTTTCTGATAGCACGTTGGCGGCAGGGCAGGCAAGCACCTCCAAGGCGTACAGGGACAGTTCCAGCCACGTGTCCAACTTGGAGACCCAGTAAGTGTAGGACGCCGAGGGATCGGGGAGGACAGGGGTACGGTCTGCCAGGTACTCCCGCAACATCCGCCGATACTTGTCCCTCCTGCTGATAGCGGGCCCCGCAGTGATGGAAGTTGCACGAGGGGGTGCCATGAACGTGTCCCACACCTTGGAGAGTGTTCCCCTGGTGGCTGTGGGCCTGATTGATGTTGTGGGACTCTGGGAGACCCTCTCCTCTCTGCCGCCAGCGATGGTGGGTGGGAAAATCTCCATCATGTTCTGCACGAGTTCCCTCTGGTATTCCAGCAATCGATTCGTCCTCTCCTCTACCGGAATAAAAGAAGAGACGTTATCTTTATACCGGGGGTCCAGGATTGCGAAGACCCAGTACAGTTTGTTCTCAACTATCCGGACAACACGTGTGTCCCGGGAAAAGCAGCCCAGCATGAAGTCAGCCATGTGTGCCAGACTCTGAATAGGCATGACCTCACTGCCCCCACCAGAAGGATCACTTGCCATTTCCTCCTCTTCCTCTTCCGCCTCCTCTCCGCCCCATCCGCGCTGAACCAATGGGACGCACACAGCCTGACTGCTACCCTCGCCGCCAGCATCCTCCTCCTCTTCCACAGCCACCTCCACATCGTCCTCCTCATCCTCCTCCTCCTCCTCCTCCTGCAACTGCCACGAGAAGCAGACAAAAGTGTGGTCTGACTGTGTAGCTCCGTTGCGTCTCCTCCTACCCCCGTCTCCTCTGCGTGCAATGCGTTCTCCCTTATTGCGATGAGTGATTCTTTAAGGATGCATAGGAGCGGGATGGTTACGCTCACTATAGCGTCCTCGCTGCTGACCTTCTTGGTGGACTCCTCAAAGATACGCAGTACATCGCATATGTCTGCCATCCATGGCCACTCGTGGTTGGCAAACTGAGGGAGCTGAGTGGGAGGCACGCGTGGATTCATAATCTGGTACTCCATCAATGCTCTCTGCTGCTCACACACCCTGGCCAACATGGAATAGGTGGAATTCCAGCGAGTCGGCAGGTTGCACAACAGCCGATGTTCAGGCAAATGGAGGCGTTGCTGGAGTTTTTTTAAGCTAGCAGCAGCTACAGTTGACTTCCGAAAGTGAGCGCACAAGCGCCGCACTTTCACCAGTAGCTCTGCCAGGTTGGGGTAAGTCTTTAGAAATTTTTGGACTACCAGATTAAAAACGTGGGCCAGGCATGGTACGTGATTGAGTTCGGCAAGCTCCAGAGCCGCCACCAGGTTAAGGCCGTTATCGCACACGACCATGCCTGGTCCTAGCTGCAGCGGCGACAGCCACATCTCCGTCTGCTGCAATATGGCGTCCCTCACCTCTGGGGCGCTGTGCTTCCTGTCGCCCAAGCTGATGAGCTTAAGCACCGCCTGCTGACGTCTCCCCGCGCCAGTGCTGCAACGCTTCCAGCTAGCGGCTGAGGGAGATGTTAAGGCAGAGGAGGAGGAGGAGGAGGAGGAGGTGTATCAGAACCCATGCTGGCAATCTTAGGCGGGGGTGGTAGGTAGGCCGTCTCTGTTTGCAACCCCGTCCCCGCTTCCACAACATTCACCCAGTGTGCCGTCAAAGAAATGTATCGTCCCTGGCCGCAAGCGCTTGTCCACGAGTCGGTGGTCAAGTGGACCTTTGCGCTGACTGCGTACCTCAGGGCCCGCCTGATGTTACGCGACACGTGCTGGTGCAGGGCGGGGACGGCACTCCAGGAAAAGTAGTGGCGGCTGGGGACGGAATAGCGAGGTCGGCAGCCGCCATCAGGTCGCGGAAGGCCTGCGTCTCCACAAGCCTAAACGGCAACATCTCCAGGGCCAGCAGTTTGGAGATGTGGCAGTTTAAGGCTTGGGCTTGGGGGTGACTCGAGGCGTACTTCCGCCTGCGGTCGAACGCCTGCGAGATGGACAGTTGTTGGGACGAGGAGTGTGA
The DNA here is from genome assembly GCA_900303285.1 of Rhinella marina. Classification (NCBI taxonomy): domain Eukaryota; kingdom Metazoa; phylum Chordata; class Amphibia; order Anura; family Bufonidae; genus Rhinella; species Rhinella marina. The sequence goes on from ONZH01000939.1 coordinate 110,283, forward strand.
AGGTGCAGGCGAAGAGGCGGGGGAAGGAGAGGTTGAAGGAGAAGGCCCCAAAGTAGCCGAGGCAGAGGCAGATGTGGAGGTGTCCTGGCTGGAGGTCTGGACCGCAGTGGCAGCACACAACAAAGGGGAAGAGGTAGTGGCAGCAAGACCGGGCGCAGGTTGTATTGCGTTTGCTCTCTCCCACTCAGCCCAGTGCTTGACTTCCAAGTGACGCCGCATGCCTGAGGTGGTCAGATTGCTCTTCTCAGAGCCCCTACTCAGTTTTGAGTGGCAGAGTGTGCAAACCGCACTCAGTTTGTCATCCGCACAAACATTAAAAAATCTCCACACCACAGAAGTACGAGGCCTCGATGGGGGAGCTTCGCGCGACTGCCCGCTGCCGGGAACAGCTTCGGCCCTGCTGGCTGTGGCCTCACTTCTCTGTCTGGACTGTCCTCTGCCTATGGACATCCCTCTGCCTCTTGCTGCCTTTTTCGGTGCTGCGCAGACCACCACCTCTCCACTACTTTCCTCGCTGGACATCACCCCTGGCCAAGTGGGGTCGGTCATTTCGTCATCCACCACCTCCTCTTCCACTTCCTCACTCTGCTCCTCCTGCTGCCCACTGGACATTCCAACAGCCTCCCTTGATGGCAACTGCGTCTCATCATCATCATCGCTCATGATAACAGATGCTGGCTCAGGGTCCACATCAGCAGGAGATGGCGAAAACTCAAGTGTTTGGGCATCACTACAAACAAATTCCTCTGCTAGCTCCTGGGATTCTTCCGGCACATCTGAAAAAGGACCCGAAAAGAGCTCCTGGGAGGGGTCAATGGTGGGATGACTCTGTTGGCCAGGTGTGGAGGAAGGAGGGTCAGAGTGAGACTGTGTGGATGACTGGCTGGTGGACAACTGTGTGGAAGCGCTATCGGCTATCCATTGCACCACCTGTTCAACCTGCTCAGGCCTCAACAGCGGTGTAACCCGCCCCTGCTTAACTGTCCCATAAAGGCAGGGATTCTGGATGAGCGGGATCCTGGCTGACCCTCACCAGCACGCATTGTATCCCCACTGGCTTCAACAAGGCCCCCAACAGCATTTCCGCGCCCCCGTCCTCGTCCACGTCCTATTCCGCTAGCCCCCTCCGCATTTTATTTTTTTTTGTTACAATATTTTGCCTTCAAAGCCGTGAAATTATTTTGCAAGAGAACGCACAGTACAGTTGCCAATTATAAGGCCTATATATTTTAAAGTTCAAGGTACATAGCCGTGTACTAACTGTTCAGACGGTGGGTATTAACACCAGGTATTTAAATTAGTTTGCAAGAGAACGCACAGTACAGTTGCCAATTATAAGGCCTATATATTTTATAGTTCAAGGTACACAGCCGTGTACTAACTGTTCAGACGGTGGGTATTAACACCAGGTATTTCAATTATTTTGCAAGAGAACGCACAGTACAGTTGCCAATTATAAGGCCTATATATTTTATAGTTCAAGGTACACAGCCGTGTACTAACTGTTCAGACGGTGGGTATTAACACCAGGTATTTCAATTAGTTTGCAAGAGAACGCACAGTACAGTTGCCAATTATAAGGCCTATATATTTTATAGTTCAAGGTACACAGCCGTGTACTAACTGTTCAGACGGTGGGTATTAACACCAGGTATTTCAATTATTTTGCAAGAGAACGCACAGTACAGTTGCCAATTATAAGGCCTATATATTTTATAGTTCAAGGTACACAGCCGTGTACTAACTGTTCAGACGGTGGGTATTAACACCAGGTATTTCAATTATTTTGCAAGAGAACGCACAGTACAGTTGCCAATTATAAGGCCTATATATTTTATAGTTCAAGGTACACAGCCGTGTACTAACTGTTCAGACGGTGGGTATTAACACCAGGTATTTAAATTAGTTTGCAAGAGAACGCACAGTACAGTTGCGAATTATAAGGCCTATATATTTTATAGTTCAAGGTACACAGCCGTGTACTAACTGTTCAGACGGTGGGTATTAACACCAGGTATTTAAATTAGTTTGCAAGAGAACGCACAGTACAGTTGCCAATTATAAGGCCTATATATTTTATAGTTCAAGGTACACAGCCGTGTACTAACTGTTCAGACGGTGGGTATTAACACCAGGTATTTCAATTATTTAGCAAGAGAACGCACAGTACAGTTGCCAATTATAAGGCCTATATATTTTATAGTTCAAGGTACACAGCCGTGTACTAAACTGTTCAGACGGTGGGTATTAACACCAGGTATTTCAATTATTTTGCAAGAGAACGCACAGTACAGTTGCCAATTATAAGGCCTATATATTTTATAGTTCAAGGTACACAGCCGTGTACTAACTGTTCAGACGGTGGGTATTAACACCAGGTATTTAAATTAGTTTGCAAAAGAACGCACAGTACAGTTGCCAATTATAAGGCCTATATATTTTATAGTTCAAGGTACACAGCCGTGTACTAACTGTTCAGACGGTGGGTATTAACACCAGGTATTTCAATTAGTTTGCAAGAGAACGCACAGTACAGTTTCCAATTATAAGGCCTATATATTTTATAGTTCAAGGTACACAGCCGTGTACTAACTGTTCAGACGGTGGGTATTAACACCAGGTATTTAAATTAGTTTGCAAGAGAAAGCACAGTACAGTTGCCAATTATAAGGCCTATATATTTTAAAGTTCAAGGTACACAGCCGTGTACTAACTGTTCAGACGGTGGGTATTAACACCAGGTATTTAAATTAGTTTGCAAGAGAACGCACAGTACAGTTGCCAATTATAAGGCCTATATATTTTAAAGTTCAAGGTACATAGCCGTGTACTAACTGTTCAGACGGTGGGTATTAACACCAGGTATTTAAATTAGTTTGCAAGAGAACGCACAGTACAGTTGCCAATTATAAGGCCTATATATTTTATAGTTCAAGGTACACAGCCGTGTACTAACTGTTCAGACGGTGGGGTATTAACACCAGGTATTTCAATTATTTTGCAAGAGAACGCACAGTACAGTTGCCAATTATAAGGCCTATATATTTTATAGTTCAAGGTACACAGCCGTGTATTAACTGTTCAGACGGTGGGTATTAACACCAGGTATTTCAATTATTTTGCAAGAGAACGCACAGTACAGTTGCCAATTATAAGGCCTATATATTTTATAGTTCAAGGTACACAGCCGTGTACTAACTGTTCAGACGGTGGGTATTAACACCAGGTATTTAAATTAGTTTGCAAGAGAACGCACAGTACAGTTGCCAATTATAAGGCCTATATATTTTATAGTTCAAGGTACACAGCCGTGTACTAACTGTTCAGACGGTGGGTATTAACACCAGGTATTTCAATTATTTTGCAAGAGAACGCACAGTACAGTTGCCAATTATAAGGCCTATATATTTTATAGTTCAAGGTACACAGCCGTGTACTAACTGTTCAGACGGTGGGTATTAACACCAGGTATTTCAATTATTTTGCAAGAGAACGCACAGTACAGTTGCCAATTATAAGGCCTATATATTTTATAGTTCAAGGTACACAGCCGTGTACTAACTGTTCAGACGGTGTGTATTAACACCAGGTATTTAAATTAGTTTGCAAGAGAACGCACAGTACAGTTGCCAATTATAAGGCCTATATATTTTATAGTTCAAGGTACACAGCCGTGTACTAACTGTTCAGACGGTGGGTATTAACACCAGGTATTTCAATTATTTTGCAAGAGAACGCACAGTACAGTTGCCAATTATAAGGCCTATATATTTTATAGTTCAAGGTACACAGCAGTAGTGCCAAATATAGTTTGGTATGTAGCAGAGCACCTAATACACCACTAATGCCTCTCTCTGTCCCTACTCCAGCAGCTATCCCTGAATACAGCAGCCGTTCTCTGCAGAGTGTATACAGTAGTAAAGCTATCACTGTACTGCACTATAGTAGCCCTGATAAGGGCTTTTAATCACGCTCCTGCCTGTCCAACAGCTAAAACCTGTCTCTCCCTTCTCCAGCCTCTGTCCCTGACTAAGTTCACGCAGCATATGCGTACGAGCAGGAAGAGCTGAGTTTTTAATATTCGAGGTCACATGGTTTTTCCAGCCAATCCATGTAGACGCCGTTTTCGCGCTGCCAGCGTGCTCAGCGTGCCTGTCATACCCCCCCTGCATGGTGATTGGTGGAAAAAGAGCGCCAGGGAAGGTGGGAGGGGAAACGAATTCTAAGTGCGCCATCGCCGTTATACTCGAACGAAATCGAGTACGCCGAATAGCGTAGTATTCGATCGAATACCAGCTCGATCGAACACTACTCGCTCATCTCTAATAAAGACCACCATAAAATAATGACAATCAAGTGGATCCTACCACCAATAACAAAAGTGATACCGACCACCGCTGGGTCTGTAGCGATTGTTCTCAGCCTATGCCACCATCACATTATAACTTACATGTGTTACTTTTGTAATGACAATTTGACAAGGCAAGTTCCTTTATTTTTTTCCAGCCATCTACTTAAGCATTACATTAGTCGTTTGATGGGAAATAAATGATATCAAACATTGGAAGTTGCAATGGCTGCCTTTTACTGATGAGTGTCTTGAAAGTTAAGTTATGATAGCCATTATGTCACACCATATCACTTACAGTAAATGTACAGAAAATCAAGTTCCTTTCTAAGATCACATAGTCCTCATCATAGGACCTTCAAGCTGGACACATACTCTCTGACATACACTTAAGGCTGGGTACACATTATGTTTTCTCCATACATTTAACATATATGTTTGGGTAAAAAAGGATACAGAAGCGCAGAAGAGTCCAGTAAAAAAAAAACACAGTTTTTTTTTTTTTTTTTTTTACAATGGAACCCTATGGTGAAGGATGCCACTGTATGCCATCCGTTAGAAGCATCCGTTTAAAATATCTTTTTTTCTATACATTAAATGTAAGACAAAAATGTTTCAAAAGAGCATCTGTCACCATGATCAACCTTATTAAACCAGGTATACTGCATAGTAGGGTTGATCATGGTGACTAAAATGACCCCCTTCTCTCCAATTGGTATTACTGATGAAGAGAAAAACTTATCTTTAGTTATATGTAAACAAGCTGCTCAGAGCACTGAGGGGCTGCCCTTATGTTATTATGCTATGGGGCCCTATGATTTTTAGTTATGTCCCTATCAGACCATTCACTGTGGCCAGAGAGGAAAAGGGGATGAGTGACTCGATTACAGCAACCCACATGACACTCATCAATATGCCCATTTTTATCAAAGCTACAATTCTACATATACTATTATACTAGCAAATAACACCTTACCCAGGAGCAGCAGTAAAATAAAAACGGATCGCCTATCTGTATAGGAGTTTTATCTCTCTGATGGCTTCTACACAAGGAGAATATTTTGTATATCATTTTCAATTGCATAGTACTGTTGAAATTAAAAGAAATGTCAAAAATTCTTTAAAAAATGTTTATTAATTTTAAAAAAATATGCCTTTCTGACAGAAGTATCCCTTTAAGGTGGTAGTACATATTCATTAGCTATCAGACAATGGCTATTCAATCCCAACCCACCCCATAGACCTAAACCTGTATAGTGAGAGGGGAGTAAGCTGTTGCCAGACAGCTCTGAAATTCAGTACACCCGTTCTCTTTTTCCCTATACATAGGTCAAAAGACTGTCCGCAGAACATGAAGTACACATTTTATGGTCAGCCAGTCACACCGAAATCACCAGGTTCATATGACCTGAGTCCAGTGTGTATGTAGCATGTCTTAGTTAGACAACTGGTGAATTGCTGGACATTTTACCGGAAGATTGCCTGTGCCTCAGAGTCTTTGGAGCTCTTTTGTATATGTGGTGGCCTTCAGACAGCTTCTTTCTTATTCACATTGTTCTCTTTTTTAGTTTACCCTGCTTTCTATTTATAACTCTCATTGTTCAATATCTTTCCCTGAACAGTTGGTCTCATGCCAAGTTTGTCTTGCCAAGAATGTATTAGAGCTCAGCTTAAATCACCTAACCCACCCCCCAAAAAATGTTTATTGCCTTTTTAAAGTTTAATAATATCCCAAGGAGTTGAAATATAACTCTGCATTTTTGCCTGGGATTTATGGTGCATGTTGTTTGGTTTTAGTGCACGTTGCTTCATACGTTTGCTTTGAAGTTGAAGCCAGGTTAAGAACACCAGTGTTAATTGCAGATGAAGGCATACATGTAGGCAGGAGATTGCTTATACTACAATTATACACCTGCCTAATCCGGTAGGGGGGGTAGCTCATTTATCTATGTAAGGTTTATCTTTCATGGACCTACACTTAAACCTGTATTACACTGACAGAATTTCTGCCAGATGATCGTTAACGAGCGTTCATAGTAACTCTTGTTAGCTATCATCTGGCACTGTTATACTGCCACCGATTACCCGATGAACAAGCAAATGCTTGTTCATCGGGTAGTCGTGATCTTTCAGCATCCTGAAAGATCACAATTTGCCTGCCACAGATCGTGCTCTCTAATCACGATCTGCTGCCGGCAAATAACTAGACAGCATGGGGAGGAGCGATCATTATGCTTTCTTCCCGACAATCTCCTGCAGAATTGGCTGATGTAATACAACCTCAAGAAATGCTTCCTTTACCAGACTGAGCGAAACAAGAAAGTTTACAAGGGCGGCAGTGAATGCAAAGTCTCTACCATTGCCCTACAAATCTACAAGAATGAAGGCTGCTATGTGTTCTGTATGGATTCATTAGAGGTATATTATACTTCTGGTAGTCTCTGGCCACCCTGCTTGTACAACATGTTATTTAATTAAAGGGGCATATGAACCTCAGAGAGAGGGGGAACACCGCTTACTATCCAGGAAGGAGAGTCAGGTTACATAATTCAAACTCTGGTAGACCTGGCATATCCATGCATTGCATCTATGTAATGCTACATTTCTGCTTCAGGGGCAATGTATAGACAGACATTGCACTCTCTGATGATAATAGTGGATTATGAGAAGTTAGAGAAGCTGATTTATTTGTAAAAAAATGAGCTATTTTTGAGAGCAGGGTTGCACAACCTCTGACCCGGGGGCACAGTGGCCTGCAATATCATTCTGTGTGGTCCTCATCCATCTGGACACAGATATGGTTGTCTGTATTTGACTGCTCACATGTAGATTTCATGTAAGAGAGAAGAGGAGAAGAACACCACTCAGGAGCCGAGACTGACATGTGCTAATGGTGCACTGTGTAGCATTCTCTGGGTTTCTCAGACATCCAAAGAATTGGGTCCCTTGACCCTTGTTTGACACTCCAACAAGGAGTTAGAGAGGTGCCCATCTGTGCATATGGGTCTCTCCTTAATTGAAGGAAGTTATCAACTGTTAGACTGCAATCACAACATCCATAATCTACAATGGAGAGAGCTGCATGCATGCTCTCATGCTCTCTGAAGTGCTGACTGTGGGAGAGGGGTCCATCTTAGTCTTAATAGACGGGAGTTCTGGAAGTGGAACAGACTTTTATAGTATATACAGTACCTTCAATATGGTATACATGTCTCAGTTGATAATATCCTCTTATGTTACATTGTGGCCCTTGAGAATAGGACTGCCTTCTTGACTTGAAAGCCCAGAATGAGCAGCCTCATTGATAAAAATGTGTACTCCGTACACCACTGGGCAGTCAGTGGTGTACAGACAAGTAGATTTTAAGCGCACAGGGAAAGGTGAGCTTAAGGTAGTGAAAAGTGTAATAAAAATACATAAAACAAGTAATAAACTATATTACAAAAAGTGTTACTAGGGCATTAGGGACAGGTTAACAAAAATGTGTACAAATGTTTAGTTACTCATTTAGTGAATTGACAAAAAATGATGATACAGTTATTTCAGCTTGCATCAGTTTATCAATCTTTCATCTTTTTACCTCAATAATCAGAAAATTCCTGGAAAAATCCCTAATAGCAGAGCTAATGAAGAGCGATGCACTGTAATATTAGTTTCAGTCCTATAGAACGTAATGGAATATGTTATGAATCACAAAAAATACTTAAATAACTTAATAAAAACTCAGACTCAAAATCAACCCTTTCCTAAAGTAATATATAATGAATATATAATACATAAACTATTTCAATCTTTATAGAAAAAAAACACTAGGGGGCAAATTTATCTAAAAATAATTGGGTTAATATATAGTAGATTTCATTATGATTTTAGAATCAGTCATTTCCTTTCTCTTTATAACAAGATAAAATGTAGAGCTAATGTTGATACCTATGACCTGAATACCTTTGTGTGTGTTACTTCATTTACAATGCAGGATGTCTCAGAAAAAAAAACATCTACAGCTGAGTCCAGCTGTGTATCTCCCCTGGGAGCCATTTTCTTCTTTTCTACTAGATCTAAGAGACTGTTGAGGCATTCTTCTTGATTTGTAGAACTAGTGTGTAGCTGTGTACTCCTCTGGTGGCCTTTACAGTCATGAACATACATGGTTTATATTACATAGAGCATTATGAAGATTATCTATGAAGAGTCAAATCCTGAAATGAGATAAAAGAAACAAGATGTAAGTATAGGGATATGGGGAAACACCTATAGAGGCATATTGTAAGGCTATGTATTGAACTTGAGCTTTAGCTTTACCAGCATCTGCAAAGCCATACCAGTGAGTCTAGAGGAGAGTGCTTTACTCACAGAGTGTTTTGTCTCAACATGTGGGCCTCCCCTCCAGTAAAGGGTAAGTAAATATAGTATTCAGTCTGCTCGGATTTATGATGTATATACATTTTCAGCTTGTTGGGAGTAATAAAAGTTTTACCAGAGCAGTTATGTTAGCAGACCTGTAATTTGCTTCTGCTCACCGAAGATGTCAGTTGAATATCCACCACCTTGTTTAGCAAAGTTTTCTTTAAAATGGAAAGAATCGATCATTAAATAGTTGCCGCCGAGATCTCGCCACCGCAGTTTAAACTAACCATAAAGTGTATTTTGTTTAGGCATTCTTAACGACTGCTTATATGGGCCCAGGCCAACTGCTATGACGCCATCTTTTCCATGTCCTGTTTGCATGCATAAGCCAGAAGAGTGGTGTTGTGTGACAGCTGATACAATTATGTCTTCTTGATAACTGTAAAACCAGAGATATTGTAACAAAACCCTTGCATGTAGTGCATACCTGTGGTTTTGACAATTTACAGTACTTTTGGAGAAGTAGTCATTATGGTCAGTATCTGCAGACAACAAACATTTCAGAATCCTCATTTGAGTTGCGTTGGGCAAGCAGAAAGGGCATTTTACAGGCATCTTGAGCATTTGATTAGTTGCAGCAAATCTGGGCAGATAGTTGTTGTTTAGATCTGGTGAAATTTAATTTTGCCTGTTACAACATAGAAAATAACACCTATTCAAGATTCCTACTATTCTTGTTGGAAAAAAAACTTAACACATATACATAAAATATACAACATTTTGTAACAATAAATGCACATCATATTGAATGAATAATCAATACTATAAAATACATAAAAATGTGTATAAAGTTTATATAATTTTATTTCTAAAAGCCACTTTATGGTGCCTACGGAAGAAAGGCAAATATACCACCACTTTCTTTCTTGAGTTAGGGGAGAAGGATGAAGCACCAGTGAAAGACCCATATTGATTTTTGCCATGAGCTCTCCTCCTCTGTCTGCCTACATGTCATTGACTTTGTTTGGTCTAAAATTAAGCAGCTAAAATTGAGTAAAATTAAATCATTCTGTCTGCAAATTATTTTGGTTAAAGTATTTTGTAAGGAAATGTATTAGGCCTCTTTCACATGACGTTTTTTTGGCCTGCGTCCAATTCACAATTTTTGCGGTTCGGATATGAATCCATTAATTTTTATGGGGCTTCCAAAAAATGCAGATAGCACACATTCCGCAAATTATAGAACATGATCTATACTTGCAGACAACAATAGGCATTTCTATAATGGGGACCGTGGAAACTGTGGGATGTACAAGTCCGGTATCCATATTTTTGGATCCGTGGTTTGCCTTAGACTGTGGCTACACAATGACTTCATCTAAGATCTCACAAGTTGCTAGGACCACTACCTGACCACTTTAGCAGGTTTGTATTTCTTGCGATTGTCGGGTTACGGTCATGGCAACTTGTGAGTCACAGTGTAACTATATTGACTGGCCAGTACAGTGGTATCAAGATGCTGCTATATATTTTGATTAAAATCATTTGTGTCCACCCACCACGGCAAATTGACCTCTTTCTAGATGGGAACCTACTCTATTTGATACCTTTCTCTGTACTAACAAGCCTCAAATTAATTCAGAGAGAGCAGGCTCCACTTATATACAGAATCTATACTGTGTGACTCCTCTCTTTGTCCTAGCCGGCCTCAGGGAGAGAAGGCTGCAGCTATATATTGTACTAATTCAAAACAGCCTGTGAAAAAGATGGGTTTGTTAGGAGTGCACACTCAAAATGGGTGCAGCTACACCTGTTGTTGCATTGTGTTTTTTTACTTTTACATATAACATAGATTCTCATCTTTTATATGCATATACAGCTAAGTTTCTCATGATTGATACAACTCCCATTCACTTCTATAGAAGTCCTGAGACCAAGCAAGCAAGTGAGCATGCTGAGAGTCATAGTTTGACCGCATCTGGAGTACCGAACATTGCTGATCCCTGATTTAGACATACGTTAGACAGGTTCTTTTAATTATTTTGTCGCATCAAGTTTACAAATGTGGTGTCTTCTGAAGGTACAACATTACATTTGACAGATATTCCATTTTAGAAATTATGTATTTAAAGTTACACATCATTTTTCATTAGAAATGAAATAATTCCAGCCTTAGCATGATGGATAATATTATATTTACAGCTTCTCCTTTAATCTGTGTTTTTCCACTATTTTAAATAAAAAAAGGAAATCCTTGACAGAATCAATCATACTGTAAGAACACAATTTTTTACGGCGGATTTTCTCCAGTATCTTACAGTGCCACATGTTCTGGAGCAGGATCTTATCCCTAGTTCGTTTTAGAAGTAGAACATCAATTTAAATTAATTTCAATATTTTAATTTTTTTAACATACTATAAATGCCCCAGAAAAGTATTTTCCAATTGCTTCTGAGTATTCTTAACTGGAAAAGATTGCTGATTTTCATGCTAGGAGATATGAGGGGGAATATCATTTCTATGCACATTACTAAGGATAACACTATCGGAAGAGTTCATTTTGAGGACCTAAGGTTTAAAGAGACACGCTAGGAATATAATCAAACAGGCCATGAGAAGTCCAGGTGACAATACTGTCATTGTGCTGAGATATTTTATGACATTTTTAATTGGGCAATGGCAATTAATATGCTCTACGGAGAATTAGATAGGCTTTAAACCTAGGGATTTGAAAGCTGTTATCCCGGCGGTGAGCGGTGTTAATGTGCTAATTCTAATCTCTTCTTTTCCAGAGTGATCCCTGAACATTTTATTACTAGTTGCTATCAATAACGCCTCATATTCCACTGTGCTGTTCAGAGAATTTACTCCCATTTACACCCCAATGACTTGCAATGTGCATATTAGTGATGTAGATGTGGATGTATAGATAAAATATTCTACGTATTTATTAAACTCAAAGGTGTTATCCAGTAATTAATATTGATGACCTATCCTCTGGTGCCTCAGTACACAATGTATTGCTCTACAAAGATGGTAATAATGTGATCCTGACTACGATTGCCATCATGGCTGAGCAACCTGACAGGAGCGTTCACCAATACTTCGAATATGTAACTACAAGATTGTAGTATGTAATAATACCCTGCTCCCTCACACCCTTAGGCAGCCCTGCAAGTGGAAGCAACCAATCCTGCTCACATTCTAGGACAGTTTATTGGCAGACATTTAAAATAATTCCTGGAAAACCCCTTAAAACTTGTATAGGCGCCATATTACAGCTCCTTACAAATCAGGTTTTACTGTAACTCCATATGCCTCCAGTTTCAAATGTTTTTTACTCCATAGGATTCCATATATACAGAGGTTTTCTCCCCCAAAATATTATTTGGGAGTAATTCTTCACTCTCCAGGTGTTGTGAAACTACAACTCCTAGCATGGTCTGGTCAACATTTTAAAAGCATTAGGCAGCACTGTTTCAAATTTCTGTAACTCCCAACATGCTCAGCCGTAATGTTTGGATCGTCTTACAATGAGTGGAAGATGTGTGTTAGAGTTGACAATAATTTTACGAGAAGTGTGCCTGGTCAGTATATTACTCTGCGTGTGGGGGGGAATTTATTCTGGCTGTTTTACTAGAACTGGCAAAAGATCAAAAGAATTGCACTGCATCTAAATCTCTTCCATCTTGGGTTTGTTCCGCCTCACATCTCCTTATTTATTGCGGCTGCCCGAGTGAGTGGTGGTACTGCATAGGACTGATACTATGTCTGACCAGCTCATGATGTCTCTTGGTGTCTGAAGTCCTCCTCATAATACCAGCTCTGTCATAGGCAGAAGTAGCTTATGTTTTTAACATGACTTGAAGAGGCTCTTGGAGACTATCCAGGTATATCTCTGAATACTTCTTCTTACTTCACATGTTACGATGTGTGTCATTTCACACACCTACAAAGACTAAACAGATAATCTCCTCGTAAGTTGTTATATTTCCAGATAGTGCTGAAGACTGTCTGATCGTTAAATATTATAAAAAGAATTGAATATATTAATTGCAAAATTCAGTTGATCTTTTCTGTTTTATTCACTTTTCATTCATGTGTAAGTTGATTACACATGGAGGAAAGGTGTAGCAATTACTGCTTGACATAATGCACATAGAGGACCTCTGTAATTATAAACTGTAGAACAGTAAGCATATAATATGTCACCATGTGGTACTCCTTGGCAATGTATTACAAGGTATTCTCTTTGTAATATGTCATTGTGTGTGAATTTATCAGCTGTATACATGCTGGATATGGTGAAGTGGGGCTGATGTACTTTTCTGCTTCTCCCATAGGGGCTGATTCCATGTGAAATCCAGGCATGCGGAAACCATAATGATCAATAGCTTTGCTGATTTGGGAAGGGGTGTATGACTGATTGTTGTCTGTATAAGGATGTGAGTTGCAGATAGAAGGTTCACAAAAAGTGGATGAGAGGGTGGCCATTTTGAAATGGCATTGAGTTCTCACTTTTTACCGTGGAAATTCAGTGTGTATATATGTATATATATATATATATATATATATAGCTGTTACTTCAAAAATGTTATAATCATTTGTTGATTGCTATTGACAACCCCAAGTTCTAGTCACTATGGACATCAGTGAAGCATTTTCTCTTATAGGCCTTTCTTCCCACTCACTTTCATGAGAAAGTTTTTTGCTCAGATGTATTATGTATAGCCAAAGGCCATCAATACATTTGCTTTTGATCAGTTAAAGGGGGCCTAATAATGGATTGTGTAATGCTCATATTAAGTTGTAACCTCATGTACATTACGAAGAAGCAACAGAGAAGATGCATAAGTTTTCATTTTTCAATTATGATTCTTTCACCTCCTTTTTTTCAGCCGTGGCCTCTGCTTCTCTTTGCACTTGCTCGGCATCCTAATGCACATTAGGCTGATCTCATCCGAGCTCAGCATACATAAGCACAAGGAAGCTGATTAAGCTCATTTCAGTGCAGTAGAGCATTGTCTCAGTCACAGCTGCCCTCTCTGATTGACACACCAATATCTCAAAAGAAGCTACCCTGCTGGTCCAGTCATGTTTTGTCCTCTGTCATAAATGCATCCCACGTATCTCACTCAGTTCATAAACCTAAAGGGAGAGCTGATAAAAGCTACCCCTTACCACTGTGCCTTTGAACAACTGAAAAAAGTACTAAAAGACAGCAGAGCATGTTCTTTTCTGTCCTAGTGGTCAGGGCTAAATATTATAGGCATGCACAAAATACCAGCCATGTTTAGTAGGAAAGACAGTGATGCCTAATAAGTGCAGGGTATCAAATGCCACCAAGTTTAATAGAACATTGAAGCTTATATTTCTAAGTTTATATATGTATTACATTAAAGGAGTCTTCTGGGAGTTTATTTTTGATGACCTGTCCATCAATATATGATCAGTATCTGAAGGTGTCGGCCCCTTACAGAGTAATGAGGGGGGAGTTGCAGAGAGCGATGAGGAGAAAGCAATGCTACTAAATATCTTTTTCTCCACTGTATTCACTGAGGAAAATAAACTGTCAGATGAAATGCAGAATATAAAAGTAAATTCCCCTTTAAAAGTGCCCTGTCTGACCCAGGAAGAAGTACAGCAACGTCTTAAAAAGATTAAAATAGACAAATCGACAGGACTGGCATACACCCCCGTATCCTAAGAGAATTAAGTATTGTCATTGCCAGACCCTTATTTCTGATATTTAAGGACTCTATACTGACAGGGAGTGTTCCACAGGATTGGCGCTTAGCAAATGTGGTGCCAATATTCAAAAAGGGTACAAAAACAGAGCCCGGGAACTAAAGGCTGGTAAGTTTAACATCTGTCGTGGGTAAACTGTTTGAGGGTTTTCTAAGAGATGCTATCTTGGAGTACCTCGATGAAAATAAGCAAATAACTCCACATCAGAATGGCTTCATGAGGGATCGGTCATGTCAAACCAATTTAATCAGTTTCTATGAGGAGGTAAGTTCTAGACTTGACCACGGCGAATTAATGGATGTCGTATATCTGGACTTCTCCAAAGCATTTGACACTGTACCGCATAAAAGGTTAGTATATAAAATGAGAATGCTTGGACTGGGAGAAAATGTCTGTATGTGGGTAAGTAACTGGCTCAGTGATAGAAAACAGAGGGTGGTTATTAATGGTACATACTCAGATTGGGTCACTGTCACTAGTGGGGTACCACAGGGGTCAGTATTGGGCCCTATTCTCTTCAATATATTTATTAATGATCTTGTAGAAGGCTTGCACAGTAAAATATCAATTTTTGCAGATGACACTAAACTGTGTAAAGTAATTAACACAGAAGAGGACAGTACACTGCTACAGATGGATCTGGATAGATTGGAGGCTTGGGCAGAGAAGTGGCAGATGAGGTTTAACACTGACAAATGTAAGGTTATGCATATGGGAAGTCACCAGTACATACTGAATGGTAAAACATTGGGTAACTCAGACATGGAAAAGGACCTAGGAATTTTAGTGAACAGTAAACTAAGCTGTAGAAACCAGTGTCAGACAGCTGCTGCCAAGGCCAATAAGATAATGGGTTGCATCAAAAGGGGCATAGATGCCCGTGATGAGAACATAGTCCTGCCACTTTACAAATCACTAGTCAGACCACACATGGAGTACTGTGTACAGTTCTGGGCTCCTGTGAACAAGTCAGACATAGCAGAGCTGGAGAGGGTTCAGAGGAGGGCAACCAAAGTAATAACTGGAATGGGTGGACTACAGTACCCAGAAAGATTATCAAAATTAGGGTTATTCACTTTAGAAAAAAGACGACTGACGGGAGATCTAATAACTATGTATAAATATATCAGGTGTCAGTACAGAGATCTCTCCCATGTTCTATTTATCCCCAGGACTGTTACTGTGATGAGGGGACATCCTCTGCACCTGGAGGAAAGAAGGTTTGTACACAAACATATAAGAAGATTCTTTACAGTAAGAGCAGTGAGACTGTGGAACTCTCTTACTGAGGAGGTGGTGATGGTAAGTTCACTAAAAGAGTTCAAGAGGGGCCTGGATGTATTTCTGGAGGGTAACAATATTATAGGTTATAGTTACTAGAGATGGGTTGTTGATCCAAGGAGTTATTCTGATTGCCTGATTGGAGTCGGGAAGGAATTTTTCCCCTAAAGTGGGGAAAATTGGCTTCTACCTCACAGGGGTTTTTTGCCTTGTAAGAAAACAGGCCGAACTGGATGGACAGATGTCTTTTTTCAGCCTTATAAACTATGTTACTATGTTAGTAGGGGTCCCGGTACACTGCCCATCAGTTGTTTGAACAAAATTTATCATCCAGAACAGTGATAAATTTGTACCTGTAGATTGCCCTATGCTGTCTACATTTTAGACAGAATTGGTACATCTGCTCTACTGTTACTATTTGGCATGCATTTGGCATTTTTCCAGTGCAAGATATTAAAGGGGTTTTCTGGGATTTTGATACTGATGACCTATCCTCAGGATAGGTCATCAGTATCTGATTGGTGGGGGTCCAACACCCAGGGCCCGCGCTGATCAGATGTTTGAGAAGGCAACGGCTTTTCTTCAGGGCTGTGACCTTCTTGCCGCTTACCAAGCTCAGCGCCATACATTGTATAGCGGCTGTTCTTGGTATTGCGATCAGCCCCATTGAAGTGACAGCTCATCAGTACCAAAGTCCCAGAAAACCCCTTCAATCCTGTAGACAGTATAAAACTAAACAGGCTGTTTATGGACACACTAAATGTATTACAGTGGCTCAGGCTGGATGATAAATCTGTTCCTGGCAAAAAAAACAACTATTGTCTAACTCTTTCTCTGAGTCAGAATTTTGTGCCAAAATTTTTTCTCAATTTTTTTCTCTTTAGACCACACACTTTCCAGCTAAATCAGGCCTCTTTCCTACTAAGCCACTCCCTCTCTGTAAACTAGGTGTGGTGGAGTTTACTAAAACTAAATGCGCCACATTGTGCCAAAATAGCACATTTTACAAGATATAGGTGCCAACACACTAGTAAATATAGGCCATAGTCCCATATTCGATTAAACTTTTCAATACAGTTGAGAGGAAAGGTATACTGCCAAACATATGCCAAAAAGATATGGGCATGTTTGATTAAAGGGGTTGTCCCATGAAAAATATTCTACAATTTTTAAACCAGCACCTGAATCTTAATACTTTTGTAATTGCGTGTAATTAAAAATTTAGTATAGACACTGAGTTGTTCAATAACATGTATTTGTACAGCGCCACCTGCTGCTTACCTTTTCTCTAAATTCTTTGTCCAGCTCACTGTGATGTAAGCACCTGCTCTGTTCAATCCTTCAACTGCCACCAGCAGCAGCAGAAAGAACACACACCCTGTGAAAGCACATGCCCCCCTGAGATGCCAACTTGAAATAAATCTAGCTGCGCAATTGGAGCAATGAATGTGCATTTAGAGGGATTATCCAAGACTAAGAAGGACCTCAGAGAGTGGCCGATCTACGGTGGGGTTCATACCTACTTGTTCCCTGCCACAGGTTTCTGGCTTCATTGCTCCCCGGTTGTCTCTGCAGCTTTGTGATGCTCTGGCATCAACATCCTGTTGATGGGCACCACGTGACTGCTGCAGCCAGTATGGCACGTGAGAAGCTCACAAAGGAAAAAGAAAAATTAGCAACCAACTTGATAATCATCACACAATGTACAGACAGATGTACTGCTCTCAGCACCAATATATTATCATGAGAGCATAATACAAACCTTAAACTCATTGGCTTCCTGCCAAAATATAACACGTAACTGAACAAAATTTGCTGCATTACATTTTACATTAAATTATCTTTCCAATGATATATAACTTTATAGTATTATTACAAAAAAAACCTTGTGTTATGAGGGGATCAACACCAAAAATGCCCTTTTTTTTCAAAATATTTCCACAATTTTAACCAGTAGTGTAGATAAGCAGTAGTCAGAAATATATGCGCCACTTATGGTATTGCAGAACATCATGCTGGGACGTTGAGAAATGTGTACATCTGTATTACGTCTTATTATCTGCAAAGTTGAGAAGTAGATTTTTATACATTGATCTATTTAGGCAAAGATGATGAACACTTACTATAAACCATTAGAAGCAAAAGGCTTAGATTTCTCCTGAGACAATGATGAAGATTCCGATCATCCAGGGGACAATGGCAGCAGTTCATTGCGCACAAGTCTATCAGAGCAAACAATAAAACTGTATTCTGATCGGTAATGAATGCCCTGATTTCAATTACAATGCTTGGCATCTGCGGAGAAGGCATTTATTTTAGTGGCAGTACCGTTGCTTGTGTTTGAAGAGGAGACAATATTTTAATAGCAGCAATCTCCCTTTACTGTAGATTGGATGACTGGTTTATGTGTGGATCTCAAAATTATAATCACCCCTTGAGTTCAATCAAGACATGTCCATGTTTATCATCATTGCCTCAAAAAAATTAGAAATTTCAGTGTGTCATTTTCATTTGGTTCTTGGTGAGAAGCTCCATGGAAATAGGACATAAAGGCACACAGTGGAACTGACTTGATGTGCAGTAATACCCAATATTGAATACAAATGTAGCATTTTTTGAAGGACACAAACATATTCTTAACCAGGTTATAGTTTATATTTGTGTGTCCTAAAGTCAATTAGAGTCATTGCTGATCACTTTCCCATACTGATTTAATTAGACCAATTGTAGCAAATGAAAGCTAACAAATAACTTCAATAAATGAACAAATTATGAATAGAGATGAGCGTCCCCACCTGTCCCTTGGTTGAACTTGATGGACTTATGTCTTTTTTCAACCGTATTAACTATGTAACTATTAACTATGTAACAAATCAATTCTAAACTAATCAAATTTGACCTCAATTTTCCAAACATTTGGGTCAAATCCAAATTTTAGACAGTTCAGTTTGGGCAACTTTTTCAAAATAACGTCAGCCAGACCAGGAAAGGTGAAGAAGGAGGATCATATGGTGTATAGGGATTTGCCGCGAAAAAGCGAACATTTTTAAGCCTTTTTTTCACCTCAAAAATTTTTACTGTGCAGTTTGTTTTTAAAGAGGCTTTGTATTACCACCGGCTACCATCCGTTTACCCATAGCTATGTATATTGCTGTCACTTGAAGATTACCAGAGATGGCATGATGTTAAAGAGCTTGAAATTAGTTACGTACGGACCTAGGAGAACCCAGAATGTCAGCCACAACTTTTCAGGGCAATTAAAGCAGTTTTAATTTGGGTTAAATTTGTTTTGGGCCTGAATTGAATGGCCTAACTGATTTGGCCAAATTGAATCCAAATGGAATTTAAATTATGATACTTTATCTGCCACATGTCCAGGCCAATATACTACTTTGATTAATGAGCACCAGGCAAAATCCAGAATGGTCCATCTGCTGTTTTGTAATGCTTTGTAAAGGTGCTAAGATCCCAGCAGAGCAGTAGCAGTAGGGACTTGATATACTTAATTCAGTTGCATATAGGCTACAAGGTGACATCTGTCATGTTCAGTCTAGCTGGTAGCACCACAAGAGTTCAATTCAGCTCCAACAGTGGGGCAGTCTTCTTATTTTCACTTGCCTTGGCTACGAAAACATGGGTCATTGAATCAGGTCACCATCTCACTGCCTCTAGAACTTCTCATCAATATAAGAGATTATATGTTTGAAAAATAATTTCACAACCAGAATTCATTGCAAGCGTTTTTCTAAGATCTGGTCACATGACATTGCGTATATCTGTGTTGGCGCTGAGACCTCTGAATAGGAAGGTAAATATTTTCTGACTAGCTTTCCATAATGGTAGAGAGTGTGTCAGTGAGTATCCAGTAAAGCACAGAAGGCTTGTGTCCCTAGAAGTTGTGTGCGGCTTGCCTCCACAAAGGCCGCAGACCTTCTTTGTAGGGGGCTTGTCATTTACAGAGCAGACTGTTGTTGTCCTGGTGTGAATGGCCTCCGAGAGCCCTCACACATTGTTTCCAATCTGTGTAAATTAATGAAGTGACAGGTTTGGTAACCCTTATCCACTTCAAGACGGAACGAAGCTTGGTCCTTCACATTTCCTATTGAGAAGTATATGAATGAGAAAGCCTTGTTTAAAAAGCTGTTCATACTCACTAAAGGAGAAGTAACAAACAGTATATTGTACAACAGTGGCTCCATTATCTTTTATTAGACTCTCCATATTTCATCAGTTTGTTACTATGAGGTTTAATATATACATCTTTCTCACATACAGAAGAGATTATCATGTGGCACAACAAATTGTAATGTGCCCAGGGGCGTAACTAGAAAAGGCTGGGCCCCATAGAAAATTTTTGAACAATCCGTAAATCAACTTCCCCACAACCTCTTACCCCCTCCTACCCCCTGTAGCTAGTCAAGAAATCCCACCCTCACCATACAACCTGCCAACCATTCAGTTATGCAAAGAATAGTAAAAATAAAACACTTACTAGTACTGGACAAGAGGAGGAGTCAAGAGTTTACTTTACAGTATGCCAGCTGTGCCCTGTAGGCCCCCATAGTGCCCCACACAGTAGTTATTTCCTATTAGTGCACCCTTTACAGTAGTTATGCCCCCATAGTGCACTCCAGCTACGATACGGCCGATACAACGGTAGTTCCTCCCCCATATGTGCCAACTGTTGTTTTACATAGGGTCCCAAGTAAGGCTACTTTCACACTAGCGGCAGCACGGATCCGGCGGGTGAAGGGTCCCGCCGGATCCGTGCTGCCGCATCTGCACATGTAGGGCCGGAAGCGCGCTCCGGCCCCACACGTGTCAGACACAGTCTCACTGTGTTACCCCCTAATAAAAATTGTATTGGTGAGGGTGCCAGTACAGTTGAAAGTGGTGCTTGGTACTTACAGGCTCCCGGTGTCCAGTTGTCAGAGGTCCCAGCTTGTGTCCCCACAGCGCCTTCAGCTTGTGTCCCCACAGGAGGGAGCTGTGGGGAAAAGTGCAAGGTGACGGATCCGCCATGAACTCCATTGAAAGTCAATGGAGGACGGATCCGTTTACGATTGTGTCACACCAAAGGATCCGTCCCCATTGACTTGCATTGGGGGTCATTCCGGATCCATCTTGGTGCGGATGCCCAGACCGGAGAGCAAACCGCAGCATGTTTCGGTTTGCTCTCCGGTCTGTAGACTGAAGAGAACTGAACGGAATGCATTTTGGAGCACTCCGTTCTCTTCAGTTCAGTTTTGTCCCCACTGAAAATGAATGGGGACAAAACTGAAGCGTTTTATTCCGGTATTGAGCCCCTATGACGGAGCTTAATACCGGAATTTGTAAACCCTAGTGTGAAAGTACCCTAAACCTAGTGAGTTGCCTGATGAGTTACAGATATAGAGATCCTTATCATGGTTCTTAACAAGTTAAAAGAAATGTGTCACCTAAAATTTTTCTGCCAGTTAAAACCAGATAGTAACACATATCCTTTAATCTAATATCGATGTATTTTCTGATTACAGATTCATATGTTCTGTTTCCTGAACATGATTATGGGCGCAGCCATCTTGCCTGAGCTGTTCTGTTCTTAACAGCATTTACAAAGCATTAAAAAATTAGTTTTCATAGACACAATGGTCAGGAGAGGACCTCATTGACGTCTATGGGAGAGTTTTCTAGGCCATTGTACAAGGAAAGAATGGATAAGTTTTAACAGTCACCTATTGTGAATGGTGGATCATGTTTTATCTGTCATTCTAATCCGGTCTGTAATTATATCACCTCTGTGTATAGATAAGTAGGGAACTGCAGTAAAGTGATCTGTCGTTCATACAGGCACATAAACTATCGTTTCTGGACAGCAGATAACACTGTCTAAACAGCAATCTGCTGTCCAGAAACAATACAGCTGTAAGAGGGCGAGTAATCGGAATAGTGACCCCTCGTCCTCATCCTGTGGAGGCGATTGCTGCTTGTACATCCAGCACTTCACCTCCACTTAATGAGTAGCTGACTTTCGGGACAATCTGCTGCTCATCTGCCCATGTAAATCCACCTTGTCCAGTGGGAAAGCTGCAGGATTTTATGTTTTTGTTGAAATATAGATATTGACATGAAAAATTAAAAATAACCACCAAAAATTCTTTAAAAATATGTTAAACATAAAAACGTGATTTTTTGATGATACATTTCCTTTAATCAAAAGAACTACGAGTGTTACTACGAACGCGCGTTAGTGATCATCTGGTAGAAAATCTGCCAGTGTAATACAGCCTTTAATAATGTATTGTGATTGTCCATATTGCTGATTTGATTCATTTTTCCATCACAGACTCGTTTCCAGAGGTTTAGGCGACCACTGCAATACAGCCGAGGTGGTCGTGCCTGCACACTATATGAAAAGGCACCAGGCTCTCTGATGGCTGGAACCGCAGGAGTGCAAATAGGCCGGCACTTTTTCTATAATGCTTACAATGCATTGAAAAGCCAACATGTTCATGTAAATCATCTTCCATGGCGGGCACAAGTCTCAATGAGACATTTGGAGCAATAGAGGGTAATCGAAATTCAATGACAAGCACAGTTTATTAAAATGTAGGTGGGGATTGTACTAATTTTTCAGTGCTCAGTAGGTACCAAATAATATAGCTACTTTTCTTCACTTATACACATATTGAAGGCGAGATGGAAAAATGTGTTATAGATTAATATGGGGAATTATGTCATCACTTCCCTCTGTGCTGAACACTACTTTCTCAAATGAGCTGCATGTTCCTGTTGGCTTCAATGATGCTGATGAAGCAGTGAGATGGGTTTCTAATGGGAAGAAAGACCACAATGAAAGCACAACTTGTTTGATCCTTTTCTTATGTTTCATTTACTTTCTAAATATGTGTGGGAAGCACATTAAAAGTTACTTTCCTTAGGTCATGTTACATGCAAATAAACACACATTAAGTATCATAAATCTGACTGAGATGAGCATAGATCAATAGCAAAAATCAAAACGAGGCCTTTCTCTAGACGCTAGTTCACACCAGCAACCCCCCCATTCCCGGTTATCTTGGAACAGTAGACATTTTTAATGCTCATCTTTCACCTCTATGAATCATACATAGACTCCTAATTTCAAGAACTGAGAAAATATCTAGCCCTGCTAACTACTAATACTGGGAAGTACCCTATTTTTCGGGATATAAGATTTACCCTACCAAAAGACGTATCCCAGGTTTACTCAAGAGAAAATTAGAAAAATAAATGTTCGCTACTTATTAAAACTTCCCTGGTAGTTTAATGAGTCATCTCTGACCGCTGAAACAAACACCAGTGGCACATGTGGTCAAATTATAGGAGTAAATGTGCTTCTCCCATATTGTCCTGTAGTGCCTTGTTATGCTTATTCTGCTATATTATTTGTTTTATTTTTTATAAGTACTTTTTTTACTGTCTGCATGGTCATGACATTAGACAAATACACACACAGAGCTCTGCTTTATACACAGTGCATATATATACCCAGCCCTGCAGCAAACACACAGCACTGTTACATCCACAGTAGATACACACAGCACTGCTACATGCACAGCAGATAAGCACAGCACTGCTGCATGCACAGTAGATACACACAGCACTGCTACATTCACAACAGATAAGCACAGCACTGCAACATGCACAGTAGAAACACACAGCACTGCTACATGCACAGTAGATACACACATCTTTACTGAACACGTCTCACACACACACAAAACACTACTACATGCATCCTGCAGGCATCATACATACCATAGATCACAAGTTACAGTGTACAGTACAGCACCCACTGTGTAGTCCTTTTTTTCGTTCTCAAGAGTCTTCCCACTGATGTCATCATCATAGGTTCTGAAGCTGCACTCAGTCAGCGCTCTCATATCCTTTCCTGCTGCTTGGGTTTCTTCAGTATGGAGAGGGCTATGTTTCTCACAGTCCTCTCCATGAGCTGAATGATACCTCAGCCTCCTCTCCTGCCTGCACTGATCATACAGATTGGTGTCGGGCAGGGAGAGATGTGCAGGAGCACAGTTCTATCATTGATCAGACAAAGAGCTCTCTGCTTGATCATTAAAGAGGACCTTTCACCACTCCTGACATGCCTATTTTAATAGCTTCATGCATTCCCCACGTACTAACAATTCTGGAGCATCTATTCTTATGTCTCTATGTTGTGCCATTCCTTTATTATTTGCACTAGAAGTTGTGAATGAATTGCTATTTGCCTTTAGTAAGGGAACAGAGGGGAGGTGACCAGTTGGGGGTGTGTACCTGCACAGACTGACTCTAGCCAATCAGTGCTGCCATGTTCAGACTGTACAGGTACACACCCCCAACTGGTTACCTCCCCTCTGTTCCTTTACTGAAGGCAAATAGCAATTCACATATAACTTCTAGTGCAAATAATAAAGGAATGGTACAACATAGAGCCATAAGAATAGATGCTCCAGAATTGTTATTACATGGGGAATGCATGAAACTATTAAAATAGTAATGTCAGGAACGGTTAAAGGTCCTCTTTAAGGTGGTAGTCATAATGATCTGATACTGCTGCACCACCCTAAGTGCAGACTATAAAACTGTAGACCTTTAGAAAAATAGTTTATATATATATATATATATATATATATATATATATATATATATAGTGTCTTATAGTTAAAAAAATTCTGTAATTAGTTAAGGCCTTTATTATAGAGGCAATGCATTTCAACAACATAATGATGTCATCATGAGATCATTATAGTGTTGAAATGCATCACATTTAAAATGAAAGTCCTAATTCATTTCTTAGATATATTTCATATTTTCTCATTTCTTGTAGTTGTTTCCAGTGTGTGCCTTCTAGTCGGGAACAAGCTGCAACTACTTTAGTCTGAATACACCTTCAATAGCTGTGCGTAGGCAACTATTCCTATTGATCTCCTCCATACACATGTACTCTCCATTCACCCTATCATGCATGTGTGCAGTAAGATGCTGCTATACGTTTCTGGTGGTGACTTTTCATTCCCAAGAAAAAAAAGATTGGGTATGCCTGAGCCTTCTTTCTCTTGACATCAGGGGGGTAATGAGGAGAGCCCTATACATATAAAATAATCTTCTATGTGTATGTACGGGGAAAGCTATGCACACATTTTTCAATACATGTGAGAACATCCAAACCTAAAGTGGGAATTTTTTCTTGCCCCCTGGCTTTGAACACCCTTTAATCTAAACGTGCTTTTATAGCCACTTATGATATAAGGAGGAAAAACTCAGTGGGTACATTGCAGAAACTTCTTTTGCTTTGAAATCTTCTACTGAGACCCCGAACAATCAGCCATAACTGTGCGGGAACTCAGCTGCAAGTGTACAATTCTCCTGTTGTGCCACCACAGGGGAAATAAAGTATTACACAGTTCCTATTAAAGTCTATGGGCTGTACTTGTAATGGATGGACATTCCCAGTCCTCTAAAGATGCAATTAGATTATGAGAATGTTTACAGCCACAGATGCGTTCTCTGATTTTTATTCAGACAAGGCTTCTTATAAAAAGCCCAGAGTAATAATGGCTGGTGCCTAATTCAGAGAAGGAGGGGGCAACAGAATTGCTAATTAAATGTTTCAGATAATTGAGAAATAACGCATAGAGAATATGCTCTTTACAGTATATAAAGGCTTAAAATTCATTGCTATGGTCATGAAAGCTTTTCCCTTTCTCAAGCGCCTTCTAATTTGTGCATTCAAGCAGATTGCAGAGACAAAGCACCGTGCATACCATGCAGTTCAGCTGGATTTGTGAGGAAGGCAGTACCATTGATCAGTTAGTTAGTGAATGCCTTTGAGAAAGGATTAATGTTCACAGTGACCTTTTCCCAAAGTCCTCTTTGCCACCGCTATGCCCTCTGCTAAACCACACTATCTATAGATATTACCCATAGTTTAGATACATTATTACTCTACTATTTTTCTACTCAAGGACTTAAAAAAGGTGGCTTTTTTTTTTTTGTAGCTGATTCTTTTGAAGTAGAAAATGTTTGGAATTTTCTAGAAATTAGGCCCTCAGGGTTGGTTAACAATTTGAGAGCCAATGGATATTTGGATATTCCTAGAGATTGTACCATCAGGGTGGGTGACCAATATGAGAAACAATGGGGGAGATTTATCAAACTGGTGTAAAGTAGAACTGGCTTAGTTGCCCATAGATACCACCTTTCATTTTCCAATAGAGCTGTCCAAAATGAAAGGAGGAATCTGATTGGTTACTGTGGGCAACTAAGCCAGTTCTACTTTACACCAGTTTGATAAATCTCCCCAATGGATATTTGGAAATTTCTAGAAATTAGTCCCTCAGGGTTAGTTACCCATTTGAGAGACAATGAGCATTTTAAAATTCCTATAAATAAGACCCCCAGATTTAGTTGCCAATTTGAGGCACAATGGATAGTTGGAGATTCCTAGAAATTAACCCCCAAGGTTGGTTCCTAATTTGGAAGACAATGGATATTTGAACATTTCTGGAGAAAAAGCAACAAAAACAACATCATTTCCAATTTATTCATGGTAAAAATATACTTTCTGTTATCAGCCATCAATGTGAGTTGTGCAAGGGGTCATTTTTTAAGGATTTTCTAGTTTTATGCAAATAAATATTGCCAGGAAAAATGATACAGCTTTCTCTATGCTGTTCTAAATTACTCATCATTTTAAAAGTCTCTTCTGCTGTCAGTGAATAGAAACATCCTGATATTCCTGCTCACGTAGTTCCATGGCTCAGTAAAGGTGTGTTTTTATTATAGACATCTAGGGGTTATCCACATAACAGAAGAGAAATGGTCCCTTGGCCCTGTTGTGCAGTGGAAGTTGCTAGCAGTGAATAGAGACAGGGGGAAGAGCAGTGAGGGTTGGTTGGGCATGTATGGTAGTCTGATTGTTATGGAGGGTATTCATAGGAAAACCCCTTTAAGTGCATTAGAGCTCTATCTTTAATTGAGCAGTTCACCTGTGTCAGCTGCATATTATTAGAGGGGTTGTCTAGGATTGTTAGATACTTGCATAAGAGCTAGAAATGGTTTATAATATTGAAATATCTTATACCCTTTAGCTCTCCTGCCCCTCCAGTGGTCCATGCTAGCTTAGCAGTGAAGCTGTTGGGTACATAATTCATGTCACCACTACAGCCATTCACTGGCCATACCTGCAAGTATCACCACTGAGGCCAGTGGTTGGCTGCAGTGGTCACATGAATGATATTCATTACACTATCACTGCAGGACAGACAGGAACCACTGGAATGGTGGTACTGGAACAGCAGGGGATTTCATACATTAATATAAGGGTTTTTCTTTATTTTATACCATTTTCAGCTGTTACGCAAATTTTGGACAACCCATTTAAGGCATGTAATCACACCACGTTCTTTTTCCTGACACTCTGTATTCTCTCAGAGTTTGGCCTGGACTGTATGCCGAACAGTTGCATATATTGACCATTAACTCTCACTATAAAGAAAAATGTACTGACCAGTATGCATTCTTATGTGGGATCTCTTTGTACAGTATTGAGAACTGCTGAACAATTAAGTACATAATACTATAAGAAAAAGTGAATGTATTTAGTATGTGTGAGTTTCTTAGTCACATTTTTTAAATATCTTTTTTCTTTGATGCATGTGAAAATATTACCGACTAGAATACATCTGTGCCACATACGTATGCATTCTTAACCCACGTAGACAGCTTTGATGCAGCTGAAAGACTGCAGTTCTAGCAAATTATTACTGGAAGCATAGTAACAAGGTAAAAAAAAATTGTCTGATCTTCATGCATTGAATTTTTATTGAATGACAAATTAGAAGCGATCAACGATTGCAGTTCACTAGGCAAGATGCCAAACATTCTCAAGACATCTTACAAATATGACAGAATATGCCTGGAGGAGCACAAAGGCGCCTCCGGCAGAAGAAGAATGTGTTTATGTGTGTGCATTTCTCTATGGATCAGAAGGGGGAGGACATGAGGTGGCATAGTAAATTTAGT
Organism: Rhinella marina; assembly: GCA_900303285.1. Lineage (NCBI taxonomy): Eukaryota > Metazoa > Chordata > Amphibia > Anura > Bufonidae > Rhinella > Rhinella marina. The sequence goes on from ONZH01000939.1 coordinate 138,052, forward strand.
TTGAGGGAGTACAGTTATCTCCCTTGGTGGGTGACCTAAGAACTTTTTTTTAACAGTGGTTTGCTCCATTAATCATAGGATTTAAATACCCACTGAGCAAGCACAATGTTCTTCCTGTAACTGCTTTATAAATGTTCTTGGGAGAGTAACCACCACAGTCGTCCACATGGCCATGTTAACTAATGAAAACGCTCTAAGTTGTCCTTCAGAAGTAGATCATAAATGCTCGCCAAGTTTTTAATAGACTTTTCACTTTCAAGGGAGTCTGTCACCAGGAAATTCACTGATAAACCAGACACAATTCCATGTAGGGCTAACTCAGCTGAATGTATTGATATTTTTCACTTAGTGATCCATTGCTTCACTCTGGATAAATAGTATTAGTATAGTGTTTAATTCATATGCAAATGAGCACCGAGGGATAGCCCAAGCCACCCTTGATCCTTCTGCTTCCTCTGCTAGTCCCTCTTGCTCTTTGATGACAAGATGACTATGCATAAATGTGACCTTCTCAATCAATAAGAGTGAGGTGCAGGTTGAGGAAGCAGAAGGACCAGGGTGCACAGTGTAGCTTGGGCCCACCCTCGGTGCACTTAGCTGTTCATTTTCATATGGATTAAAAGTACTTTTTCACCACAATAATGCATCAGATCGCTAAGTGAAAGGTATCATTTTATTCAACAAGGCATTGTGCTTGGTTTAACAATGAACTTCCTAGTGACAGGCTCCCTTTAATGTACAGCAATCATTGGTGAGATAAGTCATGTTCAGTGAGAAGCTCATAAGAAACAAGCTTGTAGTGAGCCCCACATAGTGGGCAGCAATTTACCTGTCCATCATGAACCCAGAACCAAATCATTTGAGAACTTTTTACTTCAAATATGTAGTCCACAATTTTCGGCTAGCTGAATGAAGGCACAACGTGTGGATTCTCTTTGGTTCCTGCATGGAACTTTGGCTTGCAGATTTTATAAGGATCCTCTCCTTTCTTCAGTGCATTCCAGGACTTTTTTTTCACCGCCGTTTGCCTACTCCTCATCAGTGGTGATACACTCAGTGTTCATTTCTCTAATGCATGGTCTGGTGAGGTACATGGTCCTAGGATAAACCACAGCCTGGGGAACAGAGCAATACAGACCCTGAAGAAACTTCCAAGTAGCCATGACTCCTTCGCCAACACCTAAAACCCAACAGCTACTGCTACAGCATCCTGGGGGCTGGTCAACAGTTTTTGGTCAACTGTATTCATTCCATTCAGTTTTTAGAATTTTCTTCTACCATTGTTCCTTTTATCCACTTCCTTCTCTATTTCAAAAATAATAACTCAGCTTACAAAGGGTTCAGTCTAATGTTTGAAATACAAACAATAATTTGGTAGCAGGAGCAAAGTAATATTCCAGTATCATGCATGGGTCGCTCACAGGAACAAGAAAACATATCTAGCATTTTGCGGTGGCACAAAATTACAAAGTACATTAACATGAAATAACATTTAAATTGCAACGTTCCTTTTTGATTTGAAGTTAGGATAAACGGAAGTTGATAGTGTGGGGGTGTAGGAAACCTTTTACCAATCTAGTTACCACTGGTCTTTCATTAATGTTGGTTACACATTCCTGATAAGATGGCTGTAGGAGACATTTCTTAGCATTACTATTATTCTATGTTGGGTTATTATTATTTTTTTGCTCTTTCCACTTTTTACAATTATTTTAGAAGCAATTGAGGGACTGTATTGGTATTTTTATTGGCTGTGTAAGAGCCCAAGTCAGCTTAAATTTTCAAAAAAATCCTTAGTTGTGGGAAGAGGCTTTGGATTTCCAACTTTTTCCCACATTTACTGGTGGCATGTGTTCTCTGTGCTCTTCCTAGCATACTGAAGCTAGGGCAAATCATAAGAATATGAAAACTCTTAGAATTTACGTTTAAATTATGGTGGGCATAGGTGATGTGTGTGGCTGAGACATTGTAACAATAGATCTACTAACTATGTATCAGTGGTATTCCAATTTATCTTAACCAAATGTAAATCTCTGCAAGTTTTGATCTATATGTAAAGGCCCTTTTAGACGGGCCGATGTGTCTCCCTGCCCGAGCGCCGATCAACGATATCGGCGCTCGGGCAGGGAGCCTTTACACGGCCCGATGAATCAAGCGCCGGGCCGCACGAGTGATCGCTGTATCACTCGTGCGGCCGGGAAGCTCCATACTGTCAGGCGCACATCGCCTGTTTACACAGGCCGATGTGCGCCCGACAGATTGGATCTTTTGTAGAAACCAAAAGATCCAATCAGCCGACGAACGAGCGTTTTGCTCGTTCGTCGGCTGATTAGGGCCACTTTTACACGGGCCGATTATCGGCACTAGCGTTCCTAGGAACGATTTTTCGGCCGATAATCGGCCCGTGTAAAAGGACCTTAAAGCACTTTTCAACCAACACAGCAGCAATCTGTCTTTTAGATGTAAATGTCTCATCAACCAGATTATATCCAATTAAGCCACTGAGGGTCAAAAGGCAGGATCGTTCTATATTTGGCTAGCTGAAAGATTAATGGATTCTAAATGGCAGTTACTGGGCAAACCTTTTAGTCATTACCTTTTCCTAATGATTTTATTAAAGTAGGCTGCAGCAGGCTTAACAACAGGGCAGAGACTGATAGCAAGGAACATCAGGGTGGCACTACACTTTTTGTAGCACTTTTGATTGACTTTAATTCCAGTGACAGCTGTAGTCCAAAGCAATACATTGACTATGCTATCTTGTGCGCTGCAGCTGTCTCTCGGTAGTTAAAATCAATCAAAAGTTCTATAAAAAGTCTAGGTATAGCCCCAGCCCAGGGGCATAGCTATAGGGGGTGCAGAGGTAGCAGTCGCTACCGAGCCCAGAAGCCCGAGGGGGCACAAAGACCTGTGGTGCATAAGAAGGCACCAGTATTATATAAAGTGGATGCTGGTCACATTACACCTCTGGCTGGAGGAAAAGGGATAGGTCAAAAATTTGGCGTGAGGGGCTGCCATTTCTATTTTGCCTCAGGCACACGGAGGCTATGTGCCTCCCTTCTCCTAGCCACAAAGCTGTGAGGGAAGCTGAACGTTTGCACCACAGCACATGAGTTTTTAGCTACGTGTCTGCCCCAGCCTAAGGCTTCCCATGCAGAATGTGGACCAGCAGCAGGATCCGCATTCAAATCACCTCTAATTGCCTGTACATTCCAGGCTGCACCCCTACATGTTGCATTAAAGGGGTTTTCCAAGACTTTTTAACTCATGAGCTGTCCTCTGGATAAGTCATCAGTATCTGATCATTGAGGGTCCAACACCTACACTTATCAGCTGTTTGAGAAGGCTCTGGTGCTCCCTAGGCCAGTGACTTCACGTTCATCGGTCACATGGCCTAGGTGCAGCTCAGCCCCATTCAAATGAATGAAGCTGAGCTGTGATACCAAGCACAGGCACAGTACAATGTATGGATCTGTGCTTAGTAAGCTGTGAGAAGGGCACAGTGCTTATAAGAGGTGCATTCTCAAACAGTTAATCGTCAGGGTGTTGGACTCTCACCGATTCCCATAGAGGATAGGTTGTCAGTTGAAAAGTCTTGGAAAACTCCTTTAAAATGTCATGTACAAATGTAAGCAAATACAGGTGCAACCTGGCAGGTAGCTTTGCCTACATGCGGATTCCGCTCCTGGACCAAATTATGTATGGGCAGCCAAAGTCTTTCCAACTGACACAGATGATAGTAGTAGTATCCAAAACTGAAGCTGTCAATCACCTTTTGTAACAATGAAAGCTTTTGACATTCAGACAGTCAATCAACACATCATCTCGCATAGAGTGACATCACAGCACAATACTTTTGTATCTAATTCCTCTACACAAAAAGTGTTGGTGCTTATAGGACTGTTATATAGGGTTCTATAATAAGCATTCCTCATCCAAGGATATTATTTATATCAAGAAACACAAAAGCCCATGATTATATTTGTCAGCATAGCATTGTCTAGAGAACCAGTCCATGGCTCTTTGTATATTGCATAGTGGAATCTTCAGGTTTTTTTCATTCTACAAGATATGTGCTTATAGTATGAGCAATGATAAGACGTTACTCAGCATTTATAATCAGTCATGCTGTCACTGTAATTATAATGTGCATTCCTAAAATATACAATCGCATATAAAATATATTTTGTAAGAGGTTTTTTTTATATTTTTATATTTTCCCAACATAAAAAGTTTACCATAGTATAGCAGCACTTACACTATTGCCTGTAGGAGGATTTTATTCCGACAGTGAAAATAACTCGGAGGGTCTCATATTTAAGTAATGTAAACCGTACAACAGATATCTGCAATTAATTTGGTGGTGGCAAGTTACATACGTTGAACTTACTGTTACCTTCTGCTTTAGCATCTCATTTAATTGACGGATCAAAATACTGAATGGTGAAATTAAAACCCGCCTGTCTGTTCATGGGTGACAAGCAGCTTGGTTTTTCTGTTTCTCAGTCTGTACATTTAGAGCTGTTTGTCACTTTGGTATGGGTTTCTAATAAAATGCTTGTCCTAGACTTCCAAAGATTGTAAATGATCCAATAAAGCGTAAGAAGCAAAAAAATGTACATGGGATTTATGTATTGATTTTCTTCTTTATTATTCTGACAATAAAGTACACTTTACATAGAAATGAACATAAGTCATATAGGTACAAGCAGCCCAAACGGTTTTATTACTTGATGGCCCACTTCTAATTTATCGAAGTTAATGGATTTCATGCTCAACTGTTTCGATCAATAGAAATATAATAATATGAATGAGAGAAAAGTAGCTGACACTCTATGCCAAGACCAAATTGTGATTGCTCTAGCTCTCAGCAAATGTAAACTGGGTTGGCACCAGATCTTGGTGGACCCTTGGAGCCACAATGGACCTACTGTCTGTCTTACCTTGGGTTGACAACCGTAGAGAATGTTTATCCAGGTCTATATGGGCCAGTGGACTATGACACCTATCCAGATTTGTCTCAGTGAGGTGCCACTAGTTTCTTAATTTAATATTGTGTGTCCTCTTGAGTTGTAGAAAGTAATAGAAAATATAATGCATTTATGGCGTTGAACTTTCTAGTGAACAAACCTGAAAAGTGCACTTTGAATTGATATAAATTGGCCCATAATTCAAATGAAAATATTCTTCAGTGTGGTATTAGTCAGTCCAGATGGGAGTTGTAGTACTATACTGAATGTACTTAATTAAGGGCAGTACAGGCCAGTTGTTATGCAAATCCAATGAGCTAATATTGTGCATAAAATGTATAAACTTCACAAAATAATAGCTGCATATAAATCAAATTCAGGATATCTTGACATCTCTTTTGCAAAAGTCAATTATTTCTGAATACCCACAACAGACACTGTTATTCTTCAGGCAGACTATATAATTGGATCCTAATGTGTTATGCCTAATGGTGAAATGTGAACTTCTACTCTTCAGTGCTATATTGGTGTATGCAGTGACATGTCATCTGGTGAGATACTACTGTGCATTATAGAAATATTTCTAAATAAAGCTTAAATATGATATAAACCATCACAGATATACTTGCAGTATGACCACCATACAAATTGTCCACAGTTAAACCATATGGAACCCATTATAGTGAATAGGGTCTGTTCGGCTTTGTTTGCTTCAGTTATGTGTTGATTCCCCCACTTCCATTATTTTAATTGTTCTGCTCCTATAACGGAGCAATAACACATGCTGTGAACGAGACCTAAAAAGTCTACAAGAATTTAGTAACTGCTACACTGTAATATTTATGACTAAAGATGAAAATTTGATTCAGCTGCTCCGCCGAATCAATCGCCGACTACGCTCTCATGACCGCCTGACTGGCAGTGGGCTCTTTCTTTGATATTAGGGTTGAGCGTAGGGCACTGTGGATCATATATCCAAAGTTGCTTCGTTCAAAACTTTGTTTGGCCGTCTCCGTACAGCATTCAAATGTATGGGCTGCACAGAGATGAAATTCGTTAAGTCTGAAGTCTCGGGAGACTTCGGTGAAGAACTTCAGCATTCAATTGTACAACTTGAAAACCATTTTAAAACTGCAATCCTAAGTTGGCTTCGGTACCAAGGTACCAGCTGGTACCGAAGCCCACTTTGGATTCCTGTTTAAGGAATTGTTCCTCCGCACAGCTCATACATTTTATTGGGAACGAATCAACTTGAGATCTTGGATCTAAAGCTCTATTCACTCTCCCCTAGTGATAATATGTTCACAACATAACCATGTGTATTTGTATTAATTCCCTTATTTCATGCCTGCCATATCAGTCCTGTTAAATCTATGCTGAGCAAATGAGACTTGAGCCCGCTATTAAACATACGCACAGTAATGAGCATGTAAGTCGTTACTGACTTTAACTTGATGGATGCTTGGCTGTCAAAGTGATAAGATAAATTACAGGAAAAGCGTCCAGACCTCTGTGTAGATGGATAAGTTGTGGGTGGGTTGGTGATGTTTTACCTGCTGCTATGAAAAAAGCCAGCTCGAGTATCTAATCCTCCCACAGCTGTCCCATGTCTGAGGTCCCAGAGGTGGCTCCCTTAAAGCGCTCAAGGACAGACGGCCTCTGTTTATGTAAGCCCTGTATATAAACAGCGGTGGGGGGACCAGTGTAAACTCACAGTCAAGATGCACTTAAACAGTTCCCTGTGGTTATTGAAATACATGATGATGTTAGTTCAACGGTATTTAATTAATGCAATTTTTTTGGCACAGAAGACACAATGGCTAAAAATCTATTAGCAGCTCCTAGGCCTACAATGCTTCATATTGTTTGCCTTTTTTTATAGTGTTAACGCTTGTTAAAATTTGCCTGCGGTCTGAAAAAAAAATCCTCCATGTGACTAGTTCGACCCCTCTAACTTGCCTCTTCATCCATTATGGCCATATGTGCGGAGGATACGATTTTGCGCTGGTATAAAACATATGGCTCGAGATGCAATTATGCGCTACAAGATGTTGGATAATTAACCATAATCACTAATAATGGTATTAGTCCGCTGTAACTGTTGTACTTTGGGATTATGAGGATTCTACAACGTGTGATGAATAGCTGCCATTTTATGAATTAGCATTATAAGTTAATACCATCTGTTTTACTGGAAGCAATGAGCAATTCTGTCACAGTTATAGACGTGTCACGCTCTCACGCGTTTTGTGTGTTGGGAATCGTCTCGTTAAGTATTGCATAATGTTTCAATTTATTGGTGCAGTAATATTATAATTTTCCATTTCAGATTGAACTACAAGACCTTTTGAAACACGTAGGTTTGGGCACAGGCCAGTTATCCTGATCAGAAATGATCAGGTTTCTCACTGTCTAAAATGATAAATGTGGGATTATTTTTTCTTACTAAGGATATTGGTCGTGGCAGATTTGCGCTGATACCAGAAATAATGGGAATGACATACTTCATAAGAATTGACTTCTAATGGGAAATTGTGTAAATGGTACAAAAATATTTTAAACAATATAAAAATATAATAGAAATTAAAGCCAGTCCAATAGCCGTTTTGACTGATGGACTTTTCATTAGTTAGTACCAACTATTTTAGCACCATGATGACTATCATTTACTGTTGGAGTTATGTTATTATAGATATTATATCCCATAAGGGTCTAAGTAAGGAATTAACCATACCCGATTACTTAGCTTGGCTTAGAATTTATTGGGGTGATGCCATGATCATATGGTACATGACAATACATTTCTAACAAAGCTAGAACCAGCCCTGTTACCTCACTTGGATCCAGAGATCTCCCCATTCATTGATTTCCTAGATTATGTTCAGCCTGGCAGCTCAGGGAGCATGTCCTTTCTGCTGCAGCTCTCTTCCTGTAACTGCCACAGCTTCTACCAAAACATTTGTCTGGAGGCAGTTGAAGATTTAAACTGAGCACGTTCGACCAGCTCAGTGAAATGGACAAAAAATAAGAAAAAGAACAAACAGCAGGTGGTGCTATAGATACATTTTATGGAATAACTCACTGGCTATACTAAATTTTTAATGACATGCAATTACAAAAGTATTCAGATCCAGGTGCTGGTTTAGAAAATGTAGAATATGATTCCCTTTAAATGCTATAACATAGAATCAACAGTAATTGGACACTACAGTTCTCTGTCCAGATACAGCAATCACAGCAATTGATATGGTTCTTTATAGAATCCAATATTCTTGGAAAGTTCCCAAATTAAATTTACAATGAAAGAGAAATCTTTCACGAAATAGATCTTGATATTTACTAGGAACCTGGCAAGTGGCGTATGTTGCAATGTGTGTGGGAACTAAATCCTTTGACAGTATTATAATAGTAGGATAATTAACTTACCAGCACAACAAATGCTGAATATTAAGTATGCGGATTTCTACAGTACAAGTCACACAACCTGATTGATTATAGGAGCACTAATCTGCAAACACATGTATGTTTATTAATGCTTAAAGGGAGTTAATTCAGTATGGCATATTATAAAGGGTTCCCTGGTGCTCGGTATAATCTTTACTGTTTAGACTGCGACCATCTGGTAACATATTCAACCCGTGTTATGGTCACAGAATGATTAATGGACAGGACTTCATGAAGAATAAAGGCTGTTCTCACCCCCGTAGTTTCAGTATACCGATTCACTGCACAAATTATTCTTACAAACAGCAAACTATATTACAGGTTGGAACGGTCTATGTGTGCCGCCATACAGGCTCAATCGGGTGCCTTATATCTGGAGATGTTCTCTTTTAAAGCGCTGCTGCTAGGGAAGAATACCTCTGTAGATACCTCTGCCTGTATAAAATGGTGGCATTTGAAAGCATGCCAGCCAGAAGAGTTCTAAATCTGTTTCCCTCCAAAAATCCATAATAATTTGATTTTAAGCAGTTACAATAGGCAAAGTAGATAGTAATTGGACACATGACATAGTCTACATGCAGTCCCTATTCTACCCTTACAATCTCTTAGAGCTAGGTTCATCTGTCAAGGCATAATCTCCAAGAGTAACATAATCTGCAGGGCCCTGTAAAATATTCATGTAGCACAGCCATTGCCCTCTTTGAGGTGTATCACCTTAATGGGTCAGTGTTATGATAAGTAAGTAAATCATGAAAAGAACGTCGTAAATGTTACATATTTAGTGGGGATTTAATTAACCATGAAGTTCACCCACAAAGCCAGTAACATAGCTGTTCTCGGATATGGTTACCATCAGTAATCGAAAGTTAACATTTACTTTAACAGTGGTTTGTGATTGTTAAACTGATGTACATTAAATATCAAATGTACAAACATTTCATTCATGAGTGAGCTTTATATATAGTAGTTGATAACACTATGTCACTAAAGGTGTAATACACATAGGGGTAAAGTTGACTGAACCTTCTGATTTTGGTGGGACCAATTGATTATCTTAAGGCCCTTTTACATGGACTGATAATTGGGGCAATTATCAGGAAGGAGTGTTCCTAAGAATGCTCGTTCCCAATAACTGCCCTATGTAAAGGTGTTTCCAATCATCCGATGAACATTGAGTGAAAGCATTGTTGATGTGGACACCAAAGTCATTGTTTCTAAGCAGCAGATCATTCTGAAACTCAAAGTGTCATGAACTATATCTCAACTAGTCTCCATAATCGAAATAGGACCCACCAAAAGGAAACAGTGATCTGCTGCCCAGAAACAAAGGCCCTGATTTATCAAGACCGGCATGTGGATAGGGCCTCCACTGCTGAAGGAGATGCGTAATTTATGATGAGGTGTAAGCTCCATCATACACGACAAACCCCCTATGGTAGTCCGTCCTCAGTTTGAAATCTACTGGCGTAAATAAAAGGGGAATGTGCCGGGGTCAATGGCTTCGCCTATACCCCACCTCCTTTTTGGAAACTGGTGAGGGCGGCATAAAAATGCCAGAGATTTTATGACTTTTTCCCTCCAAAAAAGGTTTAGAGCACATGATAAATGCCCCCAATGATTCTATAAGAGGACGAGCAGTCACAGTAATGATCACCCGTCCCCATACAGAGTAGTTGATTGCTTCATGTAAAAGCAGCTTTCACCTCCTCCATTATTACCTGCTGAGTCAGCTCATGTATAGGGGTCTTCATGTCTGTGAGGGTGTGCTTTCTCTCCCCCGACAGATGATGTTGGAGATAGAAGAATTGGGTGTTGAATTTCTGTCATTGGCTTATTCTCTTCTAACCCCACAAAACCCATGCACATTTGCCCGAGCTGTGAGCACGTGTGTGTGTGGGAAGGGGGGGAAAACTGGATGAATAGCTATCACCCAAGTGTTCTGCTGATAGTTATTGAATAGATATTGCCAGCTTTGGACATACTGTATATTTGGCTGGTCAGAAAGTCCTTATTCTATTTTTAAGTTCACTTTACTACACCTTGTGGAAGTTAATAGGGTTAAGTAGCTATATCACATATGATCTTTAGACAACAGTTTGCCTTTTAATGGAAAAAAAGAGTTGTTTTTTTTCTCTTGCAACTCTATTAATTCCTATATACAAATGAAAAACACCACTCAAAGCGGTTTTCATGTGCATATTACTTTTGGCCAGACAAGCAGATTCTACTGTACAAAAACAAGTGGGAAGTCGACTCCATGGGAGCAAAAGCAGTAGATAGTGTAGTCTGGCTCTTCTGTAGAGGGATTTGGGTTGAGTGTTTGTTCACTACTCTTGATCCTGAGCAGCTGATGTGTGACAGGGAAGGGGCTGCCTGTATTGGAGAAAACAGTGACTCAGATTTACTAATGCTTTGTAATTTGTAGGTAGAGTGAACATAGACAGATCTGAAAATGAGCCAAATTTATCACAGTGGCTGATTCTGGATGATAAACCTGGCGCAACTTTAGATTGCCTAGTTGATACCACCTATTTGTAGGCCTAATGTATGCAGAAAATGTGCCCACATGCCCTGAAAATCTGTCCCAATATGACAAAAACAAAAGTTTCCCCAATGTGTCAATAATCTGCCCACCAAGAACTTTTGATTGTTTCTAAATTGGTCTAATCTGCATCAATTTTATGCATCAGAAGGATTTCATCTTCATAAATGCATCTAGAACAGTGGTTCTCAACTCCAGTCCTCGGGACCCACCTGCCAGTCAGGATTTAGGAATATCCCACAGAATGAATACCTGTGGTAAGTCCTGATGGATGGACGCTAATTATATCAGCTGGTCTAAACTAAGGAAATCCTGAAAACCTGACTGGCAGGTGGGTCCCGAGGACTGGAGTTGAGAACCACTGATCTAGAAGGTAGATAAATGCTGGCTGCTCTCACATTCTAGTTTCAAACCAGGAAAAATGAAGGATATTGGAAAAATTCATTGGGGGAGGTTTATCAAAAACTGGTCTAAAGGAAAACTACCTTAGTTGCCCATAGCAACAATCAGATTCCACCTTTCATTTTCTAAAGGAGTGCTGGAAAATGAAGGGTGGAATCTGATTGGTTGTTATGGGCAACTAAGCCACTTCTACTTTACACCAGTTTTGATAAATCTCCCCCAATGTTTTTTGCACTTCTGAATAAGAAATGTGTCTAAAATCAATCAAGTGACGCACATATATGTGGAGAATGGGGGTTGGTTTGATTATAAGGCTTAAAGGGGTTTTCCATTTATTTCAGGGGGTCCTGGGGGGGGGCTACGAGGTTCCTATTCTCATGATTGGTGGGGGTCCCAACAGTTGGACCCTCACCAATCTAATAATTATTTCCTATTCTGTGAAGATAGGATAACTTTTTACAAATAGAATACCCTTTTAAAGTGTATCTCTGGGTAAATCATACTATTTCCCACCATCCGAAATGTTACAGCATTTACCTGGAGTTCTTTAGTATGGCGATCTCCACGTCATTCATTCTTCCATATTAAGAAGTGCACTCTGTGAGTATTCTCATAGATATATATATATATATATATATATATATATATATATATATATTTGCAGATTACAGGCAGATCATAGCAACTTCTTCCAGGTGTCTATACAATATGTCATGTATAGTATATATTACCAGTAAGTATCACAGAAGCCAGAAATACCGACTCAAAGACTATGCTTAAAATCTGTGTTGAAAGTTTTTATTTAGAGCCTTTTCTTGGTCCCTTTGGAGGCTTGACGTGCTTTGGCTTAGACAAAGGGATTATTTATTTGTCTTGAATTTTTTTATCTTGTTTAACTATATTATTTATATTATCATCTGAGATTCTTTTCCTGAATTATATTTTAGCTTTACATGTGCATTGTCATCAATCGTAAATATATCTGCAAATGGCCTGCAAGCTTGACCATATGTTCTCCCTTAGAAGTATTGTTGGTAGGGAAGAATAACTCCATAGCATGGTCCTTTACAGAGGTGCTATAAGGTGGCACACACAGTGCCCATGACTCTATAGTATGGAACCATAGGGATCTTTTGTGTTGATATAAAGGCTCCATGCAGACGTCCTTGCATTTTCACAAGTCCTTGGAATCAGAAGTGTGTTTCATAAATCTTAGGAATTATTGAATGTGTTTAATTTTTTTTCTGCGTAAATACATTACAGTATTTTTCTCTCTATAATATACACTTTTTTTCCTCCAAAAGTGGGAAAAGGGGTGACAGTTTTCCCCCAGAACTCTTATAAAGCAAATACTTGTGAGTGCTTCCATTATGGAAGTGCTCGTTAGTACACAAGAGCTGCGGGAAGTGGTGAGTGTAGTGTTGCTAGCACTGGTGTTACTCACCAGTCCCTGGTCTTCTATTGGGCACCGCGCTGTGCCCCGACAGCGTATAGCATAAGGACGTAGTGCACGTAAGCTTGTACTATGACCTGACACTGTGCAACATCAGGTCACAGTACAGCCTTGCAGGAAGAGCACACTGGATCTCCTGAGTGGCGGCGCCCTCTGGAGTTGCAGAGGTATGTTCTTTTATTTATTCTATGTCTAACCTGAGCTCTGATGTAGATTGTAGGGGGCCACGTGAGACTAGGGTCTTAGTAACATTGGCGATCTGCTCTGAGGTCTGATTAACATTGGGGGTTAGATCTGAGTTCTGAATAACATTGGGGTCTGATCTGAGGTCTGATTAATATTGGGGGTCTGATCTGAGGTCTGATTAACATTGTGGATATGATGAAGATTGGGGGTCTCATCTGAGGTCTGATTAACATTTTGGATACGATGAACATTGGGGGTCTCATCTGAGGTCTGATTTGGGGGTGTGGTGAAGATTGGGGGTCTGATCTGAGAAGACTGGGGGTCAGATCTGTGGTCTAATGAAAAATATTTTGTTTCTTATTTTCCTCTTCCAAACCTAGATGCATCTCATAGAGTGAAAAATACAGTACATGTAGGCCATTGAATTAGAATCATATTTTCAGACATAGGAAAGATGGTCTCCATGGGTTATATGGCTGGCGTAAATAACGAAAGTGGTAATAGAACTTTTGAGAGTAACAGGATACTATTGGTTCTAATCAGGGGCGTAGCTAAAGGCTCATGGGCCCTGGTGCAAGAGTTCAGCTTGCCCCCCCCCCTTCCCTCAGCGCTGGTGCACCTAGCTTTCCTGCTGGCCAATTCAAAAATTGAACCCCCCATGCCAAATTCTCACCCCTTTCCCTCCTAACATTACGAATATCACTACAGAACATACAGGGTAAGGCTACATTCACATGACAGTCGCTTTTGTGGCCTCAGAGCCGCATATTTTGCAGCTCAGATGCGGACCCATTCACCTCAATGGGTCAGCAAAAAATGCGGACAGCACACTGTGTGTTATCTGCATCCGTATGTCCGTTCCGTAGCCCCGCAAAAAAATAAAACATGTCCTATTTTTGTCTGTTTTGCAGACAAGGATAGGCATTGTTACAGCGGATCCACAAAAAAAACGGATGCCATACGGAACATTATCCGTTTTTTTTGCGGATCCACAATTTGCAGACCGCAAAACACAACATTCGTGTGAATGTAACCTAATACAGCGCCCCATACCTCTTACATCCAGTGACGTGTCCTCTGATGTAGACCTTCTCTTTCCTCATCTTCTCCTTTCAGACCAGACGCCATTTTTCTGCCATTTATCATCTCTGCAGTTTGACAGAAAAAAATCTTAGTTTATTATTTTTCCACCATCCTCCCGTCTTCTGGACAAATCATCCTACCACCCCCAGTACTGTGCCACTAGTACCACACAGATAGTGCCCTTCAATAATTATTGGCACAGTGTCCTAAAATAACTGCACCCAGCAAATAGTGCCCCTGACAGTAAGGCTTCATTCACACGACCGTATTTTGTTTCCGTGTCCGTTCCGTTTTTTTTGCGGACCGTATGCGGAACCATTCATTTCAATGGGTCCGCAAAAAAAACGGAAGGTACTCCGTGAGCATTCCGTTTCCGTATGTCCGTATTTCCGTTCCGCAAAAAAGATAGAACATGTCCTATTCTTGTCCGTTTTGCTGACAAGGATAGGCATTGTTACAATGGATCCGCAAAAAAAAACGGAAACACGGATGCCATACGGAACGTCATCCATTTTTTTTGCGGATCCGCAATTTGCGGACCGCAAAACACATACGGTCGTGTGAATGAAGCCTAATAGTGTAAACATAACGTCCCCCAGAAATAACTGTGCTATGCTGATACTGTGCCATGGTGCCCCCCACAGTAATAGTGCCCCCCAAAGTCCCAACTAATAATTCTCTGCCAGAGTGCACTTGTTAGTAATAGTGCCCCCAACAGTACTAATGTCCCCACTGTGCCCCAGAAGTAATAATGCTTCCATAGTGCCCATACTAGTAATCATGTTCCCCAGAGAACCCCAGTAGTAATAATTCTCCTTATAATATGACAGTACAAAAATGCCCCTTCATGTGTGCCAGTGCAAAAAAAGAATCCTTTTAATGCCCCCAGTTGAGCTAATGTCCCCATAGTGCCCCCATAATGTGCCAGTATAAAATACCCCTAAATAGTAATCCTGAGGACGGCGATACAGATGAATATAGAGATGAGTGCTTTCACAATGGAAGAGCTCATCTCCTTCTGCCCCGCTGACGCCTCCTGTGACCAGGGCCGCACCACCCCTCGCTTAATTGGTGGTGCGGCCGTGCAAGTGGCAAGGGGGCCCTCTGGGCCACTGGTTCTAATGCTTCAAACGTGCTCACACTGCTCTGATCTCCAAAATTCAACACATATATATTTTGGAGAAAAAAAAATCAAAAGCCTTTATATTTAATATGTACTAAGAAAATATAGCACTATACCACTGTAGAATGATAAAATTACCATAGATATTCAGGTTATGTCATGCTAATTTGCTTGCACTTTCAAAGACAGCTTATCAACAAAAAACGGGGAAAAAAATGGGAAAAAAGGGAAAAAATACAGAACAATTTTCTAACTATCTTAGTAATTGGTAAACCTTTGATAACTGTGGAAACCCATTAGGCCAATAGATTGATCCTGAGGATTGTTATTGCAAGCCTCCAGAGACTGTAGCATAGGAGTGAGAACACACAACTTGCAGGCCTTGAAATATGTAGGCCCATTAATTGCAGGTCCCTGGAGGGTCTTTACAAACACTGCTCCGGTGGCTTACCTTGGCTGAACGCTCTTTGGTTACTAGTCCACAGCTATAGACACATTAATCAATTGCCACTTGCTTTGTTTGTGCAGATTTGATAGAATTGGCATTAATCAACTTTTCATCAGTTGTTTTATTATTTGAGACGTAAAAAGAAAAGTCAATGCTGTATTGACTTGGGTTTAGTAGACTAGACATTGTTGTGTATAATGTACCCATTCACTGGAGGGCATGTCAAAGTCATGATGATAAGCTAATATGGATGGGGAAACTGTTCGCTCAATCTTCAAAAAAAAAAAAATCCCAGCACTGAATTAAGGGGAAAAATTGACATACAGATGTTTTTAGGCGATTATGAAAAAAACCTAAACATTCAGGAATGGCCAAATGGTCTTTATCTGACATTGGATTTAATGTTTCTGCATTCTTTGTTAGTAAAAAATGTTAACTAGATCTAATTACAAAACATAATAAACCAAAATTATTTTGAGACCTAAAAGCAAATAGTGACTGGGGGATGCTGGTTAGGTCTGCATTACTGAATGACTTCCAGATCTAGTCCATTCCCAAGCTATCAAGCGTGGTCTTTGGCATCTAGCAGATGTAAATAGCAGTGTCAAGGTCACAGAACGTGCTGACATTGTGTATATGTTGTCGGAGACCAGTACTATGAAATATATCATCTTTTCTATCATCATACATACTCCGCTAGTCTTCTTAAAAATGTGCTCCTTATGTCCTGAGCAACGTGTAGCTGCTGGAAGTGGAGAAGGAGATCTTACACAAGGAAAATGGATGTAGTCTAATGCAGTCCATGTGGTCTGGCCTTTTTCCGATTGATCACCAGTAAGTGAACAGTCTTTTGCATTGGAATCACATAATCTATCATCTATCACTTTTGTAAAGAAGGCATATTTCTGGGGCCATACTTTACTGTAATCTGTAGACGTTCTGTGGAAAGCTGACATAACAATGTTATCTTATACTGTTCACATTGTTATCCGAGCAGATATTATGTCATTGTATATGGAATGTTTTGCTTATCTTGTTTTAGGGTCAATTTCGTTTTATGAATTTGCATCAGCAGACAGCTTAAGGGGTTTATACAAGTGCTTGTAGCCTGCCCAATGAAACAGAGGAATTATACCAACCTGCTCAATGCTTCTCCAGTCCTTCATGCTGCCTTCTTTGTCTCCCCGTACTGTTTTCTTCCTGCGGTGCATGGGAGAATGCACCACTCCAGACAATGACTGGCTTCAGTGGTGATGTGACCACAAGCAGTTCATCACTGCTGAAGTCATTGGCTGGGTCAGTACATGTGACCATGTCCATGTCCCAGTGGATGTAAACAGTACAGGTACCGGAAGATGGAGAAAGCAGAGGCAGTGCAGAGGACTGGGGTGGCATGGAATCGGTAGGCATGAACCTTCTTTTTCAGGGGCCAGGCTGCTGGCACTATCAGAGGGCCAAGGAGTGGGTCAATTTCAGTTTTATTTAGTTTATCATAGTAGTCATTGGGTATGTAAATGTGAACTTCTTGGACCCTAATGAAAAATCTGTAACATCCCATTTAGAATACTGGTGCTTCTTAGGCCACATTCACACAACCGTATTTTTGGTCTGCATCAGATCTGCATTTTTTTGCTGATAGGATGCTGACCCATTCATTTCAATGTGTCCGCAAAAAATGCGGGCAGCAGACTGTGTGCTGTCTGCATCCATATGTCTGCATCCATATGTCCGTTCTGGAAACAGGCAAGCAAGCAGTCGACTGTCCAACCTTCTGCCAGACAAGATGGCCATCACCATCTGCATCCAGGTTGAAAATGGATAGAGAAGTGGGCCTACTCATGTGCAATTCTTTACATTAAAATCAATGTAAAACCCCCATCGAGATATATTTCCTGCAGATCTTGTGGATATGCCATGTATGTTTAATGGAGGAAGGTTTAACTTCACACAATGATTATCAATATGATTTGGGTTATATTGATGACATTATCAGTACCTCTATGGTCAGCTTTATTAGGCATGTATTTTTGGCAGAACTTGTTAGATCTCAAAAACTCAAATTTTAAACCAAATTTGAAACACAAGCCCTTTGCTCCATGTAGCGTTTTCATGGATCAGGGTGAAAGGCCTGACTGTGATAACATTTTCCTTACAATTAAATCCACATGTACATGTACATGAATTACAGAATGTACTGAAACTGATGTGTTAGCTACTTAAGTGCATGCTAGGCCCATAAAGTAATGCAGGGTGAGTCACAGTCCACATTCTCTGGCAGAACTCTGACAGTAATGTTCTAACTACCCTATTGTTTGTAAAATGAAAGTCATTAACTAAATTATACTCGGGGCTCTTCCTTTTATGTGACATATGCCTTCTTGCTTCCAGGGTTGGCAACCGTCTAGAAATTCTGGGATCGTCTGTAAAAATTGGGGTTTGTTCATGAAAAAAATAGGTGTGGTCGGAATATTTTTCAGTTGGTGCTTGGTCATTGTGATTGTAGTTATCATAGAACCAACAAAACATAAAGACCAGTATATATATAAAAATTAAGTGTACATGGATCTGTGTATAGCAGTGTTCTTCAGCTGGTTAGCTAGACAACTCCTTTATCTTAGTATAGGGCCCCTAAGGCTGTCATGTGCCATTAATAAGCTGTCATAGTTAGATAGCATTGATAGATATGGCTATTTGGGCATCTTATCAATCTGGTATGTTCATCAAAATTGTAGTACATTTTCTGTAACTTTAGCTATAGACTAAACTATCTGCAGATTAAGTAATGCCTTGCTCAGTGTTCATTGCCCTGCTTCTCACCATGATGAACAGAGAGACTCAGTGTGTCAAGCAATTCTGCTGAACTTCCTGGTCATTTCATTTAATCTTGGCTTACAAAACGTTGCCTTGGCTCAGAACCCTGCTGTTGCACATCATATAAAGGTCTTTTTATGTATTTCCTCTATGAATGTTTCAGTCTCTTCAAGAATTTGGTCAAGCGTCCACAAAGGTGATGAAGGGAACAGGTGCAGATTACTTCCTACATTACATCACATACTTCCAGTCTTTATCCTGAAACAGACTTGTAAAAATTGCACCATGGTCTGTAATGGATCTGCAGATCACCTGCTCCGAGGAAAATAGCCCAATAGTAAATAATGTGCAAGAATAAAGCTATGTCTCTGGCATTAGAAAGGCTTTTTTTCTGGCTTCAAAAAGACAGAAAAATATTGCTTTAGAGCCCTTTGGGATTATTTGCACCAAAATTGTGTGACATTTTGCATTTTCACATCTCACACTACAGCTTTAAAAAGTGGGTGGAAAAGTGGACGTGGTTATCCTGTTGAGTTGGTTTAAGCCAGATTTATCAACTGTGATTTATAATTAACCTAACTAGTGATTCGAAAATTTCTTGAAAATTGATTTGGATTTGATCTAGAGCCAAATAAATTCAGCCCGAATAAAAAAAGTGGCTGACATTCTGTAGGCTCCTAGGGCTGTATGCAACTCTTTTTAAACTCTTTAACTTCAAGACAGCGACATACATGAACATTGATAAGCCCATGGCTGCTGGTT
Source organism: Rhinella marina (assembly GCA_900303285.1). NCBI lineage: Eukaryota > Metazoa > Chordata > Amphibia > Anura > Bufonidae > Rhinella > Rhinella marina. The sequence goes on from ONZH01000939.1 coordinate 157,276, forward strand.
GTAGAAAACAACCTCTTTAACAAACTGCACTGTAGGATTTTTTTTTTTTTAAATGGTCTGAAATATTTTCACTTTATGTTGGCAAATGGTTGCCAGTGCCACTTAGGGTGATCGGATCCTCCTTCATCTTTTCTGTCTTCTGATCTGAAAAATAGCTGACAATATTTTGACAAATTCCCCAAATCGAATCTCCAAAAAATAGTTTTCAGACAACCCAAATTTTTTTTGAAAATTTTGGTCAAATTCGATTAATTTAGAATTGATTTGCTCATCTGTAAACGTAACATACCCACCTTTGCACCAACTTTTCAAAAGTGAGGAGAGAGGTGTAAAAATTGCAAAAAGATGCTTAGTATTTTCAGAAAGTAGACGCACTCTCACATGATTCCAGTTTGTAGAATTACAACTAAATATACTAAAAAAGGGTTTCGTACAGATAACAGCATTCCCTTTCTGACCTAAAATTCAGCCTTAACAAAAACAGGGTCCCCCTGCATGGTGCGGTCTGGCCTTGTGATCCACATGCAGATTTGAACCAATAGCATTTACAGGTACAGCCTGAAAAGTAAAATGCAGCCTAAAGCAGTTGACCACGTGTTTGCTTGCATTAATCGGTGGTGCTCCTTCACAAGAAGCAGAAGGCCTTGGCCCTTTTGTCTTAGAAATAGGAAGAGCTTCAACAATCTGTCATTAAAGGGGTATTCCCATCGCACAAATGTAGTTTGTATAGTTAGATATAGCCATACCAATATTTTTACTAATAGAATGTATTTATATAAAATGTACCGTTTAGAAGATTTACCTATTGGTATATCCATTGTCCCACACAATGTCACAACATCAGTCAGGCCGTTGCCCCTAGTTACAGCCACCATGGCCATGTAGTAGTAGTGGCCGGATTGCTCCTTTTCAAACCCGCTCTGAGGTAACTGCTGTATTGTGAACGTACATTGCATGAGTATGTGGAGACACATCTTAGGGTACTTTCACATCTGTGATTTGGACACTACCAGTCCAAAACGCAATGGTCAGGATCCGTCCAAAATGCAGACTTTATAAACAGATCCTGCTCCATAGAGATGAATTGATCTTGGAACAGGATCAGTTTCTCTGCGTTTTGGAAGCGCAGACAAAAATGCTACAACCCTAAGATGTGTCTCCGCATGCTCATGCAATGTACGTACACAATACAGCAGTTACCTCAGAGCGGGTTTCAACAAGAGCAAGCCGGCCACCACTACTACATGGCCGCAGTGGCCGAAACTAGGGGCAACGGCCTGACTGATGTGTGTGAGACAATGCCTATAAAAATAGGCAAATCTTCTAAATGGTACATTTTATATAAATACATTCTATTAGTAATAATGTTGGTATGACTATATCTAATTATACAAACTACATTTGTGAGATGGGAATACCCCTTTAAGAGCATGATCTGTTGATATATCTATGTCTATAGGCAGAAAAACCCTTTAAGAGCTTAGACACGCTATTTTATTCATCTTTTTTCATTTGCTCGCTCTTTTTATTAACATACACCAGATGCAGCAGGAGGGGGAACATATAAGTGTGTCTGAGCCTATAAACTGCTTAGATTGTGTTTTACGGGATCAACTCCAGTACAGACATTGGAATACATGAGAGAAAGCAATGAAGATAAATAGCATGTGTGAAGATGATAATGAAGGTGCAAGCACTGACCATCCACATCTGATGAGGCATTACACCACACTCGATGAATACTCTCCTAATTGAAGCACTAGACAAGCCTATTTCATGAATCTACTAATTAACCACATTTACGTCTGCGCTTTACAATGTTAACAAAACGTACACATCATAATGCAATTAGAAATGATGTGGTCGAGTCCTTTATTTCCCTGCAAGGATTGTAAATGATTACATATGTGAGCGAGCTCCATGGATCGTTCATTTACCCAACCGTTTCTTTGTTTTAATGGCTTCTAGTGCATCCGTCAGTGATATCATTTTTGTCAGAGCCGTGCCTTTTTACTGTGAGCCTCAATATATAATAGAACATAACATGCTGCACATGTTCGTTTGTCTGCTTTGCGTTGACTATGTCTGCAGGATCAATTTAAAATGTCACTGGTTTTGGCTCATGTCTCCAGAGAAAATGATAATATACGACTTGATACACATCGGAGGAAAGATTCTAGTAACTTCACTGGGACTTAATGACACAAAAGAATTTTTCCAAATACTTTTGTTTTGGGGAAAAATAGGCATCTCTGTCAATCTACTTATTTTATGCACTTACATAGCGCTACTATATTCTACAGCGCTTTACAGACATTTGCATCTAATTGTCCCCAATGGAGCTCACAATCTAAGTTCCCTATCAGTATGTTCTTGGAGTTTGGGAGGAAACCAGAATACCAAGAGGAAACCTACCCCCTCTGGGGAGAACGTACAAACTCCATGAAGGTGTTTTCTTTGGTCAGATTCGAACTCAGGACCCCAGTGCTGCAAGACAACAGTAATAATCACTGATCCACAGTACTACTCTATCTTTCTGCCTGCCTATCTATCTAGTCCAGTCTCCGTTCCTCCTTAAATTCCTTTTCAATAAAATGTTATATGATTGGACAGAACCATACTAGAGTTAGGCCTCAATAAAGTCTGAACAGGGCCCCCTGTTCCTCAAGCACCAGGGTCTAAATGCCACTCTTACCTGTGCACCTCCTATAGCCCCTGGAGAGGCACCATCACAGTTGATGGAGTTCACCCTACAATATTGCTCTCTCAGTACAAAATACACAGAGCTTTGTTCTTGTGAAAATGGCCTTGGATTTTGTAGTGAATTGGCATGAATAAATACCCTACAATGTTACCAAACCTATTGGTGTGGATGGCTTTAGTGATAGGTTTTATGTGGTGGCAGCTTCTTTAAGATAAACCATTTGGCATAGCACTACCATCATTTAGGAAGAATCTGTTCAAAGTATTACACCTAAAGCACATGCTGAAGCAGTAAAATATATTTGAATGATATTTGAGCAATTTGTATTGAGTCGGGAAAACTTCAGAGGCTCGCTAAGTGGTGTCCCGACGTCAAAAGGTTAATTAGCGTTTAATGACATTTTTCATTTTATCACGTTCTCACAATTTCCCTGGTTCTTGTCTGCATGGAACAGATGGAGAATGATGGATCTGTCCTGGAGACCACCAGTAAACAGAGTAAACAACATCCACACACTGAATCTGTTACTTGATCTAGTGTTTACATTGCTAGACATTATCATTCTGCAGCCACCGGGTACTACACCAGAAATGGTCAGTCTTATAAAAGACGTGTTTTAATTAGTGAACAAACCAAAGGAGTGGACAGTTTAAGGACTGTTTTAAGTGAAAGAAATCAACCACTTTAGTGTGCAGCTACATTTCAAAAATTTTGTCTTAATTTTTATTTATCTTATGCACTTATATAGCACTACTATATTTCGCAGTGCTTTACAGATATAATCATCAAGCTGTCCTCACAATATTAATTGTGCATCATACTTGACAGTCTCACTGAAGACAAGGATTTAATATGGAGCCCAATAACTGACAAGGTCCACCTCCATTTCTGTATTGCCAAGGTAAACTAACTACAGATAGCTATGGAGCCTGGCATCCCTGTAATCTGAATTTCTGCAGAAAACTGATTATGCAAGATTAAGATTGAGGAGGCAGTGAGTAATAGAAGCAAGGCAGGGAAAAAAGAGGGGACATCATTATTTTTGCAAAAAGTTAATTTCCTCTGGAGAGAAGTTTTGTCATCCAGTAGACATTGACATAGGATTATTCCTAGGGCCCTATAACAGCCACATGAAAGAAAGAAAGACATACATAGGTAGATAGTTTTTCTCATATTGTTATAGAAAGTTGATAAAAAGTGTTTTGATAATGTAATTTTTTTTAAATAACTCTTCCCAGTAAAAAGCACTATTTTCACATTTTCTGTTCTGCTCTTGTACAGGAAACCTCAATAGTTTCTGCAGATTCTTTTTTCTTTTTAATAGACTTTTTAAAAATGGAAACAAACGTTGTTATGGAACACTCTATATATCCTATATGCTTTTGACCTGAATGTATAATGTTTTCTCCCCCCCCCTTTTTTTTCTTATATGACCCTTTTTTTGCAGTTTATGGCTGAATTCCAACCTTGCCTGTTGCACATGCATATTTGTTCATGGCTACAAACACATTTCAGGCCAAGGAACATATGCTGCTGACTGCCAGAAGACATTTTGCGGTTTTTGGTTGTTGGAAACAATTGCTTTTTTATGTTAACCCTGTATTGCTGGAAAGACTTAATGAGGTTTTTCTTCACAATAATACTTTCCTCTTCTACCCTTAAAATGAACACGTATAACACGATCTCAGTGCTGAATGGTCTTTTATGATATTTTTTAATACATGCTCATCATACTAATGGCGGATTTACACTGCACAACTGTCAGGCAGATTATAAAGAACGTTACTACTAATAAATAACTACTAATAACGTATAAATGTGCTGCTGATCACCAGATGAAAATGATAGCTTCTTAGCTTTGCTACACTTGGCACTTTTCACTCTACCATATCTAGTAGGATAAGGCCCTCTTCTTTTGTCCATAGACTTTTGTGTGTGAGGCTAAGTACAAATAGGAATGCTACTAGAGATAAGAGGCTGAGTGAAGAGAAAGAGGAAGAAACCAGCTTGAGAAATCCAGAGGGAACAAGATATATTACAAACTTTCTTATATTCATCTGTACTATTGATTTCTAAACACTTGATTATAACTAGATATACATGTTAAGGGTATGGATATGTGGTTGGGTTTCCTGATGAAGTGTAGGAAGGCAAACTTAGGAGTGGATCATAAAAAGAGACTCATTACTGGTTTTGGCATCTATGACTGCATCAATAAACCTGAACGTGTGACTATAACCTAGAGAACCGTAAAGGCTGTGGCCATATGATAACTTTGTACCATCTAGTCAAAGGGTATGGTCAAAACGAACAATTTGCCTTGACTAGACAGTCACAAGAAACGAGCAGAGTTGGATTTCTTGTGTCTATTGGGTTAGTCAAAGCAACTTGTGGTTGAAACACTAACCCGATTCCCTTCACTGGTTGCAATGCAGGCAGTAATACAGTGTAATCTTTGGCCATGTAATGTGTGTCAAGGCCAAAGTTGATGTGTATCCCCAGCCTAAAGGCCCTTTTAGACGGGCCGATAAGTCTCCCTGAACGAGCGCCGATCAGCGACATCGGCGCTCGTTCAGGGAGCCTTTACACGGCCCGATGAATCGAGCGCCGGGCCGCACGAGTGATCGCTGTATCGCTCGTGCGGCCTGGAAGCTCCATGCTGTCAGGCGCACATCGCCTGTTTACACAGGGCGATGTGCGCCCGACAGATCGGATCTTTTGGTTTTTACAAAAGATCCAATCAGCCGACGAACGAGCGTTTTGCTCGTTCGTCGGCTGATTAGGGCCACTTTTACACGGGCCGATTATCGGCACTAGTGTTCCTAGGAACGAATTTTCGGCCGATAATCGGCCCGTGTAAAAGGACCTTAACTCTACATTAACATAGCACTACTTATCACCCCTTATCACTAACACTGCTAATCACTATGGGTGATTTAGTCAGTGTTACTTTAAAAGAGAATGGCACCCTGAAACTGACAACTGAGCTTAGCTTCTTATGTAATCTCGCATGTCATGCTAATGTGAAAATAATCAAAAAATAAGATCCAGAAATGCCAGTAAGGTGCAAGAAGTAACAAGAAGCAGTGTGTTCCTGACCCTTGTCACTTGCATGGAGGTTAAAATACTTTTTATCAGTTGTAAAGCTTCGAATTATAGAGATAAAAACTATCCAGGACCAAATTGTCAGGTTTTGGTTGAGTTCTTATTTACTAAATATGGATGACCTGTTCTCAGGATAGATCATCAATATCAGATCAGCGGAGGTCCAACACCCAGCGTCCCTGCTAATCAGCTGTTTGAAGAGGCAGCAGTGCTTCAAAATTACCTGCATGTCATCTCCTTTGCAGCAACGGCGCAGTATAATTACAACTGCTCTGTTCCGATCACTTGAATGAGACCAGCAGTTGTAATTACACTGCACCGCTTCTACAAAGGAAACAGACCACAGATAATTTTGAAGTGGAAACAGCGCTCATACGAGCGTCACTACCTCTTCACACAGCTGATCAGCGTGGGGCAGATGGGTGGGGAGGTTGAGAGTCAGACCCTGTCGATATGATATTGATGACCTATCCTGAGGATAGGTCATCAGTATTACACCAGAGCACAACCCCTTGAAAGCAAAGAATTACACTTTTGATTCACAGTGACTCTTTCCTTGCAAAAATCCTGCACGTGCAAAGAATAGAAATGTAAAACTATATGGGTTTATTCACACATCAGTCATTCATGTTCGGGTGCTGTCTATGTTCTCTATCAAAGGTTGTGAAAAACACTGACACTTACTGAATTTCGACCTTTTAGGATGCAAATTCAAATGCAAAATGGTCAGATGCAAATGAACAAGGATGTGTGAATACAGATTCACTGTCTGTACTACAGAGTCCAACATCTATCTGTTTACCTGTCTGTCTGTTTATTTATTTTACACACTTATATAGCCCTGCTATATTCTGCAGCACTTTACAGACATTAGCATCCAACTGTCCCCAATAGGGCTCACAATCTAAGTTCCCTATCAGTATGTCTTTGGAGCGTGGAAGCAAACCGGAGTACCTGGAGGAAACCCACACAAACACGGAGAGAACATACGAACTCCATGTAGATGTTGTTCTTGGTCGGATTCAAACCTAGGACCCCAGTTTATCTAATCTATCTATCTATCTATCTATCTATCTAATTGATATACTAGATTGATATTGTATATATTTGTATAACTTCAGTTGCCCTGAAGGGCTGTATTCTTGCCTGTATTTGCCTGTTTGACCCTACATGCCCTGAACAACTTAGCAGGACATTACTATCAATCTGAAGTGGACAGGCTGGACAAGGTATCTAAACACATAAACAAGTCAGTTTATAAACAGAAGGAATGTCACAAAAATAAAAGACTTTTGCTAAAGTGAGAGGAAGAAATGAATGAAACTAAATCTAGTGCTGCAGAAATATCCTCATCTTCTTATGACCATCTTTTCACTTACAAGTAAGACATGAAGATTTACTGGTAATATAGTGACCGGAAGATTATTTTTATTAAGTCTGGAATACGTGGAATTCGAACTGTAAATTTGTATTCAGGTCAGGATGGAAAAACATAAACACTTTTTGTCTTTCACTATAATGTTCTTAATCCCTTACACCTCATGCACACAAATGTATTTTGGCTTAATATTTGAGGCTCTGTAAAACCACTGAGTTGTATGGCCCTATTATACTGCACCCATAGATTTTTATGGGGCTGTACCATTCCTCTTTACTTCTGCCACATCTATGTAGAGGATCATAATATAGGGCATAGTAAGGAGCCAAAGGAAATCTGTGTGTCTCCATACCGCTTCCTATACACAAATTTCCCAGGTGCCTGATGCCAAAAGTGTATATATATTTAAAGGGGTTGTCTGAGACCAAACTTCAACACACAACGGTATTATGCATCTGTACAATTACCAGGTGCTTTGTAATGCATTTCAACATTTGAAACCTCCTAAATTCCAAGATCAGACATCATGTGACATGTGAGCCATCAATTTATGTTCTGACTTCCAATTATGTCACATACATGCCTCGTAACTACCATAGCGGTAGACCATGCAACTGCTATGGGGCCCAGGGCAAGAGGGGGCCCAGTTGGGAACATTTACTCTTCTACTGGGGGTGTAAACTTGGTAAGGGCTCTAAAGGAACAACTTTTAGCAAATGAGGCAGTGGAAAAAATGGCATAAGGGTCACTGAAATGTGTTTAGGCGAAAACCCTTCTGTCCTGTGTGGGGTCTGGTTTGATCCTTGCTATGGGGCCCCTTCTTCTCTACGTACTCCATTGATGCCTCCCATCATGCCTATTAACAGATTCAGTGCCGTATTTATGGGACACCAATAATGATGCCACATACAGTGGCACAGTTTTTTGCGATCCTTCAATGGAGCATACCCATAATAGAAAGTCTCTTGTTGACGTCACCTGCATTAAGCACCCTGCATGTACAATGAAAGTACTATGCACAGCGCATGCACCGGATGCCATGGCAAATGGAAGTTTATGGGGCTATAGAGGGTAGTGGGAGGGTATTGACAAAGATTGGTGGGATCAGTAGGAGCAGACATTGTAGTGGGCTGGTGAACTGTGGTTAACGATGAGGTATATTGGGGCAAATACTGCCCCTGACATACCAGGACTCTACACTGTGGGAACTGTAGTTGTACACAAATGGTGCAGGCCTGGAAAATAGGCTCAGCATAAATATTTTCAAATTTTCTTTTAAATATAATTTAACAGTGCTCTCACATATCTGATTTTTTTTAGACAACATCTAGCATTTTTCAAGGTCTCGGATAATCTCCTTAATAGTTTCTTCTAGTTTAATGTAGGCAGAGAAATATATTTTTGTATTCATACTGCTGCTGTTTACTTAACTGCACTACATTTCTTTCTGTACCTCTAGATCTGTCATGCTGGTCCACCTTTTATCTGCACTTCTTGACTTTCAGAATTCGTTTTATTAAGTGCACTGAACGCACATTTTATCACACGCTGTCCTTGGCTCACTTTTAGAGGCTGTTGGCAGATTCAGAACACACAGTAGTTCAATAGTAGTTACCTAATCTCTCTTGTGTCCCCCTTTCACCTCCTCCAACCCCAGCTTCCCACAAACTGAATTTGTGTGTAAATCTGCTGTGAAATAGGTATCAGAATGTAGAGAAGTTCCCTTCCAAGCCTCGCTCCAGGGTTAGCAAATTTATTGTGTTTTTGTTATTGTAAAATTGTATGGAATTCGTAATTTATGTAACTTCTTAGCTGTAGCTTATTCTTTCACGTGAACGGTGAGCAGCACACCTGCATGAAGAGCATGTTATCGGATAGAGAGTACAGGAATTTAGGAAAGGGCGTTCTATGTTGTTTATTGTCCAAATCTTTAGTCTTATTTTCTGGACTATGTCTAAATCACAGTACCCGAAGAATATATATTTCTGTTCTTTCTCCTATGCAAATTCTTATTAATGTGAGGCCTCAACCTCAAGGCCCTTCATTTAGTGGAAGAAATATGGCCATTTCAAAAGAATTTGCATGGAGCTGACTTTTGAAAATCAGTAGGGCTGGATTTGGTACAAAGTGGCCAAGACTGTAGAGAATGATAATAACATTGAGTAATAATAATAATGATTGGAACCAATTTTAATGTAAGCAGCAAAAAGTTGGTGTGATAGTTGCATGTAACTGTTGATCAAAAAGAACCCCTTGCTATATTTCCATTACCGAAGATAGCAAGAATTTGTCCTATTGTTTCAAGATTACATTTGTCTCTGCCTTCATGCCAGTGTTAAGCGGAGACATGCATCCCAATCATTAATGATCTGGAAATTCATCTGAAGGGTGAAATTGAATCCTATATGCCAAGATTTTCTCTTTTTCTCCTTTATATATAGTACCTTGCAAAAGTTTTAGGCAGTTGTGAAAAAATAGTACCTTTTGTTCTCTACCCAATAGTGGTTCAGAATTGTCTTTATTAGTTATATGGTTTTTAGAGTGAAAGTTGAACTGATTTGGTTATACTTTTTTGTCAAGTTATTGGCACAGCTACCTTAGTCTGAACATGGATAAAATCTGAAGCACATGGATATAAGCATGCTGGCATCCAGTCCATAGTAGTACGAGAATGAATAGGAAACATTTGTTTGTACTTTATGTTAAATATCTACATGGCGTTTTCCAGCGAATAATTGTGGATTATAAAGCATTCAATGAATTTGGCAAAACGTTTAAGCCTAAAACAGAATGTTACTCTTTTCCAAGTTTTTTCTGTTGCACACAAAGGTTATGGATATGGCACTGATACATAGTTAACTGTTTTTGCCTCTCTGATGAAAGGTTTTGCCACATTGCATTGAGTGTTGCCTCCACTTCACTCTTTATCAGACATTACTGCATACTTAGTAGTGGCTGTACCTTGTATTTGAGCTAAGAGCAGCTCAGTCCAATTGAAGGTAAAGGCATAGCCACTACCAAAAAGTGCAGATCAGAGGAGTCAGACCCTACTGACCTGATATATAGTACATGCATTTTTTGTTCCACTTAACTCTACCCAAACCCTGAAAATATTTTTTGTGTCAGTGCTTTAGCAGTCTTTCCAACCTCACTTTAGTATTCATGAAGGTAAGGGTCCAGGAATTTCACGTCTTAGCTGTACTTGTATTTGTACTTTGAAGAATTATCCATGTGCTAAAGAAATGACATGCAGGTAATAGGGAGTGTCCCTAACCCTCAAGAAAAACATAATGTACTGTAGTTGGAAGATCCATCGATATTTACATTTTTGAACTTGTGTTAGGGTCACCTTTGCATTTCAGGAATTGTCATTTAAGCACCATAGATCTCAGCTACTTTGGACCACTGAGGTAATGACTTATGGGCAAGACTAGAATATCCATTAGGCACAAGAGACTCTTACCTTGACTGGCACTCCAGCTATTCCACTGGTTGCTAATTGGATTAGAGTTCATTTACTGGAAGCTCTTATATTAGACTCCATTCAATACCTAAGACGTAGCTTTAAGCACTGAAGGAAATTCAGATATGATAGAAAACTGTCTATAGACTGCACATTGATGTATCAGAATCCCACTGGAGAGCATTGTATACTTTATACTCTCCTATGATGTAAATTTGGCATTGCTTTGAGGGCATGAAAGATTAGGGTTAACTGCAGTCAAACCTAAAGTAGCTTTCAGTTAGGCCTTGAATTTATCAATGTGGAGTAAGCATAAATTGGAAGAACTGATGTTGAACATATAGCCAGCAATGATAGTTGTGAAATTCTCAAGTGCAGTGATATCTCCTCCTATAACTCCATTTCTCATTTATTCAACTTTTTTATATAAATTCCCCAATGTACTGTTAACATGAAAAGTTTAGAAAACCCTTTTGTCTGCAGAGACGAGACCATGTTTCACTCTAAAACAGTATGTACCTTCTTGGTTTGGGGATTAAATTACCATGCATTTGGCATATCATGTAAAATGTTCTTTATTATGGCTTTCTCATACCTACAGCATGAGTCACCAGCAAACCAGAACAGATTTTGGCAAAGCTGCATGATGAAGTGTTCTGGATGCACAGAAAATTTAATCCAGACTCCAGGCAGGGAAAATTCTCAGGGGCTACCTTAAGACATAGCCTTAGAAAAACATAACAAACATGTTTTAACACCTTTAAAAAAAGGTTTGTTAAATATGCAAAATATGCAAGAATGGAATATCTTCTGCAGGTTCTAGTGGCCGGTCAGTCATTCACTTCTGATTATTGTTATTTAAAGCTGTTTTACATATGTCGTGGCCAAGAAATATAAGACTCCCCCCAAAGTATCCGTCCGCAAGGTTCAACGTTTCAGACGAAATGAGCCATTTAGCAACATAAAGCAGTCTTAGTTTGCACAAAAATGTCTTAGCCGTGTAACATGAATGTCATGCTCTACCCCCAAGTCCAGGAAATGTGAACTGCTATATTTCAAAAGTAACTGTATAAAACAATCCCACTTATTTCAACACTCTGTTAGAACAGGTAGCTAAGAATAGAACTTATATCCTGAATACTGGTAACCCAGTAACCAAAAATACGTGAAAAATTGGAGGAATTCACAAATTACCGGTATATTTGGCCCAATTGATGAAAATCTTTGACTTTTCTATTTTTCATTTAGAGCATACTGTTAACTTTTGGAATGTAATGTAACCTAGTAAACATTAAGATACTTATCTGATATTATTCTTGGAATACTCAATGTTGGCTCTAATATGAATGATGTACTGACATGCAACAAAGGTCTGCTGTCTTGATTTACAATTAGTGTTCACTTGGTTGTTGGCGAGCCAATGGTTGGTACTTTTTTAAATTCCATACAACGTAACTGATACGTGCAACTCAATGTCATATTTTAATATCCCATGCAGTACAATTAATTCTAGAGATGAGTGAATCTATTCTGTCAATCTTGTGCCTACACTGTTGCACCGATTATCGGAGCAAGTGCAGAAGATCTGCTGCTGCTACCTGAGCAGTGATGATACTGACTTCGCCATTGACGTCTGGGTATATTTGGAAGTGGAGGTAATGGCTTTGGACATAGGAGTGCCAGGTCTACCCAGACATCCGTAGTGCATATGCAGTCAGTATCTGTGCTGTTCAAGGAGCAGCTCAAGTTCAAGTGTTTGTGCAGACTCCTATCAACAGTGCCAGCTTGAAATTGACAGGGCCAAGTGAGATGTCTGGCCCTGTCAATCAAGAGGGGAGTTCCTCACTGCTCCAGAAGATTTATTTTGAACAAATTCAATTAGTTAGAATTGATTTGATAATCGCTAGTCACTGCAAGATTCTCCTGCCAGTGTTTCTTTTCCTCCACTCTTTTTGTTAGAAAAGTCCCCTGATGGTTACAGAAAGCTCTGTTGTTAAGACCTGCAGAAATCATCTTTAATCTGTGGGGGAACCTGGCATCAAGTGCTCAATTTCTCTGTAGCATCACCAGATGGTAAATGAAATATTACACGCTTCTCATTGCTGTGGAATGCATGGACATGCTGGGTCCCCCACTCTGGCTATTAGATAAGTAGGTTACATATTCTAGAATTGTCTAATGGTTTTTACAAACCAGACAACCTCTTTAAATGGAATGTATCACCGGGATACAGGAGTGTTAAGGGGATTGTACGGGGAGGGGGGGGGTTGACTCCTGGCACCCTGCCGATCAGCTGTTTGAAGAGAATGCAGCACTCTTCACTGTTTACTTTCTGCAGCGAGCAGGTGTAATTAAAACTCTGCCGTCCAATTCACGTCAATGGGACGGCACCTTCGTGTTCAAGTAAATAGGAGGAAGCTGTCCCATTGAAGTGTATGGGGATGGATGAGCTGTAATTGCATCTGCTCGCCAGTGTGAGCAGGTAAACAGTGAAGAGAAGGCACCGCTTGTATGAGCACTGTGTTCTCTTCATACGTCTGATCAATGGGGGTGCCAGGAGTTGGCCCCTCGCCGATCTGATGTTGATGACCTACTCAGAGGATACTGTAGGTCATCAATATACAAAAGTGGGCAACCCCTTTAAACTACAGCATAAATAATACTCCAAATGCTTAAGATGCGTACTCACTAAAACCATTACTGGAGAGGCCAAAGGCACTGTTTTACTTTCAAGGACATGGCATACGTTGTGGCTGTCCTTTGTTCAAATAAGCTTTCTCAGATAGTTAGTAGCAGTGACAGGGCTCAAGTAACAATCTCAGGTACTCTTTGAAAACTTCCAGCTGTAAAGGGATCCAAGAATGTGTGATATGAGCCTATAATTAGCAGATGTACAGTCAGCTCATGGGGGGATGTTTGGGGCTATAATTGTGATGTTCGAATTTAAATATCCTTTATTGTGGAAAGGTCCTTTTACTACATCATTGAACTGTAATATACTTTTATGGGTTCTGTGTATTAACAAATACATATAATGTAAAGTCTCTGCAGTATGTAAAACATTTTTCAGAAAAATAACTTTATATGTTGTGTATGAATTCAAGAATGAAAAAGCTTACTTTTGAGGAAAGTTCATAATTATCACATAAAAAAGTCCACAATTATAGGAAAATAGTCTTAACTAGTCATGTGAGAAACATAATAGGTTTGATATATAAGGTTGTAATATTGAAATATAAAGTTATAATTATCAGAATAAAAGGTCACAATTTTGAAATATAAAATCATAACTATGGCCCTTTTCTCATAATTGTAATCTGTTTTTCTCATAACTGTGGCTTTAAGTTATAATTATGACTTTTAAGGTAGTTTTTTGCTTTTTGACTTTTATAGTCACAAGTTAATTATTGCTGGCACCAGGGCTCTTTTGTAGATAAATTCTATATATTTCTTAAGGTTTTTTAACAGCTTAAAAGGTTTTCCCATGTCAACATTTATGGCATATCATTAGGATATGCCACAAATGTCAGATAGGTGTAAGTCCCATTTCTGAGACCCACTTATATCTCCAGAATGGGGCCCCCAAAGTGAAGGAGAGCACACCACACTGAGAAGTGAGTCCCATAGCAGTGAGCGGAGAACAAGCTGCACAAGTGAGACCCAGCCCTATCTGACGTTTTGTGTGATATCCTAGCAACATGCCACAAATGTTGAGGTTGGAAAACCCCTTTAAAGGGATTGTCCAGGATTAAAAAAGGGTCTATTATTTTCCTAGAAACAGTGCCACATGGACTTTACATAGTGATATTGCTCAGCATTTTCAAGTGACTTATTTGTGTAACTATTAGAGTAAGTCCACACAGGACAGAATTGCAATGTATTGCTATACCAGGCAAGAGGAGGAGATTTGGCAAATTTGACTTGACCGTCAATTTATGTTGCAGATTATTAGTACGGATTTTACCCATCTTCAATGTAGTAGGGGTGAAATCTGGTGTAAATCTGCATATTACACATGTCTTTTTTTTGTGGCAAGATCCATGACAGAGTTAGCCTTAGGGCCCATTCACCCAACCGTAAGCAGTCTGTGTGAATCCCGTTTCATGGATGCGGACTCTTTGACTAGAATTGATCCCTAAGATATGGCGGAATTGGAGGCATGGATCGAAAGCACTTGGAAACAACGCATCTGTAGGCTTTTTGGTCTGTGCCTCCACTTCGCAAAGGTTAGGCCGGTGCCCATGCATTGCGGACCATAATATGCGGTCCGCAGCATAGGCACAGACAGCCTATGGTTGGTTGAATGAGCCCTAAGGCTGTAATAATCTTTCTTCCAGTTGGAAACTGCTAGGAGTCCTTAACCAGAGCACATTACATGTGCATTACGGTGGATGGTACTGTTACTGCAGCCTACTGATTACATTTGCCCAATGGTTGAAGAAGAATTTTTAGAGGCAAATACGTGTATTATAAAGTATAAGCTCTGAGTGTTAAATTAAAACCGGCCAAGTCTTGGAAAATCCCTTTAATGGTTAAGCCCTTTATATTATGGTTGTCGTGTGATGGATTTTTTTTTCTCTAAAGTTGCATTTTATTACTTGACACTTCTGCAAAGCACACTCTGACATGATGCTTGGTAGCAAGGATTACTGTCAAGTAATTTAATAGTAAGCTCCTGCCAATGTAAAGTCCAGCTTCAGCCACATCAGCTAGATCAGCATTCCTGCAGACTCTGTCTCTCGCTTTTATCCCACTTCAGCTGTGCTCCATGCAATACCTGTTCCTGTTATTAAAAATATTGGTATGGAGGTTCTCTGAATATCACTTTATCCAAGTCATAGAGTAAGTATGGCAGGAAAAGTAGTCACGCTGTAAGTAAGTTTACTCATAGACTACAGATGACGTACAAATAGAGGTGGTGAAGTGGAGGCATAAAACGTGTTGTGAACCCACCCTTAGACACCCTTAGACACTGTAATGGTTTCCATTAGTGGTTTTCCTTACTAGAAGTCCAGAATGTTTGCTTACATTGGATGTTTTTTTTCATGATTTTGATATTGATGACCTATCTTCAGGATAGGTCCTCAATATCTAATTGGTAGCGGTCTGACTCCCGGAACCCCTGCTGATCAGGGCTCGACAGTGAGAAACGCAGCCTTTTCCTAGGCCAGTGACTTCAAGTTTGTTGGTCATATGGTGTAGGCACAGCTCATTCCCATTCAAGTGAAAGGGCCTGCGCTGAAATACCAAGCACGACCACTATACAATGTATAGCGCTATGCTATAGCGGACTCTTCAAACAGCTGTTCAGGGTGCCTGGAGTTGGACCTTCACCAATCTGATTTTGATGACCTGTCCTCATGTCATGGAACTTGACACATTTTCTTACATTGCAAACAAACCTCTGTATACATTCATATGAACTTGGAGCCAAATGTAGGTGCAGTTAAGCCTAGAGGGCTCTTGAACCTATATGGCATTCTTATTACAGGTCTGTACCAAACAGCCTAAGGACAAATGTAGATAATTCAAACTGTCTTATTATTATAGGAACTGGTCCCATGTCCCAAAGCCCCTGTTATGATCCACTCTGGTGCCTGAAATTAACTTTATAGCTTTGGTTTATTAATAGGAAATTTAGATTTTACTGAATTCACTTTTCATACAGAAAGGAGAAGTCAGTTAACCCTTGATGTAAGAAGTAATTTCTGTCATCCTATATCCATCTAATGGATCAGAGAGATTTTAATAAACCTATGATGTAGTTTGCCAAGATTTACTTCTACCCACAATTATATTATTAACATGTGTTTAAAAAAATTGGAAGCAGAACTGTTTCCATATGCTATATTTGTTTTATGACACTCTTCCTTTTTGCTAGAAAATCACATTGAAGCCTGCGTTAAAGATATACCGTTCTGTATTTAATGGTGAAAAGGTGCAGTTTTCTACAAAAATGAAGCAAAATACCAGCACTTTCTATTGTGTTGTGGTATTAAAATCTATAAAATGTTTATTTTTATACTGGGGGTAAAATTGAAGATAAATGATTTCATGTTATTTTAGCCATTATAATGTCAGACTTCGCTTTAACTAGATATAGTTGATAAATGCCCCAAAATAATAGCATACTTTACTAACATATATACTCTGGCAGGGGCATAGCTAAAGGCTCCTGGGCCCTGGTGCAAGAGTTCAGCTTGGGCCCCCTTTCTCTCAGTGCTTTGTGGCAAGCACTTTTCCGAATTCTTGACCTAACCCCTTTCTTCCAGCCACAGTTGTAATGTGAGGTTTCTGGGCCCCAGTCAGTGTTCTTATGAGGCACAAGGGTCTTTGGGCCCCCTCAGGCTCCTTTGCCCGGTAGTAAGCCCCTATAGCTAGGCCCATGTACTCTGGTGATTTTATATTAGAGTATATGAAGGTGAGAAAGGAAGGTGCACAAATCGTTACACCCCTCCCTCTACTACCTGGAGCGGCATAGGCTTAGCTTGGTGATTGTGGGTGCAAAATTTGCAGCAAGGCCCTCCGCCAACACTTATAGTACTGGTGCACTTTTCTATCACACAAAGGTCTTTGGTCCTCCTCAAGCATTAGGCCCCATGTGCAACTGCTTTCTCTGCATCCACTATAGTCACGTGCCTGTGGGACTACTATTGTTCTCATTCTAAGATGCAGTCTGCTATTTTGAATGGATGTCTCATCCCCCACTGGGTCCTATATGCATGAACCACCAAATCTTGGAACTGATTCATATGGGGGGATGCTGTATAACATAGGGATTTCCTTTTGGTGATCTTTGAATCTCTGTGCTAGTATATGTTTTCCCTTAAGTGTCCCTTTATAGGACATTGCACTCTAAGTCCCTACTATAATACTAACAGTATCTGCAGAGCAGTGGTTGCAAATCTGATTTCTCTGCTGCTCTTAATGGGCGAGGGAGCTGGTGTAGATTTCTGATATAAACTATGCTAGTTTCATAGTGTACATTATAATAAATGTGCTGGGCCAGCTTCTACTCCTCCTGCACTGAACACCTCCTGCCCTGCTCCTGCACTGTCCACTCCCTGCCCCGCTCCTGCACCATTCACTCCCGCCCCTGCTCCTGCATCACCCACTTCCTGCCTTGCTCTTGCACCGCCCACTCCCTGCCTTGCTCCTGTACCACCCACTCCTTGCTCTGCTCCTGCACCGCCTGCTCTCGCACCACCCACTGCCTGTCCATTTCCTGCACCAACCACTCCCTGCCCTGCTCCTGCACCGCCCACTCCTGCTCTTTCCACTCCCTGCCCTGCTCCTGCACTGACTACTCCCTACCCTGTTCTTAATTGAAAAATGAGAAAACTATAAACCCCTAAAAAGTCTTAAAATATTGTGCGAGCATGCTGTGTGCCAAACTTTTTGATGACAGTTTTCTGGTGTGCAGGGGTTGATAGATGTCCCCCTTTGAGAATAAGGAATACAGTGAGACATTTTTGATCTATATAAAAATCCTTCTTGTCAGAATAAAATGATGTGGCTTATGGATGCCTTTTCAACAGACCACATATAATTTATGACTAAATGTTCCTTCATTGGCGTGTACAGAGATGAGAGATATTTTTGGTTCCTTTTCCTTAAACTCTCCCCATCAGTTTTCCATCAGTCAATATATTCATGGAGGCTGCTTCATGTTATACTGACAGGTGGCCTCCATTGCTGAAGCACTTATAATGTACTAAAGATTGAGGCTTCTGGTTTGGGAGCAAACGCTGGAGACAGCAGTCTGTATGTTTGAACTCAAGTATAAGGGTCTTGATTCACTCTAGACAGCTCTAGACATTTGACTTCCTACATGTGTGGAGTAATTTGCAGGAGAACTGGCACTGCCATGGACTAAAATAGTAAAGTGTTCTTCAGCTCATCCCCTCATAAATAGACTGTAAGGATCGTCTTATGTGAATTTTAATAGAATGGTCCGCAGTAGTCAATGAATTACTTTACTTGAACACCTCTTGTTTTCCTAACTTAATTGTCCTCCAGCCCAGCAACCTAGTCTTCTGGACTTCACAACTGGAAAACAAATTGAAGCCGGCAAAGGAGCAGAAACACATGAAAACTATTTCTTCCTTTTAAAAGAATCCAGATGTTGGTGTTCTCTGCCAGAGTTTTCCTTGCTCCTTTCTACAATGTAACAGCAGTCTTCTAGAAACTGAGCCTCACTCAATCCTGTCTTTTTAAGTCTTTGTTAATATTCATAGAAATACTTGTAGTAAATTGGTGTCCTGATGCTTGAAGATATGCAAGGAATCCAAAGATGCTAGATACCAACTGCAGTTTTCTCCTTATTCTAAGGCAATGGAATGCAAGGGCAAAGTTGGCGACCTGGTGATCAAATCATTATAATAAGTATTGTATGTGGTATACATGTAGTAATAACTACACATTTGGCTTAAACTCTGAAGTAGGTAGTGTTAAAGGGGCGATATATAGATGGTATACTGCACTGTGAGACATTTTTATACATGTGTCTGACAGAATACACATTTGTGTCATATAAGTGTACATTGTATGAATATATGAGTTTAATTGATACAAAGCATTAGCTAGAACTATATTTCTGTGGTCTTTGCCTTCAGCTGACTGTCTCAAAAATGATAAGCCCAGTCAAGAGTTCAGAAAAGATGTCAATACCTAGTGAAAATGGTTATCTGGCCTTTCCCTTGCTTGCTCTGTTGCTGCCTTTAATCCCAGCTTCATTAGGGCAGAGCTGTTATCTGTGACTACAGTTTACAATGCCTACAGGAAGTCTGAAGTAGCCTGAGACACACCCCCTATCTCATCATTGGTTCAGGCTGCTGCGCTATCCTTTCCCTGTTCAGCTCCGCCTCTTCACATTGGCTCTGTCTATCACAGGCTCACCGGGAAGTCAATGTATAAAGCTTAGATTTCTATTACAGCAGGGCAAACTACTAAACGACCAGTGAGGAACAGATAATTATTTCTGAATCAAAAATATTGAGGCAAATTTGGCTTAGTAAAGGGAGTCTGGAGAGTCACTTTGAGAATGAAAATCAGATGCATACCAAAATTTAATGACCTCTAACAAGGTCTACACACATGCATACATACAAGGGCCTGCATTGCAGTATTTGAATCCACCAGCATTAGAAGAAATTGAAATACCTGGAGGAAACCCCCCTAGATGAAAGAACAGCATACAGACACCTTGCAAATGTTTCCCTGGTGAGGGTTGACCAGGAATTCTGAGCTGCCATGTTTCACCATTGTTCTTTTTCCACCTCTTTAAGTCCAATTCATCTACACAGTAATTTTTTGTAGTGCTAGAGGACTTGTGTGAGTCAGTGAACAGAAGAATAGAAGTGATTACATTGTGGGTGATAGAGGCTGACCTAGTCTTCTAGGACTAAAGGAGACATTTTGTCCAGTATGGTGCTGTGACATGATGTCCATTGAGGAAAGCATAATTATTATTATTTATTTGAAAACGCCATAAATTCCTTGGTGATATACATCAAGAGGGGGTTAATCTCTTCCACTAGCAGTTTTAGACAGAGATCCACAACTGGGTTCCTTCTTCTACATTAGAACCTCTTGTAACAGACATAAACGCAAAACGAAAGGGTTTTCTGATGCCTCTGTAATCTGCACCACTGCATATACAGTCCTCCATAGACTTTTTCGACCCAATTTATAAAAAAAAAAATACAGGATTGAGGCTATTTGCTAAAATGTGCAAGCTGTTGGATAGCTTGGATCCATGTGTGGATGTGTTTTAACGTGGTCTAAATAAAGAAGATATTTTATGGACTTTCCATTGAAGTGCTACAATTACAAAAAACAAAATGTCTGATATACTTTTTGCGGTGCTATATATTTTGACATAAGTTGTGCTGATACTGTGATACTAAGAATGACAACATCCTTGTTTTCTGAACACCACTCTTCATTGTTTTGAGAAGTGAAATGCTCTGCAGACTTTCTCTACATATGTTCCTAACCCTTAGCTATGCGTTGCCGTTCCTCTTAGCTGATGATATTTGTATTTTTATCCAATTTTATAATTACTCATCAAATGACCTTTCTAAGTGTTATGCATGCTTTTGCAATGAAAGTTAAGGAGTAGTCCGTGTCAGTAGTATTTCAAGTTTCTTTCAGTTTGAAATATGACTGGCTCCCTTTTTAAATCGCTCTGCTTCCAGATAGCATTCCTCGCCATCTATTAATCTTAGTGTCTTTCCTTGTAATCAGCTTGAATGCTGTGGAGTATTTCTGGAGCTTTAATTAGCTGCAAGTTATTTGAACTTTTCTGTCCATTGAGATCTCCTTTGTCTCAGGGCAACGAAGGGCTGAACGATCAACCAACAACAATATAATGAAACGTCAGAAAAAGGCAATATACAGAATATTCAGGGACAAAGGAATCTAATTCTTTTGGTCTCAATAGGTTTAGCTATGGAATTTAACATGTTTTTGTAGCAGCGATCTGCTATGTTTAGTCGACATAGAGGAATGTCTTATTCTTTCCTTGTCTATATGTCATAGTGATCTCTTTCTGAAAGCAAACAGCATATAAATGAGTATTTGGCACTGGAAGCAGTGCAGATGGGGCTATACACTGTGTTTTAGGATTTATACATGCCAAGCCCCACAAAGTAAGTGAGTGGATAAAAGTATATATCATCTATACACAGAGTAGTAGCTAGGAGTGTACATATAACACTTTGGACCACAATGAGACTCTTTCAGATCATCCACATCATGATGTTCTTTTCATCCCTGAGAGGCTGAGATTTTCTGCTGTGATGGAAACAGTTTTTACTGGAAAATTCTAGTGCTCACCACTAGGGTTTTCTCAGAGAATCCAAACCTTTAGTAACTCGTAAGGAACTTTCAAATTCAATATATGGTATTGAGCCACTGTCAGTATTATATGAGCGATATGGATTTTACCTTGACATGAACTGTCGGTGATGTGATTTTAATCCTAGTACCAACTTTATGTAATGTTATGACATCCTGTGTACCATCGGTGAACAGTGGTATCTGCAGATGCTAACAACTGAGGCTTCACAGGCACTGAAGAGCTGTATATGGCTCTCAAGCTGCTGGCTGAGGAAGACTCTAGGAATGATAAATAGAGGACACATTATATAGAAAGCAAGACAAATATATTTGCCCAAGTAGGATTGTCCATTTACCCACATTCATTATGGTTATAATTGGTCATTGGTCTTCCAGGTAAAGTCTAGGTCAACCGTTGTAAATAGATACCGCAAAACTATAAATTGTGCCCTTTTGGTTTGCTAAATGGTATTATTGGTTCTCACTGCCTCATGGTTTAATGTAGGTATAAAAACATGGCAGCACTTTCTTCAGTTATGGGAACCATACAAGGATGTACTGAACTGAAAGAAGCTGTTGTTCAAGAGAATTGCAGTGGCCAATACACTAAAGTTGTTCTGCCAACAGGTACTGCGTTGCTTCCCCCCTTACACACAGGCATGTTTGGCTGGGCCAAGATATGTGACATGTTAAAATCCAGCGTGCTTATTCCAACTTTCCATTAAAGGGGTTATCCAAGACTAATATAGACCCCCCAGAGCGGATCTTCCTCTTACTGCAGCACTGAAGACAACATCTATTGATGGGGGGACACATGACCGCTGTAGCCAATCACAGGCTGCAGTGATGGCCTGCTCACCTTGTGTCATGTGGGCAATTGTCAAGATGGGGAGAAGATCACAGCTGAATTCTGTGATTGGCTACAGCGGTCACGTGTCCCCCCTGTCAACGGCTGGGAGAGGTGGAGCCGGCATGATGGAGAATGAACCCAGCAGTGGGGTACGGGTAGCTATGACTTCCACCACAGGTCGGCCACACTAGGAGGTCTGTATTGGCGTTGGATTTATCTTCTTGCAGTATCTAACTGTATTATACCTTCCTAAGCTTTCTGAATCACCTAGCTGTGAGGCCAATACTTCTTCAGCATGTCTGCAGCCATTCATCTGTGAAATGTCATGCAGAGCACCAGAGCCAAGGGTTAAATGCTACTAGATTTAGACATGTTGCAACCAAGTTTACTGGTGGTCCTTTGTTTTGCTGGTGGCCTCTCAGTGCTGCAAGTAGTAAATGAATAAATTGCTCTCAGGGTAGAGCGGTTGTGTAATTTCTCCTTTTCAGAGGTTAGGCATCTAGAACCCATCTCACCCTTAAGAAAATAAACAGCTCTGTGTCTCAAGACTGCATCTGAGTGCCTGTAAAACAATCTCGCCTATAAAAAAAACAATGTGAAAATTGCCTGTTCTTGCATCTTTTGGAGACTTTGGAAGACAACATAAACATCACATGTAGAAGGGGGCACATGTTCAGATGTCCCTGAATGAGTAGACTAGGATGCCTCTGTAGTAAAATTTCTGTTTGCTTTTAGAACTGAACAAAAAAGAAAAAAAATGAAAAGGTCAGCGATTTCATAGAAACTAGGAAATTTGTATTCCGTCATTGGGGGATTTGAATGTATAAACATATCAAAGAGTGTTTTATTTCTTCTCATCTGTATGTCAATTACATTCTTCGGTCACTGAAAAGTTGTTTTCAGCCAGCTCTTGGCAGATACATGCCACTGAGCCTGTGAATTTGGACTGTATTTACACTTAAGTCCAAATGCCCCAAAGGCCATCTTACAATGATAACTTTTAGAAACACTGGCTGCTATATTACTACTTTGGTAAGTTTTAAACTAGCAAAAATAGCTAGGAAAATCTGGAGCACTAAATTACTAATGTACTTAGTGCTAGAATTCAGCTTCTTCCACATAGACAGGATACCACATGTACTGTACGTAGTTCCCAAATGATATATCCCATGTCTATAAGCACACAAAGATAATCTGGAATTGTATTATTTCTCATAGGACGTACAGTAAGTAAACTTAGGGACAAGATATTACACTTCATATTATAGGTATAAAACTGCTTTTAGGGTGCTGAATCTGCTTGGAGAGACTAGTCCTATATGTAGACTTACTGGAATAGTCCATGGTATGGGGACTTATTGGTGATGCTCATGGGAAACGAATATGCAAAGAGGTATCTTCTAAGGAAGAGAACCATCTCGCCAGCACCAGCAGAGTACTTCCGAGAAGTCACCATACATGACTGGTCTCTTTAAGGAGCTCTGGCTGCCAGAATCCTACTCTGTACTGACAAGAGGCAACCACCTGAAACAGATGTCTACAGATGGATTTTTGTGGCCTGGCTATAATCCCTTGTCAAACGCCAAGGCTTGTTGGAAAGTTGGAACTTGACTCATGGTGAGCCATTTCCAATAGATGGCACTGGCCGGATGATTCTGTTTCTTGAGGGATACCTCTTTGCCTCTCCCATAGAAATAAAGG
Organism: Rhinella marina; assembly: GCA_900303285.1. NCBI lineage: Eukaryota > Metazoa > Chordata > Amphibia > Anura > Bufonidae > Rhinella > Rhinella marina. The sequence goes on from ONZH01000939.1 coordinate 181,319, forward strand.
GAAATCCAACATGCTTATTCCTTCATTCCTCTGACATCTACCATCAAGTGATAGTCAAGAGACCCCTATGTACATAAAATGGCTGACTTTCATCTAATGTGTATGGCCGCCTTTAGACCATTGCTGAACAATATTGTCCATTATATACATGTATAATATAATCAGTAGCTGTAGCTTTATAACCAGGTCTCATGGTTTCTTCTGCAGGTGGAAATCACCCTTCAGGATATAAATGACAACCCACCAGTATTTCCAACTGATATTCTTGACCTTACAGTAGAAGAGAACATTGGAGATGGATCAAAAATTATGCAGTTGACTGCAACAGATGCCGACGAGGTATTTATAACTTTCTTTTACATTTTTTATTTCGGATTGTTATAGGACAACACACTGTGACATCTAGGAATACATTTGTTTTTTACTGTATGAACATTGAATCAGTGACAGAGCAAAATTCCTATACCTCAATTTAGAGGTATTGTTTCATCCATTTACAGTGGAACTTAAAAGTTTGTGAGCCCTTCAGAATTTTCCATTTCTGCATGAATTTGACCTAAAACCATATCAGATTTTGACACAAGTCCTGAAAGTAGATAAAGATAAATCAAACAAATGAGTGCAAATCAGTCAAAAATATTAGACGTGGTCATTTATTTATTGAGGAAAATGATCCAATATCACATCTGCGAGTGTCAAAAGTATGTGAACCTTTAGGATTAGCAGATAATTTGAAGGTGAAATTAGAGTCAGGTGTTTTTAATCAATGGGATGACAATCAGGTGTGAGTGGCGGTGGCCAGGGGTTACAAAAATAGTTAAATGAGCTGTGCAACGCTCTTTCCATAACTGCCATAGAATTGAATAGGAGCTGCAGTGGAGAACAGTGAGCTGTGCAGTTTCTGTGACTCGGAAGATATGGAACTTATGGAACTTATTCGTTCATTATTCATTTTTATTTGAGTAGCACAGCTCAGCTGAATAGCTGAGATGGGAATACTTCTTTAAAAGGGTTGTGTGGGCTACAGATATGGAAGACTTATCTTCAGGAAAGGTCATCAATATAAGTTCGGTGGGCTGCTCCACTCTTGTGAGTGCTGTGTCCTCTTTAATATGCACTTGAATAGGACAAACAACTGTAATGACACTGCACTGCCACTACAATATACCTGCTGATCGGCAGAGATGCTTTAAGTCGGACCCCTGGCGATCTGGTATTGATAACCTGTCCTGACTATAGGTCATCAATTTCTGTATCCAGGACAACCCTTTTAAGTTCCCTTTCACAACATTAGCCATGGGTCCACCATTTATTTCTCAAGTTCAGTAAACGATAGGGAAGCTAAGGCCTCTTTCAGACAGGTATGTTGTACATGTTATTAACTGATTGCATTCCATATGTATGAGGGTGAGTCAAAAATTATCAGCACTTTGGCTGTAGAATTTAGCTTAAAGGGGTTTTCCGAGACTTTTATACTGATGACCTATACTTTGGATAGGCCATCAGTATCTTATTAGTGGAGGTCGACCACCCGGGACCACCACCGATCAGCTGTTTCAGAAGGCACTGGCTCTCAGAGTAGCGCTGTGGCCTTCTCTCAGCTCACCAAGCACAGCATTTTACATTTTGCAGCAGCTGTACTTGATATTGAAGTGAAAGGGGCTGGGCTGCGCCTAGACCATGTGAAATATCACTGTTAGAAATCGAGTCGGGAATAATCACGGGTAAAACCTGCTTTTACTTTCACTTTCAGCTGTATTCATTGCATCCCGTTTTCTAACAGTTATATCTTCCCATGTACTGAAGATAATGCTGTCATTTGAATATAAAGCTTGGAATGCCAGCTTTCAAACAATACAAAGCCCATATCTCTAACTGCTACCAAATCAGAGATATTAGCAGCTAAAGCAGCCGCCCCCGCGCCCCCTTCAGTTTGGAGGAGGAGCAGTTGCAGAGCTGACAGGCTGCAGGAAGAAAGGAAAACTAGTAAAAATATATAGCAATGTGGCATTATCATCAGTGTAATGATCAACATAAATGTTAAAATTACTTTTATTTTTTTCCCCTAAAAATGAAATAATAAAAGTTATTCACTACACTATATATACCCCAAAACAACTAACAACTAATCCCATAAAATAAAAAGAATTTATATTTTTCTTTTCAAATTCCACCCCATTTGGATTTTTTTCCCACTTCCCATATTAAATGGTGGCATTAGAAAGTACAACTTGTCCTGCAAAAACAAGCCCTATGTGGACAGAAAAAAAAAGTTATGGCTCTGGGAAGGCAGGGAATGAAAAACGAAAATGCAAAAACTGAAAAAAAAAAAAAAATTTTCTTTACACCAGTTTTGAACTCCCCCATTGTACTGATACGGATTAGGAATTGAACAGAAGACACCATGAAAGGAAAGCGCAGATAACAGCCAGGTGTTCAGGCAATAGAGGAATATACCAATTGTGTGCATGCCAAAAACGTACATGTTGAGGGTTTGATTTATGACGCTGAAAAGTAATTTTTGTAATTGAGGACAGGAACAGCAGTTCTCTTATGCAGAATGCAAATAAAATATTATTATTATGTATTATTAATAGTGTCATATTTGACGACATTACACATCATGTTTAATATCAAAGTGCAAGATGTGCGCGATATTACACACAGACATTGGAATGCTACAAGGGCAAATGCTAATTTCTCCATATGGAATTCCATCTGTGTTTTATACCGAATGAATTTTTTAGTACTGAATTTAATTTATCATTATGAAAACAAATGTGTCAGCAACTGTTACATCACATGAGCTCCTCTGAGTATACTGTGTAGGAATACATTATTAGGGCAGTTTATTATACCGGCTTACCACATGGATCTTCATCATTTCCACGTGACTTGACAATTCTGATTATTCACTCATAGAAGATTGATAGTCCATGATACCGGATAACCTTGTATACTCGGCCAGCATTGTGGTCAGTACAGATGTAGCAAATTGTAATGTGACAACTAAAGCCTTAAAGTGTACCTATACATTAGCAAAGTATAATAGTGACATATCAAAGGTTTTAATCGGTGGGGGTCTGAGTGGTTGAATGAGAAAATACACAGAGCACTGTCTTTCCTTGCCCTGAAGATGGGTTCAATATAGGGAGCCTGCCTCCAGTCCATCTCTAGCTGCGAGGAGAGACACTGCTCTGTGTGAATGCTTCCTTCTTCTCATTTTAGCATTTGGCGGGGGTCTGAATACTTAGACCCCCAATGATCAAAACCTTTGATATGTCACTATGATATGTCACTATCAAAAGTACAGGTCCACTTAATGTACTGTATGGGTCACATGCTGTAATGCAAGAAGCTCCCTAGATTTTGTTGGCAGAAAGTTCTTAGGAGTTCTTAACCTTTTTAATATCATCATAGTTGGATAGAAGATCATAAGTGTTATGCATTGTTCACTTTCACCAACCCCCTAGAGGAGGGAAAAGGAAGTTGAGATAATTCGAATGCCACCTGGCAAATTGTTTTAACTTTGGGGGTGTATTTCCAATCAGAACAAGGTGACTACCTTGGATCCAAACAGACCTTAAAGGGTTTGTACAGGATTTTTATATTGATTACTTTAGGTTAGGCAATCAGTATTACATCATTGGGGGTCTTACTATCGGCACCCCACCCATGACGATCAGCGGTTTGAAGAGGCCATGATACTCGGGTAAGTGCAGTGACTTCTACTTTGTTTACATATTATATATAAAGAGATCACAGCACTCCAACTACAATTGTAAAAATCGTGGATTTATTTTCAAATGTCCATAAATATGTGAAGTTTCAACTCCCACCTTGAAAAAAGCCCCAGATGGCAACTGAAACATCATGAATTGATGGACACTTGAGAATAAACTGCGGTTGCAGTGCTGTGATCTCATCTTCAATATATATACATATATATATATATATATATATATATATATATATATATATATATATATACAGGGGCGTAGCTAGAAATGACTGGGCCCCACATCAAATTTTTGTATGGCCCCCCACACACACACACATACATTTCTTCTCAACCCCCTTACTCCCGTGCAACAACAAATCAGCTCCTTTGTACACAATTTTTATCTTATTTCTATGGCTGGTTAAAGGGGTATTCTCATCTTAGACAATGGGGGCATATCGCTAGGGTATGCCCCCATTGTCTTATAGGCGCGGGTCCCACCACTGGGACCCGCACCTATATCCAGAACGGAGCGGGGAGCGCTGTGCCTGGAGGACCCCGGGTTTCCGGGGGTCCGGCCACCACCAGGCGCAGCTCCCCGCTGCCTCATAGAAGTGAATGGGAGCGCAGCGCGCAAGCGCAGCCACCGCTCCCATTCATTTCTATGGAGCCGACGGCAGTAGCCGAGCCAGGGCTCGGCTATTTTCGGCGGCCCCTTGGAAATGAATGGAGGGCGGCTGCGCATGCGCAGTGCGCCTTCATTCAGTTCGGGGGCTCCGTTCTGGATATAGGACCTATAAGACAATGGGGGCATATCCTAGCGATATGCCCCCATTGTCTAAAATGAGAATAACCCTTTAATAAAATTTGGGAGGCTACAGTGCATTGTTTCTAAAGAACAACTATAAGTGCTGATACACACAACTGTGCTGGGTCCAGGAAACACAGTCCATGTGTCAGACGCATCTCCTTGGCCGACCATAGCTCTCCTGACTGCATCATAGTGATTTATGATCCAGTCAGTTCCTATCTGATCGAGGAGGTTTTGTACTGTGGACACCTTGACACCTTGGTATAAGTAGTTACTGACAGAAAGGAAGTATCAATGTGTCATTTCTTTTTTTATGGATAACAAGTCTGTGAAATGTTAATATTGTCAGCACCCAGCAGCCCTCTACTAACATATGTGGCTTACAGCCCTTATCTAAATAGTGTCATTTACAATAGTTTTGTCTAGAAAAACAGAGAGCCCGGTATGGTAGTGCATAATAAAAACACATAACACACTTATCTGTGACACATTATAATACCTTTTCCTTCTACTTACATAGTACAGTATTTCTGTTGGTGAAATGGTAAATGCATACAGATAATATGATCGCGCTTAGTCATTTAGGCACCAAGCAGGTCTTAGAATTAAGTTACATTATTATTATGATGAAATGTTCCTCCCTATTGAGAGATTTATATGGATTTAAAGGGAAGCTGTCAGCAGTTTCATGCTGCTCTAACCACAGATAGTATGAAATGCTGACAGGCTACTACATGATAGAGAGCTATGTTTCACACTAAAATGCTACAATGATTCAGAACAAATGTCATTTTAAAAGATCCAAACACTGGGAGAAGTGTCTTCTGGGTGGCACTACTCTAGCTCTTCCACACAAATAGGGAGAGACTTGTCAGCGAGGCTGAGCTGGGCTAGGAGAACCTGGTGGGAACCCACCCAATGAACACATCCCCATGCCCACCATTATTGAAAGGTGTAATCTGATTGGTTGCTATGGGTAACTAAGCCAGTTCTACTTTACACCAGTTTGATAAATGACCCCATATGTTTTATCTGAAACTCTGCAGAGTAAAACAGTTCTTTGTAATGAGGGAACCTGCCGGTATTTCATGCTGCCGGACTGGTTTCTGTTAATCTTTTCTCTAAATAGACACTTTCTGAAATTAATGTAGTCACACCAAAATCTTTGGGACGGAGTAATACAAATGCTCCTTCCCATTCAAGTGAATGGGATGGAGAATCTGTAACTACATACTGTACACCTGCTCGCCATTGCAACATTGACAGCAAGCACATAGTGAAGAGAATGCAGCACCCATACTAGTGAGAGTAGTCTAACTTTGGAATACCCTAACACAAGAGTAAGTATTTGCAAAAACAATATCAGAATACAAAAAAGAAGCGACATATATAATTAACTGAAGGAAGTATAAAGCCAGCCTCAACCATAAACCATGGTCCGACTGTAATATGCAGTCATGAAGAATTTTTTCTTCAAGACCAAGTTGGCCACAGTTTTGCGTTTCACTGTACAAAATAGGCATTTCTGATTAAAGGGGATCTCCGAGAATTAGGAAAATAAAATTACTGAAAATGCTTAAATATTACTTTATTATAAAAATTTTCCTAAGTACCTTTCATTAGTTATAATGGCTCGTTTTGTCTAGAGAACAATCATTAGGAGAAATAAAATGGCCACCGTCCTATTAGTACACATAAGTACACATAAAACCTGTCCTAATCACAGAGGAGGACAATTTACTTCAGAACACTGAGCTTAGGAGCTGCCTCATCCTCCTCTCTTATCTACTTATCAGGGATTATGATCCTGAATACAGGTGATATGATCTTCCGCTGAATCTCTGGGGAATGTAGTATATTTAAGTATTTTAATTTTTTATTTCCCAGCAGACCCTTTAAAGGGGTATTCCGGTAACGTAACTTAATTTTTGATAAACTGCATTAAGGCGGCAAGCTGTGACCCAACCAGAACCCATACCTATACATATAACCAGAGCTTCATTTTACCTTGCAATCCATTTGTCTAGCTCCTGTGTGAGCCTGCAACACACTGAAAGTGGCATGGCTCCTGATCTTCCCTCACAAAACTACAATTCCCACAATGCCTAGCTTTCCTGCTGTGAGTTTCTGCTTGTTCATGAGTGTTGATGATTACTGATTGTCTGCCTGATATCACAGTGCAGACACGCCCCCTCTACTCAGTAAGCTGCAGCACACTAACATTTAGCTAGAGAATTGATAGCAACACACTGAGCATGCTCGCCCTAACAAAGGCTCAGAACAGTCGGTGCCATGGTAATTTATGAGGAACACAGTGGGTAGCAGGGGAAGAAAAGTACTTTATAACTACTGAATGATAAATATGTGAAATAGACATTATATTAGGTAATGATTGATGATGAATTAGTCTAAAACATAAGTTATATTTATGGTAACTGGAATACCCCTTTAAGGAGGAACCTGATAGACATTTTCAATCCATGTAACTAGAATTCAGCCACAGTCATGCATAGCTGATGATGCCTTTGGTACCATAGCTAGAAAGTATAAAAAAATTAGGAAGGTGTCATTCCTATAATTTCTAACAGGTTGACTAGTTCAGAATATGAGCTTTATATATTGTCTGAAGTACTGTATGAAAATAATTCCATTATTATTTCATGACTCTGGAGCTCCTAAATTTATATATATGTATATAGCTATAAATTCATATTGTTCATCTTCAGCTTTGGCATGACTTTGATATGAATAGACAGCTGATACTCAAGATGTCACTGAAGACACAGATCACAGTAATTGCCTGAATAAGATGAATACATTGCTGCATCAAGTTACTGAATAGGCATTAGTTGTTGCATTTAATACATCATCTACTTAGATCTTATAAATGAAATGTTACTTCAAAACAGCATTGGGAAAAGTAGCGTAGCATGAATGCTTTTCTTCAGGCAGAACTAGCTCAAATGTTAACACCAGAATTCACTTGTATTCATGCATTTAGTCCTTCAAGTAATAATAGGCTTAAGAAAATGCTTGAGTGAACAATATTTGACCTGATAGGTGTTCATCTATTCTAGCGTCTCAAATTCATTTTACTCCATTTGATTTGTGACTATAATGCTCTGACTACAATTTGATTTCTGGATGGCACTGCACTTGGTATTTCTATGACATCAATGATATAACTCTAAGCATCTGGATCCCATGGCAGCCTCTGTAAAAAGACCATCCACCACCATGTGCCATTTATAATACCGGATTATTCTTAAATAGCACAAAGGTTTTTGGGCCTTCACACCAGGGCCCAGCTGAGAGTGCTACCTCTGTACCTGTATATATTCACCTAGATAACATCACATATGTTCTGTATCTAATATAAGAACTACTCACCTCAAATTAATAGACTAAACTGCCCAAAAAAAGTGAAATGAAAATTGAAATTTCTAAGTCCGTGTAGCAACTGTGCCGGTAAGTTAGAGACCAAGACATCGTTCCTTCTAAATTGCGTGATGCAAAACAGCAGCAAATAAATATTGTGGGTTGGAGCCAAATAATTTGCAATAATTAGCTATGGCAGTTAATGGACTTATAGCAACATCCCTAAAGTCTATGGCAGAGAAAGAATTAATGGTTGCAACCTTGTTTGTTTAGGGCAGTAAAAGAGTTTATGTCTGCATCCCTGGCGGCTTAGGGGTGTGTATTACTGGTTGCCTGGGGCAGAGAAAGGGTTATTGTCACTATCCCTGGTAGTCTAGTAGAAAGATGTGTTAATCTTGCACACCTGGTGTCTAGTGTTTGCTCACCTCTCAAGCATTGTCCAAGTAATAGAAATGATGAGGCTAGAATGGAGAAACATGTCCCCACTCACACAGATTGCTCCCTATTCTTCCCTTACACAGACATCTGCTCATGCCCCTATCTCTCTCACAAGCTACTCCATATTCCTCGTTCTCTCATAGACTGCTCCCTCTGCCACCTCCTTTACATAGACTACTCTCCATGCCCATATCTCTCACTACCTGCTCCCATGGTCACCTCTCTCACACACACTTCTCCCCTTTCCCCTTGTCTCACCCACTGCTCCTGTTTCTCACACAGGCCTCTTCTCTCTCACAGACTGCTCCTCATGGTCACATCCTCTCTTACAGACTACTTCCTTCCTCCACACAGACTGCTCATTTTGCCCATTTAATACACTCCCTTCCTGCTTTCTTCCATATGTCCATAGCAGAAACCTAAACACTGAAGCTTTGGCTCCCTGTTTCCTCCCTGCACTGATGTTAGGGAGAAGGACAGGGAGTTTATAGAGAGGACTGTGCAGCTGAAACTGTGCAGTTCTCTCTAAGATTAGAGACAGCCCTTCTTCAGTAACCTGCCTGATCACCAGGATGCCTGCCTGGCAGCACATTGTCCCTGAGCAGGAAGAATGTGAAAGCTGCATGACCTTTTCTGGCCCAAAAACCACAAAAATCACTGAATATTATCACGCCATATAAATATATATCCAGAAATTGGGCATTGTAGGTATTTTTCATACTATCCTAGTTTGAATGTGTTAGTATACCTTCCTCATTGTCATTTGCGTTAAAAAGTGTCATAGGGATATAATGTAATGGAGTATCAAAGCATTGTCTAACCCCTTTGCAAATCAAGTTGATCACAGTGAGATGCCACCATATATTACATGCAGTATAATTTATTGTTTTAATTAAAGGGGTTGTCCAGGTTCAGAGCTGAACCCGGACATACCCAGGATTTCACCCAGGCAGCCCGCCTGACAACAGCATTGGAGCATTTCATGCTCTTTTCTTTATAAACACACACTGCCGGGTGGAGGCTTCCACCCAGCAGTGAGCCTGGTGATCAGTAAAACGGCTAGGGCAGCGCTAAAGCCGGCCCATCAGAGCTGGTGACATCACCGAACTCACTGCCTCCACCCGGCAGTGTGTGTTTATAAACAAAAGAGCCCTTGGTCTGCGCGATCTAGCGCAGGGCAAGGGAGGACATTGGAGCATGAAATGCTCCGATGCTGTTGTCAGGCTGGCTGCCTGGGTGAAATCCTGGGTAAAATGGGTGCCTGGGTGAAATCCTTTAATAAAATTACTTAACGTATTGATTTTTAAATAGAACTAGGTGGGTGTTGCTGAATTATACAGATCTATTCTGTGTGTTACTTCACACTTAACATTCAATATGACTTCACAATTGTTATGCGTTTATTTTATGACACATGAATGTTCTTTAGATAGTAATAGTGATATTAGTTACTGAAAATATCAGACAATAACCATCATCCCCTTTGGCAAAGTTTGATCAAACATTAATCATTTATAAATTTGATGTTACTAATGTTCTTTAGGGATAGATTCTTAAAGTAGAGATTTTTATATTACCATCATTTTGCATTAACAGAAATTTTATTTTATTCCAATTTTTAGTTTGCATGCAACTCAACAGCATAATAGAAAGTGACCGTTCAAAATGTTTCTATCATTTGTAAGTTCATATTACATGATATCAGTCCCACATCCAAAGATGAGTCAACAAATAATAATGAAAAAAGTTAATCGAAATCTTTTTTTTTTTTTAACATCTGTTTATAATTGCAATTACAACCAAGATTACGACCTTTTAAATCAACTGAATTCCCTTGTTAATTGTTTAAAAGAATACAGAAATGGTAATGATGCTATAATAGCATTTTACATTATTTACATTGCACATCTTCCTCTGTACAGCAATGGATATTGCAGCTTAGTTAGAGCAAGGAATATAATGTGAATGCTTATGCAAAGGCAGTTAAGATTGAAAGTGCCTTTGCATATGCCTGAATTAAAGGGGTATTCTCATCTTGGACAATGGGGGCATATCGCTAGGATATGCCCCCATTGTCCTATAGGTGCGGGTCCTGCCGCTGGGACCGGCACCTATATCGAGAACGGGGCCCCCGAAGTGAAGAAGTGCGCACCACGCAAGCGCGGCCCGCTCTCCATTCACTTCTATGGGGCCTCCGCAAATAGCCGAACGCTGGCTCGGCTATCTCCGTCGGCTCCATAGAAATGAATGGGAGCGCACTGCGCATGCACGGCCACCGCTCCCATTCATTTCTATGGAGCCGACGGAGATAGCCGAGCCAGCGCTCGGCTATTTGCGGAGGCCCCATAGAAGTGAATGGAGAGCGGGCCGCGCTTGCTCGGTGCGCACTTCTTCACTTCGGGGGCCCCGTTCTCGATATAGGTGCGGGTCCCAGCGGCAGGACCCGCACCTATAGGACAATGGGGGCATATCCTAGCGATATGCCCCCATTGTCCAAGATGAGAATACCCCTTTAAAATAAAGCAGATGAGCTACTCATAAAATCATCCTGTAACTGTAAGAGTATGAAAGCAGGGATGCCCAACCAGCATGCCTGGACTGCCCACAGCTATCACTCTACAGCAGGGCATGGTCGGAGTTGTAGTTTTACAACAGCTGGAGGGCCGCAGGTTGAGCGTCCCTGGTTTAAAGTTTTTTTTTTATACTTTTCTGGAACTCATATTGGTGGGGGTCTAACACCCCAGCACTGCCATGATCAGCTGGTTCTGACAGCTAACAGTATTGGAAACTATACACTGGATGGACAGCCCCATCCACTGTATAGTTTCCAGCACCTGTGTCCTTCATTAGAATGGGAGTTGAGCTGTAGTACCCCAGCACATCCACTACACAGTGACTGGAATCTTGTACTTCTAGCTCTATTATGTTTACGGTGCTACTGGCTGCTGCAAACAGTTGATTGGTGGGGGTTGCAGGATGTTAGACTCCCACCAGTTTGATATTGATAACCTATCCTGAGGTTTGGTCATTAATATCTAAGAACCAGAACTTTAAAGGGGTTGGCCATCTGTCATTCGGGACCCGCCTACAACATGCAGCCACTTTTAGGTTTTCTTTTTTCGGGGCCACTTTAAGCTCCCTGTCCGCCCCTGAGAGTGCACCACACAAGCGCTGTCCCTTCTCCATTCACCGCTATGGGCTATTTTCAGAACTCTCATAGCGGTGGACAAAGGGTGGCCGTGCATGCGTGTCTGCTCTCCATTCACTTTGTGGGCTCTGTTTTGAAAATAGGAGCAGGTTCCAGAGGTGGGACTCACACCTAGCTAACATTGATGGAATATCCTACCAATAAGCCATCAGTGTATGAGATGAGGCAACCCCTTTAAGGTGCAAAAGTTGCACCGGTGCAAAGCATGCCTGATGCATGCGACTTTCTCTAGGAGGTTCATCAGGTTCAAAGCCTGTATGTGCAGAATGACTGATGTCACAGATTAATAAAGAGCCACATAGTATAATACAAAACAGTAATCTCAGGAAACAGTATCTCTCTTATATTATTGAACCTTACAAAAACCATTAGCACTTCATCATGTTCATAGACAAATTGATCTGGAGACTACCATACATTTGCCAGCCAGAGCCTCCAGTACACAAGCGCTTCTCGTGTCTATTGGGAAATCAGGCCATGAGTGGCATTAATTAAGATCCATGTTCAAGATAAAGCTTTGAATTTCTGAAATATGACTGTTTTCCAACATATGTTGAATGAAAGTTCATATACAGTCAGCCAGAAGTGACAGTATTGTTGAGAGAACCATAAAAGTACTTTCAATATGAGGATTAAGAATATCAATTTACAGTACAATGTGTAGAATTAGTAGACAGGCACTTCAGTTTAATCATGCAGATCTTTACAATATTAATATAAATTGTACACTGGTTCCTAAAGATATTGCTCATATTTTATGGTCTAATTTCGGAGTGGAGTTTTTTAGAATGTTTAGTTACATAATATAAATTTGCTTCCTTTTTATTATTAAAGGCTTTTCCATCTTCATTTCATTCATTTCTGTTTTACCCACCTCCTCCATATATCCAGTCCTCTCCTTTCTCTGATCCAAAAATCTGTTATGTCTCTTTTAGGGTCCTAACGCCCTGGTAACATACACAATTATTAGTGGCGCTGATGACAGTTTCCGTATTGACCCACAGTCAGGAGATTTGATTGCCACCAAACGCTTGGACAGAGAACGCCGCTCTAAGTATTCCCTGTTGGTTAGGGCCGATGATGGCCTTCAGTCGTCAGATATGAGAATTAATATCACAATAAGTGATGTAAATGATCACATCCCAAAATTTACCCGAGCTGTCTATTCGTTTGATGTAGCTGAGGACACCATGCCAGGTAAGCAAAATGTGAAAAATTTTTGGCTTTTTAAGAGCATTTACGATGTTGTGTGTGTTATTGCCAAATAACCTTACAAGGACCAAAAATATAGCCCTTTGCCCCCACAACCTACAGCTGAAAAGTAATTTTAGGTGACACAAATTTTGAATTGATCCACACGGCTAATAGATCTAAATAATGTTACATTTTCTTTCATTTGTCTAGTAATTTTTGTAAACATTTTTGACATTTTTCTATCCATTTTTAAATAAACAGGTTCCATTGTAGCTGCAATATTGGCCACAGATGATGATTCTGGTATTAATGGAGAAATCACCTACATTGTCACCGATGATGATGAGGATGGCATGTTCTTTTTGAATCCTGTAACTGGAGTATTTAACGTAACACGTGCACTGGATTTTGAAGTACAGCAGTATTACATTCTCACAGTGTGTGCCCAAGATGGCGGAGGACAATCGTCATGTGTTAGAGTCTATTTTAATATTTTGGATATCAATGACAACCCCCCAGTCTTCAGCTTAAGTTCTTATAGCACTTCCGTAATGGAAAATTTACCAATTGGATCAACAATTCTGACATTCAATGTGACAGATGCTGATGAAGGTATGCAATTTTTCTTCTACCTTTTATACTAATTTCATTACATCTAATGTACCCTTATATAGGCAAGATGCTTCTTGTAGTCTGTATCTGCTGCCAAGCATTCCTGGTTATGTGGCATTTTTGAATCCAGAATGTATTATATATTTTCCTATTAAATAAAGATACCGAAAAAACTTCTTAGTGGTGAGTAATTGAGGGCTGCACAGTTCACTGTACTCTTGATTTAATAGTTTGGTTGCAGATTGTAATCTTGCAGGGCTTGAATCCAGTATAAGGAGCCAAACATCTTGTTTTAATGTCATTTTGTACTTTGACAGTGCCTGATAATTATGAAAATTGATGGAATAATTATATAGCTTGCTTGCATGGCCGGGTGCATACATTTTTAGTGTTTAGGTGTTCAAAAATTAAGATCACACTATGAAAAGATAACAGATTACCTGAAAAAAACTAAACAAGTACACAAAATTATAGATTTATATAAAAGCCATAACTGTCTTAATAAACGGCTTATCTTTGTGATCTTCTATTAGGCTCTGTAGACCCTTCCATTATGATTTTCATGAATAATGGAGCCTTGACAGCTTTGGCAAATAAGTAGTAAAACCTAATGTAATCCTGATGGATCCCATCATCGAGGTTCATCAGGTTTCTTCAGCAAAACTGGCACTGAAGAATACGCCATTCTTGCAATCAACAGAAACTAACAGGAGTGTGCACAGTGCCTCACAATTCAGATGTGATTGCTTGGAGTCTCCTTGGTCTTCCTGTGTTTACACTGGCTACCTCTGGGTACCCTAGTTTATTTCTACAATCCTCAAATATGCTGAGTTTGATTGCAATTTACTGAAAATGACTTAAAATTTACCACATATCACTAAAAAAAATAGGGCATACTCTCTAATACTAGGTGAGTCCCAATGGTATATGATGGCAGATGCTCTGGTGCAAAATAATGATGAACAGCCACCCACACATGAGTGGATGGGCGTTTAGCATTCCAAATGCACACAGATGAGGATTCGTCAAGGGACATGGTTACATGTAGTGCACCATGCTGGCCAACAGCCTATTGGTCATTCCTATACTTCTTTATCAGGCAGGCTAATCAGCCACCACTGTAGGTACACCCAACACAACATGTACTGACACTGCATTATGCCCCAACATGTTTAGGTTGATTGCTTTTCAATAAAAGCTAATCCAAATATATAAATGTCTGAGATAAAAAAATATAATGAAGTTAGGGTTCCCACTGAAGATGGTGGAGTAGTAAAATTGTGTGTTGGGAATGATTATAGACAGCTGGGATCCCGACTTATTGGACAGATTTAATTTTTATGCTTAAACAGCTGCTAGGAAGGTTGGGAATTCATTATTCTCAATATTAAGCACTTTGCAAATGTAGATTGTTTACTTAGATGATTTCTAGTATTTATTTTCAGCAATATGCTAAGTACTTCAGTTACCATGACGAGCGACTCAGACAAAACACTTGAATCACAGCAATAGTAAATCAAACTCCTATCCTTCTCCCATATGCTATTGAATGTAGAAGTGCAATTAAAGGTTTCATATACCAATTGTTTTAATTAGACTCTATATCATGTCTTGATGCCAAATGCAAATCCTTATCCTTATAAAAATGCCTTTATCCTTAGAATGTTTATCCTTCGCATTCAAGAAGGATTAGAGAGATCTTGTCAAGTCTCTTAAAGTGCTGCTATTAATAACAAATGTCAGCATATAATACATTCCAATAAATAACTCTAAACCAGCCATTACTGAGTGCAAAACGGTCAGACTTCCAAAACATGGTTAAAAATCTGAGAATATCGGCGGGTCTTAGACATATCTGACACGGTTTATCTGTTAGAGAAATCAAGGGATCACCTTGTTCGTTACTTTCTCAGTTTTGATTGCCAGAAGATCCAATAGAATGAGTATGGATGGCATTAGAAAGGAGCTGAAAGACAATTTAATGTATTCTTGTTAAATTAAAAGGGTTACTCAAGCAGCAAGCAGGTAAACTCCAGGTATTGAGAAGGCTATGACAGTACTGGAATTTGTAATTTTCTCTAGTTTATATAGATGTTAGGTTAACCCTAATGAATGTGAACCTCCTACGTGTCTACTGAACTGGTCTTCTATCACCACGGGATCCCAGAGATCCCTGCATTGTGACTTTAATATGGATGTTAACAGGGATGTAGCTAAAGGCTCATGGGCCCTGGTGCAAGAGTTCATCTTGGGACCCCCTTTCATCAGTACTTTGTGGCTAGGGGCAGGGAAGCATTCATGGACAATTATCTGGACGCTAAAATATTTTTTATTCACAACTTGTGCAATGGGACTAACAAAGGAAAGGGGAAGTGAATTGACAAATATTTAGAAGGAAGAATGTGTGTGTTTGGAGCATTACTTACTCCGTAATACAACACACTATCAAAGCCCTAATAGGGATGTCACTATATAACGGCGTACCATGACAATCCCAAAGAATAGGATGCTTAAAGTAAGAAGGGGGGTCAGGCACAGACAACAATTCAGTATATGCACCTATGCTTGGACCAAGACCACCTAAGTATAAAGGTATACGTCCTGGAAAATCACCCACACCTGGTGCATACACAGATCTTGAAGATCAAAGAACAAGTACGCTGCCTGCAACACGCATATGTGGCAACAGCCAATATATATATTATATAATGCAAGCAGAAACATCCTGTCTCAGATTGAAAACTGACCACTGGTGTATCTTTAAACCAGCTGGTCAAGTATCCAGTGCCTGCCCTTTACAGTTAGATCGCTACTGCTCCAACATATCTAAGTATACGCTCTACGCGTTTCATCTTAAAGACTCATCAGGAGCAGAAGTCACACTGATGGTGTGTGACCGCAGAAATCGGCACTGTGATGGGAAGGGAAGCACATAGCCTTTGTGCTGCCTGAAGCAAAAAATTTAAACAGCGCCCCCCCCCCCCCATGCCAAATTCTTGACATAACCTCTTCCGTCCAGCTAGAGGTGTAACTTGACCAGCATGCACTTTCTATAATACCAGTGTCTTCTTATGTGGCACAAGGGTCTTTGGGCCCCCTCAGGCTCCTGGGCCCGGTAGCGACTGCTACCTCTGCACCCCCTATATCTACGCCCCTGGATGTTAAAGGGTGCCTGTATTAGGTCCCTTTGGGAGCCACCCTCATTAGGTGGTTTTCTGAATGACTCCAATCCCGGCCATTTAACCCCTCAAATTCCATGGTAAATAGTAACTGCAACATCTGAACTGTCAATAGTGACAAAGTGTCCAAGAATATCCAAAATATTCAAATATTATGTTATTTATCTTGCACAGTGAATGGCTTAAAAAAATCCCCAATGCTAGAATTGCCATTTTTGTGTTTCCTCACCAACCCCCAAAAAACTGAGTAATAAATTATCTAAAAGATGTAGTTACTACAATATAGCACAAATAAAAACTACAGCTCATCCCAACTCTGTGAACAGAAAAAAAAATATTATTTAGTTATGGGTGTCCAAACGTGAAGAAAAACAATTAAAAATATATTTATATATTTTGAATTAAAGTAGTAACGTCATACTGACCCACAAAATAATGTTTTGTTTTTGTTTTTTTCATTTGTACCTTCAAATAGTATTTTTTTACAGTTTATCGATATATTATATAAGCAATTAAACTCGCCCTGCAAAAATCAAGCTGTCATACAGCTATATCGATAGAAAAATAAGTTGTGACTTTGTATGCAGGGAAAAAATACAAAAACACTACCCTCAAAATTAGCTTGTTCCCTAAAGGGTTGTTATTTTTAATCTTTAAACTTATTACTACTCCTGTATTGTTAGTACCTTCCTGAACATTGTGCCTGCAAACTTTAGCTCTACACCCTTTCCAACTATGGCCATTCATGATTAATGCTTGCAGGAATCTATACAAAAGAACTGTCTGCTGTTCAGGAAGTTTCCACGTACACCAATCATGAATATTTACAACAATGACACTATTCCAAATCCATTCAAAGGAAAATCCTTACTTTGACTTAGAGTGTCAGCCGAGGCTTTACAAATCAGTTGTTAATCTGTTTTTTTCTATATTTCATTTTCTAAGAATGAGTTTTTGTTCAAGCTGAGCTTTACATTACACATTTTTTTATGCCTATGAATGTGATTTGCAAAATTCAGTCAGACATGTCGGCACCTTCCTTATCTTCAAACTGTCTCTATATTAGAGGGTTTGACCCATTAAGACAACTTATCCGCTATCCACAGCACCCTTGAGAACGAGAACAGGGGTCAGCACTGCTGCTTCATTCAGCTCTATGGGGCTGCTGGAGATATCCAAGTACTTGTACTGCCATCTCCAGCAGTCCAATACAGTCAAAAGGGGTGGCAGACATGCATGCATGTCTTCTGCTACATTCAAATAGGGAGCATCGACATCAGTGTGGGCCCCAGCGGTCAGTTACCTGCTTATCTATATAAAGATTAGAATGACAGATCAACAGGATCCACCATTCACAATGGGTGATTGTCAGAGCTTATCTATTCTTTCCTTGTACAAAGAGCTCTGCACAGGTCACAGAGCATGCCTAGAAGACTCTCCCATAGAAGTCAATGAGGTCCCCTCCTGACCATTGTGTCTATGGCCCATGGGGTTGCTGTAAAGCAATTTTCTTAGGGGATTATTTATTATACTGAAATACGCCTATGTTAGTCACATTTCATGTGCAGATGATCAGGTGCTATCTGCGACTTCTGCCCGCTCACACCAGGTCTAAAATTGTGGGCTGGGAAGGGGATGGGCAGGCGGGCCGTCTTATTTACCATTTTCTATGCCTGTTTTAGGTGTAGAAAATGGTCTAAATGTAAGACATCAAGGAAGCTGCTTACATTTAGAACTGGCACTGCGCCTTTGCCTCTTCATAACTTTGGCGGATCCACCGCCAGCGATGGGTCTTTATTAAGACCAGTGTCTAAAATGTGCCTCTTAATGCTTTTTAAATGCTGTTAAGAACAGTTCAGGCAAAAAGGCTGCCCCCATAATCATGTTCAGAAAATATAATTAAAAAAAAATCTGCAATCAGTAAACAAAAACAGATTACAAAGAAGCATAAGTGTTGCTATCTGGTTTTACCTGCCAGATACATTTTTAGTGATATATTTCCTTTAAACATTGGAAAGACCAATTTTTTACTATTTTTCCAACAACAAAGGTCCGTCATTTTATTTCTATGGCAGTAATGGATAATTAATAAAATTGTTGCAGCAATTTTATAGAAATGTGAGGAAACGTACCATGTATAATGCTTATCCCTGCATATTTTTTGGTGGATTTATAGAAATAATGATATTTTGCATTATCCAGGGTGCTTTTAACCATACCATCATGCTAAGCACTAGCCTAGGGAAGCTCAATTTATGGGGGACACTGTGCGATATTTCTGCGATGTTATATCCATTAGCTGCCTGTTTCCAGCCCCTGTAATTTTCCAGAGGAACACACAATTTTACTTGATGTTTGTAAATAATTATTTTCTTTTATTCACATTATATTCTGGAGAAATTGCCAAGACCCACTAGAATTAGAGTCTTATACATTTGTAGGTAGTGCTATAGAACTTTCTGCAGACATTGAACTCTTGTTGAGAACCTCTCAGAACTGGAAGTGAAGGAAACCTTCGTACTTATATTACCATTTGCACCATGGTATAATATAATAATAACTGGTGAGGCATTAAATTAGAACGCTATTCCATTTACACAGCAATATATATGTATCAAATGCAACAAACTATAATGTTAATATAAGTAACATTGGCAAATCATGCAAGTAAATTAAAGCATAATGCAAATGTCAGGAGTAAGGTAAGCCTTCCTGGACCATCAACCTTATTAATTCCCTATCCATAGCTACTAAACCATAAAGCTCACTTATGTAATTCTGCCTTCATTGGGTAACAGGACATTTATATTTGCCAAATCATTTAGTCTAGTGGACCATTAGCTTTCTAAAGGATCTAATTAGTCTTACAGTCCTTGGTGTCATATGAAATTAGCACCATAGCTTTCTTCTGTTTGCTCTGTTTTCATCTAATCATGACCTCATTATCCTTTTGTCATATATTTCTGTATCCTATTATCTAGTTGTTTATTACTTCTAATGTGAAGACAGAATAGGACCCTACGGTTCACATGTGGAAGCAGTTGACAAACTATGTAATAGTGTTCCATAAAAAAAAAGAGCATATCTAGGGTGTTTCCCTAAAAGACCTTTGAAATATGGGGCCCATGGTTATGTGCATAGAATATGTCCTGCTGAGTCCTTATATCTTTTTGGTCGTTCTGGCTGACTAGACTATTAAAAAAATATGCCTTACAATATGAGCAAATTCTCACAGTATGAGAAAAATCACACTATTCTTTTTGGTCAATGCAAAATCTGCTCCATATTTTTATGTGTCAATGACGTGGTATGTTTGTATCTACAAATTCAATTGTTTCTTAGTTCTTACTGCTCAAAATCATCTAAAACAAAAAATGAAGGAATTATGCTTAAAGGGGTATTCCCATCTTAGACAATGGGGGCATATCACTAAGATATGCCCCCATTGTCTGATATGTGCGAGTCCCATTGTCAATATATGCCCCCATTGTCAATGATAGGAATAACCCTTTAAGTGTTGATTAAAAATCCCCTTCTGATTTCTGACTTCAGCTCCTTTCCAGAGATTATCAGTACGAAATTGCAGGATGTGCAGTAAGCTACTTGTGAAATGAAGAAGGGACCACAAAAAATTTTATTGGACTACAAGTCTCCTGAGGGAACTGTTCTCTTCCTGTGGTCCATAGAGCAGTTTGCTCCAGAAGTACTGTATGTGAAATAAAAAGTTTTCATCAGTAATCCTGGTTTCCTGTTGCTTCTTGATTCCACAACTCATTCATTGTGAATTCTGCTTTTTGCACTCTACTGATGATAATTATCCTTACAGAGTAGGACAAGCATCCACTTCATCTGCCTGTGGATAGATGTAATGATTCTTGTATAGTATTTTGCCTATCCTGATACAACCAGAAAAAAGCTGGCCTTTTCCCAACTAAAACAGAGGAATTTTCATCTTTTATACCTGTTCACTTTACGGTTACACTAGTGCTGTGCTGCTTCACTCCTTTTTTTTCATATTGGCTTCAGCTATTATGCAGGCCTTTGTGTTTCCATGGTTGCAGACTACAAATAAATCTTGTGTAGTCAGCAATGGATTATAGTTAAAATGATCAGATGATACTGGTTTTTTTTTGTGAAATGTAATCATGGAGCCACATAGCTCTGCATAGAAGCTGGTGACATGAAATAGACCAGTAGAAAATGTTTAATCAAATCGATTTACAAAAATGCTTTATATTCTTAGGCTATCTTCACACCTGCAGTGTGAATTCTGGTAGGCTGTTTCGGTAGAGAACAGGCTCCCAGAGTTCACCGTATCAGGCACTGCTAATGTCCACTGGCTCCACTAATTATAATGGGGTCTGGTGGAGATCCTAACACTGTTGAGAATTGGAACAATAAAATGGCTTCAAAGGTGTACATCAATAGTAATTAAATGGGTGCAAAATATAATGCACTGCATAATTATCAAATAACAGCTTACAAGTGATCAATATAGATTTGAATTGTTAGGTCACACAATAAAGGTTCACCAAATGCATTATAGCTTAGAATAAATTGATTATATTTTACTAGCAGTCAAGACCTTCTGGAGTGTAACAGTGTTGTAAGACTATACTGTGACTTTAAAAATCTATGTAATAATGACATATTTATTTATTTTTAGGTTTGAACTCCAAGTTGTTATACAGTATATCTTCAGGAGACAGTATGAGCCAGTTTCATATTAACAAGGATGGAGCCTTAAGTATTCTTCAAGCACTGGACCGAGAAA
Source organism: Rhinella marina (assembly GCA_900303285.1). Classification (NCBI taxonomy): domain Eukaryota; kingdom Metazoa; phylum Chordata; class Amphibia; order Anura; family Bufonidae; genus Rhinella; species Rhinella marina. The sequence goes on from ONZH01000939.1 coordinate 202,634, forward strand.
CCCAGTCCTTCTATAATCTAGTAGTACAGGTTCATGATTTGGCCCCTCCACCAGTATACAGATACACAAGCACTGTGGAAGTATCCATCATTTTGTTGGATGTCAATGATAACCCACCAAGTTTTATATCTCCAAAGCTGACTTATATCCAAGAGAATACACCCACTGATACTATTGTATTTCGTGCACAAGCCACAGATCCAGACAGTGGTCCAAACTGCTATGTTCAGTATTCATTGCTTAGCTCATTGGGAAATAAATTCAGTATAGGGAATATTGATGGTGAGGTGCGACTGATCGGAGAGATAGATCGAGAAGATATTTCCAACTATACTTTAACAATTATAGCTACTGATAAAGGAGAACCTTCGCTTTCTTCTTCTGTGGATGTTGTGGTCACTGTTCTTGATATTAATGACAATAATCCTCGTTTTTCACAAAGTCTCTTTAAAGTTGAGATCAGTGAGAATATACTAACTGGAACAGATCTCATTCAAGTGTTGGCAACAGATGCAGATGAAGGAATAAATGGCATGGTCCGTTATGCTATTATAGATGGAAATCCAAGCAATGAGTTCAGGATTGATTCAGTCACTGGAATAATATCAATAGCCAAGCCCTTGGATCGTGAGAAGAAATCTTCATACTCCTTGGTCATCCAGTCATCAGATCGGGGCAGCAGTCCACGAACAGATACAGCAACAGTCAGCATTCACCTTTCTGATGTTAATGATGTGGTTCCTAAATTTGAATTGTCCCCCTATTCAGTAAATGTACTGGAGAACTTAGATTTATTACCGAAAACTGTGCTTCAGGTAAGTGTAACTTCTCATCTTACCATTTTAATAAATTCTAATTAGAAATATCTAGAGATATCTTCATAAAATGGAAAATATTTAGGTTATACTGAATTGCTTTCATTGTTTCAGGTTGTTGCCAGAGATGATGACCAGGGGCTTAACAGCAGATTAACATATGCCCTAGCTTCTGGCAATGAGGATGGGGCCTTCAGATTGTCTTCTAATGGACAGCTTAGTGTGGTGAAAAGTCTGGATCGAGAGATGAAAGAACAATACATATTATTAATCACAGCTGCTGATTCAGGTAGTTAATGTATTTCTCTTATTTCTCTTAGGGCTTATGCATGTTTAGAATATGGGTCCATACAGATTCCAAATTGTATAGAGCCAAAATGCAACCGTTAACTTGTATTGGGCCTCCGTATTATGTGCGTTATAACTTCTATATTGTGCCTCCATATGTCTCTGGTTTTATAAAGCATTGTGTTTTGGAATCAGTACAGGGATAACATATCTGTAATACGGTACCAGATAGAGGCACCATATGTTGTAGTAGAGAGTCATAGAGACTCCATATTGCAAAGAAAAGAAAGATGTCTATAAGGCCTAGTGTGTTGAATTTTTCTGTGAGTTCCATGACTTTAGGATATAATTCAGCATCCTACAACACTATTGCTAACCTCCCCAATAAGTTTCAATTGCTTTAGAATTCTATGTTAAATGTGGCTGAATGGTAACATTAATTTGAGGTATTGGAGTCACATTTCATTGTGCAATATTTTATCACCCTCCTTACTTTTTCTCAATATGAATATCTTTCTTCTATATGTCTGCTTGTAAGTACACAAAGCAATTTGGAGAAATCAAATACTCATTAAGAAAACTTTGAAACCTACTAACCGAAGTCTTGGATATTTGAGACATAGACATGCTATTTTTCCACTCACCCAGGAGAGCCATACATGGCATATGCTGTTTGTTAAAGTAATTAATATGCTTAAATTATGTCCTTAAAGCCAGTTGAAACAAGGAGAAGTGTGTCTGTGTTAGTCAGATTCCAATGGGTGATGTCATTACAAGTCAGAACACAGTTGATCTTAAGCTGTTTAGTGTAGACCTAAATTCAAGGGTGATATTGACTTTTATCCAATAAGAAGACAGAGAGCAATATTCTACTCTTTCATCATTGCATATAAGCCTCCAAGGAAGAAATATCTCTCTTTATGATCAGTGCCAGGGTTTTCTGATAAAATATTGTACAATCCAATGTTTACATTTGTATGTATTGCAGTGTAAGACAAATCTGTCTGGTCTCTCTCTCTTGAGATGTATTACTGCAAGCTGTCCTCAATTTACCTTCTTTATAAGTGATAAATGGTACTCCTGCAGGCACATTGGATTCGGACTCTGCTTTTATGAGCAAGCAATGATATTTTTATCAATACTTTCATTGCAACATCTGTTCACTTCGCTTTGTTGACCTGGTCTCAGTTGTTTAGCATGTTAAGCCGTATTCACACTTTGCATCTGTTTTCCGTTTTTCTTTGTCACACACAATAGCATAGCATACTGCACTGTTCTGTGCAGTAAAAAAAATAAATTTGATGAAGTCAGTAAGATCTGTCAGGATCAGCTACAAAAGGGTTTATAATAAATCAGTCCTGGCTCCTTTTGAAATGGAAGCCATGATACCTGTTTAAATAGAACCTTAGTTTGGGACCTGCACAAGTTTCAGTCTTCCAATTTTGAAGCAAACACATTTTCCATTGGTTTGTCATATAATCACATGCATTTTTTGTGCTGTCTAATTATGTTGAAGTTCCCACAGTCTAAGGCATTATTTGCATTATGCATTCAGTGTCTGTTTACCATTAGCCATTTAATGTACCCATAAACAGATTCCACTAAATATCATCCATTCCCTATAGACATCCTTGTGAAATGTTTTAGCGTCAGTGCAAAGATTTAAGAATAAAGAATAAATAGGCTTACACAGGCTAAGTGATGAAAATATTTACTAAGTGCGAAAACAGACAAATCACATACAGAATAGTAAAGGTAAATTATAATAAATTACCTTACCTGCAAAACAGTGGAGAAGCTCCCATCGCCACACTACCCACATAGCACATGGCCGAAGTGTGGAGTACATATGTCCTGTGAGTTAACCACTCTGGAATGTGGCCTGGTGGTCACCTGACACAGAACAATGGCTTTGTATATGTTAACTAACTATCCCTAACTAACTATATTAAAAAAGAATATAGAAAGTAATATAATAATTAAAAGGGAAAGAACCAATTAGTGTTTTATTTTAAATAAATAAACTACACATTAAAAAAGTATAGTGCACAGTATATGTTTTTTTTTTCTTTTTTTACTGGGCACATGCTGTGTTATTCCATGCAGTTAAAAAAAACGTAAGCTCTGTCAGAAGTCGGCAGTCACAGGCCAAAAGAACATCCTGAGCTTTCTAAGGGTCCGTTTAACAGATGCGCTGGGAGCTCTCCCTATGCATGCGGTGAGTGGACACTCAAGACCCTTAGTGACCACAGGAACAGATTCCTGTGATCCTGTTCCATACCAAATAACCGTATGCAGAATAAAATATATGTATATCCACACACTATATATTCATAATTTATGTGTGTAAATTCAACAAAGAACAATCAATATTAATGGTCAACATAGCAATAGGAGACACCAGAATTTCTTATTTGAACACATACATTACATAAAGCTTACTACTTTATCATTTCCATAGCAAACGTGCCTAAGATTCATGTTGTGGGTTTCTCCCAGGGTATTCAGTTTTAATGTGAAAACTTACCAGGGAGTCCTGCACTTAAATCTCCATGGGTAAAGTTATGAATCTTCTAAAAACTATGACAGCCTTCAGATTGCAGATACAAGCCTATCACTCTACCTTGCACTTTTGCCAGGAAAGCAACAGGCATCTATGTGAAAGTGTTTTTATGAGACTGTTGCAGCTTGCAAGTGTATAAATCACTGTTTTGCCTAGCTCTGGCTTGCTTCGTGAGAAAGCCAAAGAGAATACACCTCTGTTTTATTCCATTTGGCAGAGGCCAAGCAAGATAGGTAAGTATTAAGTTCTGGCTAGATGTCAAGAACAGTATCGGTACGGCAGCTTTCTTCATTAATGTCTTTGACTCTTTGAACATTTTTCTGTAGGGAAAATGCTCACATTCCACCCATCACCATCCATTTATTTATTGGTTGTATAGATATTGAACTGCACATCTGGAAACCTGCTAACAGTCATGGTCTACTGTTTCAACAGAAGACGTGGTTATGGCGTCCAAAGGTTCTCTATAAAGTGCAGCTGCATCCAAACCATAAATACCATTTGTCACTTACTTGCAGCTTAATGCATATATAAGGTCTCCAATGTTTAGTGTACTATGAGCTAAAAAACTGCTATATATTGTATACCTGTAATATATTTTATTCCAAGATTTTTTATAGAATCTAATGCATATTCCTTGATGTACAGATAATTGCACATAATTTATAGTTCTTTCCCCTTGTTATTATGGGCTGTCTTGTTGGTTTAGATGCCTGCTGATTATTTGAATATTATTTTTCAAGAATGTCATGTTCTGTTTTTGCACCTTCATGATATATTTCTCATGTCTGTGATTCTGTCTATCCTCTAGCAATTTTCCTTTCTTCTCTTCAAGCATACAAGTGGTTTTCAAAGACATAGGTCATAAAACATTGACAGATTAGGCTTGATCTGGTCATAGAAATAATTATTTTTCAAGTGAATACATAGTGTAAAAGCGAGCAAAAATTAATATAGGCCTTCTACGTTCCATGCCATAACCTAAGACAAAAGAGTCAGTGTTTTGTCTTCTCCCACAGAACTTTCTATTTCTTCTATGAGACCTGCACTGTTTCCTTTTCCATCCTTTTTAATGATGCGGGGCTCAAGTGGAAAGGGATCCATATAGTGGACATTTAGTCTGTCCTTTGGGAAGAAGCTTCCTCCTCATTCTCTGTATGTTCCACAATAGGTGGTAAATAGGTGGTAGGGGTTGAAACTCCTTCAAAGGACCACCTGTTTGAGAAGACCTCAACTTTATCTAGTCCAGGTTTTTTGACAGGTTTTTATTCCCATCATACCTGTGTGCACTTTGTGTCTGTATTACATGTCCAGGAAAAACACTTTTATTTTGCTAGAAAACAGCTCCTAAGTGCCCAGCTCTGCTGCTGCAAGTGCCCAAAGCAAACCAGACTGAAAAGGGCTTTAGCTGCTCATATCTTGGGATTGGTAACAGATAGAAAAATGGTTCTGACTTTGCATTCCAAGCTTTCAAATGATACCATTATATCCAGTATATCAGACGATATAGCTGTTAGAAATCCAGCCGGGAGAGAAAGCTGTTTTTAGTTTCACTTTCAGCTGGACACTTGGAAGCTGTTTTCCAGCAGAATAAAAGTGCTTTTTCTGAACATGGAATACAGACACAAAGTGCACACAGGTATGTCTGGGATGTGTATGCAATCTTCTGTGGGGCACTGCTGTTAGTTATATAGGTGAAAAACAGGTGAAAGACTCCCTTTAAAGAGGTTTTACTGTATACGTATGTTACTTTCATAAAATTACCTCATTTATATTTTACATCTCTTATTGATTGTTTTAAAAATGTATGAAACTTATGAATTTTAGTGCAATATGAAAGTCTCAAATAGTTTGAACCAAAATATACAGTATATTGTTCAGTCAGTGCTTCAAAAATACTGAAGGCAATTGTGACACCAGGAAAGCTTTCTTTTTTGGATATATACGTCATGCCAATTAGAGCAGCAGGAGGTGAACCAATTGCCATATAACATAGGAAATGTATGGCAATTTTGTTAATTTCCTTTTGTCTGCAGTACTAATTTATGAGTCACTTAAATAGACATATGCTCTCATACAATGCAGCCAGTGTATTTTCTCCATTTCATTTCTTCCCTGTAGCATAGTATAACTCTGTATTTATATCAGGTGCTGTTTAAGAATTAGTAAGAAATCTATAATAACTCCACCAGTCTGATTTGTTTTATACAGTGGACAATACATTGGTGTCTTTAAGGCATCTTCTTTAGCATGCTGTTCAGTAATATATGTATTAGTTTATGTAGTATTCATTAGCCAAAGATCATATAGTATACAGCGGGTTGAATAAGGAAAGTAGGCTTTAAGATTTATTTTTATTCTTGGGGATGTAATTTTAGACTGTTTACATTGCTACTTTGGGTTAAATTATAAGACATTTAAGCCGAGCACAGTAAAACAAACACACTTGTTATAAAGTATCAAAAATTTTTTTTTAGTAAATTTGTCAATTTAAAATGAAATTTGGTATCCTCCTGTGCTGTTCTAGAAAACATCTGGGTATAATTTCATTGATGTAGGATGATCTCAGGAAAGTGGTAACTTACAAACAAATTGATTGAAAATGTAAAGTAAGGACACCATTGAATGCTTCGTACTTGGAGTGGCTGCATTATCTATCCTTCAATGTCTGCTGTTTCTTTGTCTTCAGTGGCTTAGTTCTACTCCCAGTAAAATATAGGCTTCAAAAAACACACACACAAATCACCTCCTGCAGGACACCAATCTGCTTGTATATTTTAGCTGTACTTTTGGGAGCCTCATTTAATGCAGTTACTGGCAGACAAATCAAAAGAGAGGAAAGCCATGTGATGAAGGTGTGAAAGTACTTCACTTATTAGGAGTAAAATAACAGCTCGTCCTGGACTTTCCAAACTACTCCCAGAGGAACCAATTGTGTTAAATTGTTTGAGAGAAAGAGGTAAAATATTGCTGAATAGTTAAATTGCATCACATTTTTTTATCTATAGAGATACCGATAACTTTATAGGAATTATATTATGTATATTTGCAGTGAGTGTCTGTATATCCATATCTATCGGTCTCTCTGCCTATCTGTGTATTTACCTGTATTAAAACCCAACAATGGGTCTTTTAAAATCTGTAGTAACCCTGTTTTAATTATATTTGTGGAAAGAATCAGCTAGATAGCATCAACTAAGCGCCCCATTCTTACAGTTGAGGTTAGGGTTAAAGTTCTCATCTAGCCCCAGGATTTAGATGACCTAAGTTCATCTGGATAACATCTAGCAGATGCATTGGGAATGGGTTGGAGATATGGTTGCTATGGAAAACCATAGCAAACAATCAATATCCAAATGTACTGGTGAAGGTAGAATGACCAGGCAAGGAAGAGGGGGCATAGTAAAACAGGCCAGTAGTCTGATGACAGGAGGAGCCAAGTATGCAGTACCATGGAACAGTCAAGGTAAGGGTCAGGAAATGGAGATCAAGAAGAGCCCACATGGAGTGCTGTGGAATATGTGTAAAAGTAGTCAAGCCAAGCCAGAAATTGGGCAGTGATGGTCAGCCAGGATCAGGATGCAGTAGAGTGGAGAATCCAAAAAGTAGTCAGGGAAACAAGATAAGAGCATGTCTGGTTCAATTAATGGATTGTTTCATGCACAAACAAAATAGTAGAAACACTTATAGCCAACACATACTCTTTGCAGCAGCTATGAACGAGAAGACGCATTGGAGTCAAGGAGTTATAATCTGTTCATGGCTATCTCAGGCTCCTGATACCGTAGAGATGGCAAACTTATCTCAGCCTGCTCAAAGATGAAGACAAAAATTGAAGTAAGAGGATGGATTACACTAGAAAAATTGTTCACAGGTTCTTGTGTGGTAGTAAGGTAGTAAAACAAGATGGTGCGAATGTCTCCTAATCTAGAAAAGAAAAAATATTACACATTATTGCCATCGAATATTCCATTATTTTCAGTTTTCAAAAAAGAAATATAAAAATTCAGGATGTGTCTGGCCAGTACCTTGTTTAACCCCTTCATGACATAGCCATTTTTCACCTTAAGGACCAGGCCAAATTTTGGAAATATGACATGTGTCACTTTATGTGGTAATAGCTTTGAAACACTTTTACTTATCCAAGCCGTTCTGAGATTGTTTTCTTGTGACACATTGTACTCCACGACAATGGTAAATTTGAGTCAATATAAATCGCCTTTATTTATAAAAAAAATCCTAAATTTACAGAAAATTTGGAAAAATTTGTAATTTTCAAACTTTGAATTTCTATGCTTTTAAGGCAGATAGTGATCCCTCACAAAATAGTTATTACTTTACATTTCCCATATGTCTACTTTATGTTACCATCATTTTGTAGATGTAATTTTATTTTTTGGGGACGTTAGAAGGCTTAGAATTTTAGAAGTAATTCTTAAAATTTTTAAGAAATTTTCCAAAACCATTTTTTTGAAGCAACAGTTCAGTTCTGAAGTCACTTTGTGGGGCTATCATAATAGAAACCACCATAAATGACCCCATTTTAGAAACTACACCCATAAAGGTTTTCAAAACGAATTTTACTAAATTTGTTAACCCTTTATGTATTCCACAAGATTTAAAGGAAAATGGAGATGACATTTCAAAATTTCACTTTTTTTGGCAGATTTTCCATTTTAATCCATTTTTTTCCTGTAACACATCAAGGGTTAATAGCCAAACAAAACTCAAAAACTATTACCCTGATTCTGCGATTTACAGAAACACCCCACATGTGGTAGTAAACTGCTGTATGGGCACACAGCAGGGCGCAGAAGGAAAGGTGCGCCAGATGTTTTTTGGAGGGCAAATTTTGCTGGATTGGTTTTCAGACTCCATGTCCCATTTGAGGCCCCCCTGATGCACCCCTACAGTAGAAACAACCAAACAGTGCCTGTATTTTGGAAACTAAGGGATAAGGTGACAGTGTTATTGATACTATTTTGGGGTACATATGATTTTTGATCGCTTTATATTACACTTTTTGTTAGGCAAGGTATCCAAAAATGCCTGTTCTGGCTCAGTTTTTTTTTTTTTTTGTACAGTGTTCATCTGACAGGTTAGATCATGTGCTATTTTTATAGAGCAGGTTTTTACGGACGTGGCGATACCTAACATGTATAGTTTTCTTTATTTATTTAAGTTTTACACAATAATATCATTTTTGAAACAAAAAATCATGTTTTAGTCTGTCCCTTGTCTGAGAGCTGTAGTTTTTTTATTTTTTGGGCAATTGTCTCAGGTAGGGGCTCATTTTTTGCGGGAAGAGGTGACGGTTAGATTGGTACTATTTTGAGGGGCATACGCCTTTTTGATCGCTTGTGATTGTACTTTTTGTGATATAAAGTGACAAAAATGGCTTTTTTTACACTGTTTTTATTTTATTTCTTTTACCGTGTTCACCTGAGGGGTCGGGACATGTGATATTTTTGTAGAGCAGGTTGTTACGAACGTGGCGATACCTAACATGATATTTTTTTTCTTTTTTTACTAATTTCAAATTTAAGTATTGGGGGAAAAATAGGATTTTTTTAAACTTTTTTTTAAAACTTTTTTTTAACTTTTTTTTATTTTTTTACACTTTTTTTGACACTTTTTTTTTAGACTCAGACCCACTTGGTTCTTGAAGAACCAGTGGATCTGATTGTTCTATAATACACTACAGTACACTATATAGTGTACTGTAGTGTATTGTCACTCAGTCTAAGCCTTCTCAGGCTCCTGCCTTTAGCAGGAGCCTGAACAGGCTTGATTACACCATGGCAAGCAGACGCTTCTGAAAGCGTCTGGTTGCCATGGTAACCATCGGGACGCTGCCAGAGCACAGCAGCGTCCCGATGGAAGGGGGAGGGAGCTTCCTCCCTCTCTTCAGCCCACACCATTGGCGCTGCCAGCGCACCGCAGCGCCCGATGGGAGGGGGAGGGTGCTCCCTCCCCCTGTTAACCCTTTCCATGCCGCGGTCCCTACGGACCGTGGCATGGAAGGGGTTAAACTGCTGACATCGGTGCCAGCACCGATGTCAGCAGTTTGAAGCAGAGTATCAGCTGTATGCTGATACTCTGCTCCGCTCGGCCATCCTGAAAAATCATTGCGGCTGCGCTGCTGCTGCCGCCGCACATTACACCCCCCCAACCCCCCCTGGCCATCTGAAAATAGCGATCTGGGGTGGGGGGGGGAGATATATATTTATATAGACAATGATCAATTTATTTATTTATTTATTTTAACATAAAAAGCAGCAGGATCGCTGTGATTGGCTAGTCTGTACAGACTAGCCAATCACAGCGATCGCTAGCCCGGGACCGCCCCCATTGGTTCCGGGCTGGTAAGCTGAGACCCCTGGCTGTAAGTAACAGCCGGGGTCTCAGCGCTGTCACCATGTCAGCAGACATGGTGACAGTTTAATGTAATGACGGGTATACTCGTCATGGAGCGCTAAATAGCAGTGCTCCATGACGTGTATACTCGTCATATAGTGGGAAGGGGTTAATAGAGCTCGACAGAGTGGCAGCAGAGATAGCTTGTGTTGACCTAGACAAGTACACATTCAATAGCCAGAAATGTTCAGTCGTCTGCCACCTCTCCCATCCCTAGCATACCATAGTTTACATGAAGTACCAATGCAGTACATTTGTTAAACAAAATAAAATAAAATCCTCCCACATATGAATGAGATCCCATTTGTAAGAGAGCATTGTCCTGCCATTGGCAATGTGTGTTCATCCCTCCTAAGATTTAACCTGGCATAAGCAATAGCCATTCTCACAGTTCACACTTGACTTCTTCATAAATATTGCATTGTGGGCCTACAATAATCACTGCCATTTAAACTTCAGAATTTCTAGACGTCTCAGCTCCACCACCCTTCAGACGAGGGATGCATCTGGATTATAAGGATTATTGGGAGTGGGTGCCTAAATTGTGCACTGCATCTGTTTCCCATGAGAGGCTAGCTAATGTCATTAAATGATGTACATGCAACGGGCCTGGGAAGTGGGTGCAGTAGAGGATGGAAGTGGTGGTAGCAATGATGATAGCAATAGTTACTCCCAGAGGTGGTCCTCAATCTTGTGCTCCCTGGGACCGGACAGTCATGGGGAGGGCACACCACATTAGGGAGGGGGTGTGGCCTGACCGAGTCGGGGGCATGGCTTAGCGAGACCTGGGGCAGGGGTTTTAAGTCCTTCTTTAGGGGGTGGCCTGAATTACAGGTCGATGCCATGGTAATATATGAGGACACGTAATGGGTAGCAGTGGAAGAAAACATCTTTTATTACTTCTGAACGGCCTTAGTCTAAAATTAGTCTAAAACATAAGTTATATTTCTGGTAACTTGAATACCTCTTTAACAGTGTCATCCACAGCGCTCTGCCCCTTTAAAGCAGTGAAGAGAAATGGCTGGGTTGTTATTTACATGAGCTCCTCAGCTGGCTGCTAATTACCTGGCTGGGTTGTTATGGAAACTGCTGTGTATGTGTAGAAAATGGCAGTTGGGATTTGAAGTGAAAGGCTCCCAGGCTGTACCTGTGTGCTGAATTTGGTGAAAATCGTTCCAGTAGTTTGGTCGCGCATAGAGAATAGACAGACAGCTAGACAGACAGAAACTCATTTTTATAATATAAGGAAATGTTAACAATGCTGTGTGATAAAAGGAAGTTCTTGAGCTAGTCTTCATAATCTGTAGCATACATGTCCTACCATTTCCAGAACTTGCTCTATGAATACCTTTCCATATAGATAAAGATAGGTAATGAATAAGTTCTCACAGCCAATAGACTAGACATTGTGTCAAATTGGAAATTTCTGTAGACCCCAAAAAATAGACAAATTATATTGTACGTCAATCAGTGTTATTCCTGTATGGAGATCTAGAAAAACATGGGTTAGGCTACTTTTACACTTGTGGTAGCCTTTTCCGGCAGGCTGTTTGGGTGGGGGAACAGTCTGCTGGATCCGTGCTACCACAAGTCCACCGTGCCGCCGGAGGTCCACTCCAGCCCCATTCACTATAATAAGGGCGGGCTGGAGGTCCGGCCGCAGCACAGCAAACATGCCAAGAGGCAGCAGGACGAAAACTACAACATGCTGTGGTTTTTGTCTGGCCGGCTCTTGGCATGTTTGCTATGCTGTGGCTGGGCCTCTGGCGGCATGGTGGACTTGCGGTAGCATGGATCCGTCAGGCTGTTCCCCAGCTGGAACAGCCTTCTGGAAAAGGCTACTGCAAGTGTGAAAGTAATTAAATTGGACAAATAGCCCAACTCTGCAAATAACCCAAAATTCATATGTAACTATAACTGTTTTGTTATCAATTTTCTTTCCTTTTATCTACTTTTTTGTGTTTGAAAGCTCTGCTTGACATTGATGTCATTTTCTTTCTTTCTTACTTTTTTTCTTACTTTCTTTCTTTCTTTCTCTATTGTGATTAGCTGCTCTAAGTGATAGAGGAAATAAAATTGTATAAGAAAACCCAAAAACATGGGGCCTGAATACCCTGTGTGAATCGAGCAGTAGTGTGCTTACATGACTACCACTTCATTAACTTTCAAAGGACTGCAAAGTACAGTACAGTACACTGCTATTCCTATCAGTCCCATATAAGTGACTGTAACTCTGTAACTGGTTGGACTCAGGAATCATACATTTATCTCCTTCCTTGTGTATGGGTGATAAATTATTTTTTATGGAACAATCCCTATAAAGCAGATCTATCCTCATACTGTAGTCATACAAAGTATGGAGACAGATTTGGCCAAAGCAGGAAAAAAATGTGCTGTTTGGCTAATAGAGCCCATAGTTGCCAACAATTCAGAATTTTCAGGGACCTGGAAATGGGTGGTTGTGGTGGGTTTGGGACTGTCTCGAATTTACCAACTGCAATGCAGTAGACTCATAGTTATATGTCTGCTGTGTTCATGAGGAGATTCTCCTTGTCTGCCTCCACCTCCTTCACCAGTGACTGATGGCCGCATTGTATACATGCAGATATAAGGCAGACTATTGGTCATTGGTGAGAGGGGCACAGAGAGGTGGGGTGAGCACATCTCTTATGAGTACAGTGGACTCCTATGGATTTGCTGTACTTTTCATAGGCTTTATTATAATTTTATTCAGTTTGAGCTAATATTGGAGCAAAATTCTGCCCATAGCAACCAATAATTGTTTAGCTTTCATTCTTCAGGAGCAGAATACAAAATGAAAGCTGCGCTGTGATTGGTTTCTATAGGTAACAAAGGCAGTTTAACCTTTAGACAGTTTTCCTCAATCTCCCTTTTCTATATGCTGTATCTTTTACACGCAACATTTATGTAAAACAGAAGACAGCATTGATGTGTTCCTGGTCATCTAATTATTCCAAAAAGTGCCTTAATCAGCTTATACCAATAAGCATATTGACGGACATGTTAGTGATTAAGAGCTAGAAGTCATCAAAATATTAATGAGCTTGTGTACGCCATTGTATTGTAGTCTCAGAGCAGCTGCTTTTCTTAATTAAATTATTATACTGTCTGCTAATTACAATTGTTTCTCTAAAATTCACCATTTTCTGGATGTTGTACACATTCAACGTATACTGTTAATAGCAATATGAGTTATGAAATGTAATATCAGCCATATTTTGTTTTCTTTTTGGAATATACCGGTAATATTAAAAAGGTTATAGTAATATTGAGGCTAGAGACCATAATTAAGACTAATTAAGACTCGTGATGCCACACGCCTTGAGGTCAAATCTGACAGGCGCGTAATAAAGACATAATTGTTGTCGTTAGATGTTTTTGGGATATTATACACCATAATGCCAGCATTTCTATAATCTAATTTAAATTGCTGGTGATTAGTTGTCTCTCTTGGGCTTCCTCCAGCTGCTGTGGAATTGCAGTCTTTGTCACCCCTCTAACTAAAGCTCATTCCTCGATGTAATTCATCTATAACTTATAGGAAGAGGGAGAATGAAGAATTATACTACATATATTTATTAAAACAATAGTGTTTTATGCCAGTCTTTGACATCTCCTCATCCACCAGAGGATGTGCTAACTTTTAGGCCTCGTCATAAATTAAGCACATCCTCCTCTTGTCCATGTGCTTGTCCATGTGCGTCATTTGTGCCACAAAACTGGTGTAATTGATAGTTAATGTGCCAGAACCGATGTCCCCGCCCATACCACTCCTCAGCAGATGTAGAAACACTAGATTTGCCTAAATTTAGGCAAATTGGTATTCAAAAAGTTGCAAACCAGGGTTATGCAACTTTTTTCACTAGTTAGTGGGTCATAATGAATGTCCCCATTGTCTTTGTCTCCCCAACTGAAGTAGCTAACCGAGACACTCTCAATTTTACATCTAGTTGGGCAGAGGAGAAGGCCCATCCATAGCAGACGCTTTATGTAACTATACATATTCACCTAATTAATAGCTTTGATTCATTGACGCCTAATATACTATTTTTTCTGTTCTTATTACTGTACATTTAACGATGTTGAAATGCACTGTATGATATTAGCCTCTTAAAATAATACAATGTCCAGGGTGTGTATGGAGACACTAAAGCTCTCGTCCTCATCATGTAGATTATTATCAAGGGCAGCTTTATGAGAGGCTTACTGGTGGTCCACTACTAAATGATTAAAAACCCAGTCCTCAGGAGTAAGTGCAATTGCAGTGAAATCCAGGATTCTGGGAAACGAGCCTGACCAAGAAAAACAGAATCTTTCACCACAAATATGATATTGGTATTAAGCTCAGGCTACATAGTTAACATGTTACCAATTCACTCTGTGCTTAGTCCGGTGATTTCATTATAAAATTATTCCTGTGCTTAGAAGCACGTATATCTAGAAGTAAGGAGATTAAAAGTGTCAGGCATCTTTTCAGACCAGACTTATTGGGGGAGATTTAAAACACAGCAGGTTGCACCAAATTTACTAAAATGCTCCATGGGGTATGACATATTTGGGGCAGCTCTGTAGTTAAGGTAGGCAGTTTTCTCTTGCTTTCACCACAACATGACTACCACCACCAATATTTTTGTTTTCATTTAAAAAGTCCTCATTTATTGATCCGTTTGTTACAGTTTTAGTTTAAAGTCAACATTGGAAAGTTGCAGTTTGCGCCAAACTTTTACTTTAAGCACCTATTTGGAGTAGGTTGGAAAGGAGCATGGTTTACTGGGAGGAGTGATGCTTGAAACTTTTAAACAGATTTTTTACTGCTAGAGCCAAAAAGTGGTGCATATTTTGTGCATATTTACACCTGCTTAGTACAGGAGTGGATTTTGTTTTTTGACATTAGGATAGTCCAAAGGGCTTTACATGCTTTATATATATATACTACTTCCCTGCCCAAGGGAGTGGGAGAGCAGTGGGCCACTAGCATAACAGATAGATCAATGGATATAAGAATATAGATCTATAGATTTATCTATGAAAAAAGATAGCTAGAAACGAGGGAAATAGATTGACAGAATAGCTTAGGGAGGAAAATTACAGCTAGATATTGCAAGATAGATAGATAGATAGATGTTAGTATTATATTCTGTAGATCAAAGAAAAACTGATGATCCATATAAGCTTGTGTAGTAGGAGCTGCACAGCTCTGCATAGATTCATATTTGTGTCGTTCAGTCACTGGCACATCAATACTGTGTTTCTAAATTTCAACAAACTGGCAGACAAAGATAGTAATTCAAGTACAGAATATTTCACACTGTCTGCCAGTAGATAGCATAGCAAATTAGCAGGATTGTAGTCAGATCGTCATCATTTGCTACTTTAGACTCTGTTGCTCTGCTTTAAATGAATCTACTCCCAGACGCTTTCTGACATTTAAATTACATTTACTACAAATCAAGTATTCATCAGCTATTGATCTAAAATACATTGCTAGACATAGCTTTCTTGTCCAGTTTAGTAGCATAGATATTGTATACAATTTTGCGATTTCTTTGTTTTTATCCGACTGTCTAAAATGGTTTCATTCATAATGGCTGCTGCTAGAATGAGTAATATATTTCCTTTCTAACCTTTACACTTGTTTCGAGATATTCTGAAATGAGTGGCACTAGATGATGAGCAATGCCTAACTTTTTCCAAGTCTTCAAAGATTAGTGCCTCATCTCTTGATATCTCAGGCCAAATGGAGTTGTGCAGGGGTTTTATATTGATGACCTATCCTCAGGAAAAGGAGGCAGTGCTCCATGCGAGCGTTGCTTCCTCGTCATTACATTGTCTCTCTCTCATGGAGCGCCACCTCCTGTTCAAACAGGTGACTACTCTTCAAACACTGTGCTGCCCAGAAACGATGATTGAAGCATCCGGATTAATGATTATTTCACCAGATAAACGAGCATTTTGATCATTCATTGGGTGATCTGTGGCACCTTTACATGAGCAGATTATTCATAAATAAAAATTATTAATAATCTGCCCAACAATTGGGCAGTGTAAATGTGCCTTAAGAGGAAAGGTAAGGAAGGACACATCTGTGTGTGTAAAGTAGATGAATTAGATCATGAGCAGTGTTCCTGGTATGCTCAGGAAAGAGAAGGGTTGAACTGATCTATTGAGGTCAAAAAGCCAAATAACAACTCAGAAAATATAACTATAATCTATCATGTCTAGTGTACATACTGTAGCCGAGAGGCAATAGTTCCTGCCGCAGAATATAGAGGGGAATTTATCAAGACTGACTAGCATTTTGTATGTCAGTCTTTGATCTAGTATGCACTGGAGTGAGCTGAGTGGTGTGGCTCAAATCTACACCAGCTATGAGCTGTAAATTTGTTGCAGGAGTTCATGCTCCTCTTACTAGGCCCACCGACACCCTCTTTTTGGATGATTGATGCACATGGTTTAAACCCCAATAAACCCTCAGAAATGTTTGCACATTTTTGGGACAAATAGGCTCTTTTTGATTGCACTTTTCGGCACTATGGAGGTTGAAATATCCCATCCTCCATTAGTGTGGCAACATTATAGAGACCCATGTAACATATGTAAATGGCAAGTTGTGGCTCTCCACTGTCACTCTGTGATGACACATTTTCCTAACTAGGCCTATGGCTGTCCAAATGAGACCACACTTTTAACCATGAAGTGCATATGACAGTGCCATATACAATAAATATGAAAAACAGTAATGCAAGCAACATTCCATAATGAGCTTCCTGAAATGTGCGACTGTGTGAAAGGGAAACTGTCCGGGAGAGATTTCTTTTTAAGACATGGTGATAGAAATTTTAATTAACAGTGGAAAAAAATCTAAACTTTATTACCTGAGTAAAGTATCAGCTTGAACATTCCACTACTCCAATACTGTAATTGTTGAAATCAGGAAGTAATTGCAAGTTTCTTTTTCCTCCTAAACTTTATTACTGTTGACAAATGTTAGTTACCGATGGTTGTTTTATATGTGGAACACTCAACAAATCTTTTAGAACTCAAGAACACTTCTTGTAATTTCCAGTAGAGCATGGTGTGAAATGAGTCAGACTAATAGGTCATATGTTACTGGGAATGTGCTAATTGGACACTTATATGCTATGGTGATCTTAAAAACGTATGCTATTTTTCTACTGGAAAATAAATTGGAATATGTATTACATTAATGAAATGTTGGCCTTTGGAATAACAACCAAAAAGGGGTTGTCTCATTTCAGACACTGGTGGCATATCGCTAGGATATGCCACCAACGTCAGATAGATGCAGGTCCCACCACTGGCACCCACTCCTATTTCCAGAACAGGACTCCTGAAGTGAATGGAGGGCAGCTTCTAATACACGCCCACCATCCATTCATTTCTGTGGGAATTCGGAAAGTAGCCAAGTGGCAGTCCTGTAGAGGTCTGTCCCATAGAGGTAAATGTCTACATAAATTTTAAATTCCTCCTATATATTTTTACTTCCTGAAACATTAAAATAGTTCAGCAAACGTCTGATCAATATGTTAAAGGACATCAAGAAATTAAGATTCACTTTTTTAATTATGTTATGTTAATAATTCTGTTTTTTTCTGTCCTAAATCTCACTTAAAGAGGACAATGAGCAGATAAATAGGATTTGAAGGGCACCAGGCCTATAGGGATCCAAAATAGTAATAATAATGATAATAATATATAACCCAAAAAAGCTTCATATATGTAAATAATAGTAAAATAATTAATTCATCACACTTCATATTCTATTGTTTTAACATTACTTTTTTATGCTTTTCAATGCTCTTACAGGATCTCCCGCCCTCACTGGAACAGGCACAATTAACATCAACATAGATGACGTCAATGACAACAAACCTGCATTTGCTTTAAGTCAGCATTTTATAAGTATCCCAGAAGATGCACCCACTGGCACAGATATCCTTCTGGTCAGTTGTTCTGATCCTGATGCGGGGCTGAACGGTGTTGTTCGGTAAGCCATGTCACATGATTACATTTCCTCTAACATCATTTGTTGCAAGTTGTACTTCTCAACCCCCTACTGAAAACCACCCCCTGTTGTCAGCACCACTTGGCTTCATGTGACAAATCATAATTTAACGGGGTTGCCGCTGATATATTTTTCAAAGGCACATAATGAGGAAGTTAAGTTATATTGACAAGCCAAAGGCTACCTACTGAGTTTTCAAGGAAGTCTAAACAATCTTCTGTGCTATGAGAAATTACTATGTGGTGTGAATCGTCTTCAAAGTTGCAGTACACCTGACTGTGCATTAAAAACAGTTGAATAGGAATATGAATAGGAAATATATGTATATATATATATATATATATATATATATACATACACGTAAATATAGATTAAAAAATATATATCTATACAAATGCATAAATATAGATTAAAAAAATAAATATATATATATATATATATATATATATATATATACATAAATATAGGTAAAATTATATATCTTTATCATATCTATGTTTATGTATGTGTTCCTTATTGTTTGAGTCTCTACTGAAATGTAGTATTTTTTTCTGCATGTTCCGTGGTCCTGTTCCCACAAAAGAATATGAATTAAAATGATAGCTCTTTTGATCATACTGTCATTTGTTTGGAACTCATATTACTATTTAATTTTTCATAACGGAGGTTATTTATGTTGGATGCAGATCATTAAGGGAGAGGATTTAGCGGTGAGAGTTGTAATATTAAAGTCATTTAAAACGATCACAGAGGTTTATCTGAAGCAGACACGTCGTTAATAGAACATTAAATCTTCAGCTTGGTTTAGTATTCATTAGCAAAATAGCTACATTTTAATGAGTTTCTTCAGATTTACTCATCTTATTGTTGTATCTAGGGGATACCGCTCTGCAGCAAGTAATAGAGTTTATCATCTTCTGACTTAAAGCAACATTTATTGAGTTTAATAAAAACTAATAAGTGAATATGACTTTCCTCTTTTTTTCCATACAGCTACAGTCTGGTTGGTGGGAATTCTCAGTTTACAATTAATCCTTCTACTGGTCAGATCATCAGCAGCTCATTGTTAGATAGAGAGGTGAAGGACAATTATACACTTCTCATTGTGGCTACTGATGGTGGTTCCCCAAGCTTATCCAGTTCAGCTAGTGTAACTGTGAATATCCTGGATGTGAATGATAATCCGCCAAGATTTTTACATCATCCATATGTAACTCACATACCATCACCTACAGCTTCTGGTAAGCACTCTCCACTATTAGTTGTGCCCATGTAAAAAAATTGCCTTCCATATTTGATCTATCTATCTATCTATCTATCTATCTATCTATTTATCTATTCTATCTTATATTTAGAATTCAAATGCAATGAGCAATGCTAAAATCAAGGGATCTGATACAGATGTGTACTTCCTTACCTTTGCACTTGGCTCAAGGTGGCCCCAGATGTGTAGCCTCACCAGCTTTCTAAATAAACAAGATTTTGTGGTACTCTGTCAAAAGAGGTCTATCCTATATGTGTCTATGTGTGACCTCCCAGTGCTTGTCTTCTGTATTGCAGCCTGTTCTATAGCTCAGTGTTGTGAAATAACTTGTGCTGCTGAGTGATTAGGACAGGTTTTGTGTGTACGGCGCCCATTTTGTTTCATCTAATGATTGCTTCTTAGACAAAACAAGCCATTATAACTAATAAAAGGTTTGGGAATATATTTGCAATAAAGCAATATTTCATTTTCCTTATTCCCAGAGAACCCCTTTAACTCTTAGGCCACTTTTACACACTGTTTTGTCAGGCCTTTTTGACATGTCAGTGAATCACAGACATTTGATGTCCATGTTCTCCACAGACAGCACACATACGCATTGATTTTAATGTGTGTATTCACACATCCCTGAATTTCCACAGTCCATGGAGACGTGGTTACTTAACGGAAGAATGCCCTTTTTTGTACGTGTTCAAGGATCCCTTATGCCCATTATGGTTTATGGGACATTGAAAAGAAATGGACACACCATGTATGGCATCTGTATTTCATCCGTATTTCATGAATCAGTGCTCTTGAAATTAATTTTCAGCTGTGCATTGTCAGTGGAATACAGATGACACACACACAGGGCAAAAAATGGCCACATGGAACAAACACAGATCCTTCAAAGACATCTTCATGGATGAACCACTGACCATCTTGTCTCTTGTAGCATCGATTACTTTTTTTTAAATCAAACTCTGGCCAACGCTGACTGTATAAAAGCTGTGCTGTTTTAGTTGATCCTTTATATTACATGGAAGGAGTATGAAAATCATGGATACATTTTGTTTACTGATTAAAGGGGTTGTGTGCCGCTAGTATATTAATTACCTATCCTTGGGTTAGGTCCCCAATGTCAAATCAGCGGTGGCCTGACTCCTTGGGTGAGCACTGTGGCCTCTTCACTGTTAAACTGCATTCTATCTAGATTGTAGTGGCAGTGCAGTGTAACTACAACTGCTGATCCTGCTGAAGTAAACGGAACAGGCATCTAGTTTATGTACAGTTAAACAATAAAAAGGATTTAGCCGTGGCCTCTTCAAATAGCTGATCAGTGAACTCCCACTGATCTGATGTTGATAACCTATCCTGAGGATAGTCTTCAATATACTATCACTGCACAACCACTTTAACAGAAGATTGGGTCTACACAGTCACCTTGAAGAGTTAATGTTTTGAAAAATATTCAACAGTGATCACATCCATGTCACAGACTGGCGCCGGGACAGTTATTATACGTTATTAAAATTAAAGTCAGAACCATAGAGCTCAGCTGGCTGAACTCCTGTGACTATGACATTGGGGAGAAGAGCATTACTTATTTGTGGAGGGTTCAGAAGTTACACCCCATTGATCAATTATTGATGTCCTGTTCTAAGCATAGCCCAACAGAAACCCACTTTAAATACAGATTTTTAGCATGAACTTTATATATTGTTTATGTTACTATGTCATCTTGATTATTATTTGTACTCTGAATATTTGTATTTTTTTCTCTTAGATTCTTTTGTGTTTGCTGTGACTGTGACTGATGAAGATATTGGCACAAATTCAGAGCTTCACTTTTCCTTAAAAGGCCGACATGCAGACAAGTTTCACATTGATCCACTACGTGGTGCTATAAGGACTGCTGGAGCAATAGAAGGATCTTCGGAGATAACATTTTCTGTCCAAGTAAAGGATGGTGGTGTTAATTATAAATCAGATTCGACCACTGTGACTGTCAGGTTTGCTAACAAAGCAGACTTCCCCCAGATCAGAGCCGATCAGACAACATTTGCATTTTCAGAGA
Source organism: Rhinella marina (assembly GCA_900303285.1). Taxonomy (NCBI): domain Eukaryota; kingdom Metazoa; phylum Chordata; class Amphibia; order Anura; family Bufonidae; genus Rhinella; species Rhinella marina. The sequence goes on from ONZH01000939.1 coordinate 224,084, forward strand.
ATCAAGAAGTAGGAACTTTAGTGACAACAGTCTTTGGCTCATCTACAAGAGGTGGAAGTTTATATTTTTACATTGCCAGTGGTAACTTTGGCAACACTTTCCATATTGATGAATTAAATGGACAGCTCTACATTAAGAACCCATTAGATTTTGAAACCATTTCAAAGTATGTCCTGTGGATTGAAGCTAGAGATATGGGATTCCCACCATTCTCCTCTTATCAGAAGATAGAAGTTAATATCTTAGATGTTAATGACAATGTGCCACAATTTAGGCAAGATCCATTCATTGCAGAAATAATGGAGAACCTGTCACCTCGCAGGATACTCACAGTTTATGCAAAAGACAAGGATAGTGGATCCAATGGTCAACTGGATTATGCAATTGTTGATGGGAATAAAGATAATTTATTCAGTATAAACAGGGTTAATGGTGAAATAAGAAGTACAAGACTACTGGATCGAGAAAAGGTTTCTCAGCATATTTTATCCATCAAAGCTTCTGATAAAGGAACTCCTGCTCAGAGCTCAATAGTCAAAGTAGTTATCAATGTTTTAGATGATAATGACAATGCACCAAGATTTTCTCAGATATTCAGTGCATCGGTTCCAGAGAATGCGGCTTTGGGCTATGTAGTTACTCAAGTCACAACATCAGATGAGGATTCTGGGGCAAATGCAATTAGTAGGTACACAATTGCAGATAGTAGTCTTCCTTTCCATATAAACCCCAATTCAGGTGTGATAACTGTAAGCAGACCAATCAACAGAGAAGATACCGATCGCTACATTGTTCGAGTCTCTGCTCATGATTCTGGGTGGACTGTAAGCACTGATGTAATCATATTTGTGACTGATGTGAATGACAATGCTCCACGATTTAGTAAGCCATCCTACTATTTGAACTTTCCAGAGACGGCAGAGCCTGGGGTTAAGATTACTCAGGTTTTAGCATCTGATCCTGATGAAGGACTGAATGGACAATTGTATTACTTCATTAAATCTCAATCTGAATATTTTAGAATCAATTCTACAACGGGAGAGATATTTAACAAGCAACATTTAAAGTATCAGAACCCTAGTACATCAGGAAACATTAATATCAATAGACACAGTTTTATTGTCAGTGCTTCTGACAGAGGTAGTCCTCCTCTCATGAGCGAAACCACATTATCAATTAACATTGTTGACAGCAATGACAACCCCCCTAAGTTTTTACAAAGCAAATATTTTACTCCTGTAGCCAAAAATGCAAAAATTGGCACTAAACTAATTAAAGTTACAGCTGTTGATGAAAAAGACTTTGGATTGAATTCTCAAGTGGAATATTCTATGTCAGCTGAGAGCTCTGGTGGAAAGTTTCATATAAACAAAGACTCGGGATGGATTAGTGTGGTCTCTTCTTTAATGATGGATTTACATAAAAATTATATGATTAAAGTTATAGCAAGAGACAAGGGTAATCCTCCACTATCATCACAGGTAATGGTTAACATTACCGTAACTGAGGAAAACTACCATACACCAGAATTCTCTCAAAGCCATATAAGCATATCTGTCTTGGAAAGTTTTACAGTGGGAGCAGTGGTCAGGACTGTGTCAGCAAGGGACAGGGATACTTCTATGAATGGAGTGATCACATATAACATAACGGCAGGAAATGAAGCTGGTCTCTTTGCTATAAACACTTCCACAGGTGCATTATCTTTGTCCAAAAACCTTGACTATGAAGCGTGCCAAAAACATGACTTAACCATCAGTGCTGTCGATGGAGGATGGGTTGCTAAAACAGGTTACTGTGTTGTAACAGTACAAGTTAAAGATGTCAATGACAATCCGCCTGTTTTCCAGTCAGACTACTATATGCCCAGTGTGATGGAAAATGCACCAAGTGGCACAACGGTTATACGTCTGAATGCAACTGATGCAGATTCTTCACTGCATGCAGTAACAGCTTATTCCATACAGTCATCAGACAGTGACCTTTTTGTAATTGACCCAAACACTGGTGTGATCACAACCCAAGGTTTTCTGGATTATGAAACAAAGCAGTCTTACCATCTCACTGTGAAAGCATTCAATGTTCCCGATGAAGAACGCTGCAGTTTTTTAAGTGTTACAGTCCAGCTTCAGGGAACAAATGAATATGTACCTCGATTTGTATCAAAAATGTATTATTTCGAAGTTTCTGAGGCTGCTCCGAAAGGCACTATAGTCGGAGAAGTTTTTGCAAGTGACCGAGATTTAGGGGTTGATGGGGAAGTCCACTATTTAATTTTTGGTAGCAGCAGGAAAAAGGGCTTCCAGATTGAGAGAAAGACTGGGAAACTATATGTTTCTGGTCTGTTAGATAGAGAAAAGGAAGAAAGAATCTCACTAAAAGTCTTGGCAAAAAATATTGGTAGTATTCGTGGTGCTGATATAGATGAAGTTAATGTTAATGTCACTATACTTGATGCTAATGATCCTCCTGTTTTCAGCTTAAAATTTTATAATGTTCAAATCAGTGAAGGTGTACCCCCTGGTACGCACGTTACATTTGTTAGTGCCTTTGACTCTGACTCGGTTCCTAGTTGGAGTCGATTTTCCTATTTTATTGGTTCTGGAAATGATAAAGGTGCCTTTTCAATAAATCCACAAACAGGCCAAGTTACTGTCAACACTGACTTAGATAGAGAAACCACACCGATTTATAACCTTACTGTGTTAGCTATTGACTCAGGAACACCCTCTGCAACAGGAAGCGCTACCCTAATTGTATCCCTAGAAGACCTTAACGACAATGGGCCTGCTCTATCTACTACAGAAGGCGAGGTCAAGGAAAATCACAGAGCAGGAACTCATGTGATGACACTGCAATCCACAGACTTGGATCTTCCTCCAAATCAAGGTCCATTTAATTATTATCTCCTTAGCACTGGACCTGCTACCAGCTATTTTAGCCTTAGTCCTGGTGGAGTTCTTACTACAACCAGAGAAATCGATAGGGAACAGATCAGTGAGTTTTTCTTATCTGTTGTGACAAGAGATTCTGGTTTTCCACAAATGTCTTCCACGGGAACTGTACATGTTAAAGTTATTGACCAAAATGACAACCCATCTGAATCAAGGACAGTTGAGATTTTTGTTCATTATTATGGAAATGTCTTTCCTGGTGGCACTTTGGGCAGTGTCAAACCTCAAGATCCTGATGTTTTGGATAGCTTCCACTGTACTTTAACATCAGGAGTTACAAGTCTTTTCAGTATTCCAACAGAAAGTTGTGACCTCCATTCTCAGTCAAGGTCTACTGATGGGACATTTGATCTTATGGTTCATAGTAACGATGGTGTACATAGTGCAGTCACCAATAACGTCAGAGTTTTCTTTACAGGATTCAGTAATGCTACAATTGATAACAGTATTCTTCTCAGGCTAAATATACCAACTGTTAAAGATTATTTAACCAACAATTACCTGCACTTCTTGCGTATAGCCAATTCACAATTGACTGGGCTTGGAACTGCAGTACAAGTGTGCGGGGTGTTTGAAAAGAATAACAGGACTTATGTCATGACTGCTGTGAAAAGAAACAATAATCAGTACGTTAACCCAAGTGGAGTAGGCACTTTCTTTGAGAGCATCAAAGAAATATTATTCCGTCAAAGTGGAGTATGGATAGAATCAGTAGACCATGACTCTTGTGCACATAATCCTTGTCATAATGGAGGAAGTTGTATGAGAAGACTTGCTGTAAGTTCAGGAATTACAGTTTTGGAGAGTGTCCCTGTAATAATTGTAGCAAATGAACCGCTTCAAACATTCTTTTGCAAGTGTATGCCAGGATATGAAGGAAATTTATGTGAAACTGATATTGACGAATGTTTGCCACTTCCATGTCACAATGGTGGAACCTGCCACAACCTAGTTGGAGGATTTTCCTGCAGTTGCCCAGATGGTTTCACAGGAATTGCTTGTGAGAGAGATATCAATGAGTGCCTTTCCAGTCCTTGCAAAAATGGCGGCTTATGCCAGAATTTTCCAGGAGGCTTTAACTGTGTTTGCAAAGCTGGCGCCACAGGTAAGGGACTGTCTAACTTCTCTTTTATTTGTTTAATGTTTGTGTATCATTCTGCAGCTACACCCATTAGTATAGCTGTTTTAAGGCATAATTTTGACAGGTTAATATTATTCTGTTATCATTAGGGTGCATTCACACAACTGTATGTATTTTGCGGTCCGCAAAACGTGGTTCTGAACTTCCGTGGTTCTGACTTCCGTGTTGAATGTTTTTTTTTTTGCCAACCCATTGTAAGAATGCCTAAATCTTATCCTCAAAATGTGGGACTCCAGAACAGATATACGGATGTGGATCAAATGCTGAATGGTCGTGTGAATGGGGCCTTATGATCTTGCTGCAAAGTGAAAATAAATAGAGTAGTTTTTAGAAGATTATGTTACTTATCTTGCAAGGGCCAGTAGTGGCCTGTTTAGTTGTATATTGACATTAGATGATACTAGAGATGAGCGAACGTGCTCAAAACGAGCACTACACCGCTCGGCTCCCCTGCGCTCGCGCTCAGGAGGACGGATGCAGCTGCCTGCGCCCATGCGAGCGCAGGGGAGCCGAGCGGTACGGTGCTTGTTTCAAGCATGTTCGCTCATCTCTAGATGATACCATGAAATGAGGAGAAAAGAGATGAATTGATTCTGAAATATTATGTTGTAATAAAATTGCACTGTGAACAACAGGAATAAATTGTAAAAATGTGAAATAAGATGATATGTTCTGAAAAAAGTTATTCATCATAGATAATACCACAATTTAGGAATGTCATGTCTCACATTGCAAAACCATTGACAGTCATTAGATCTTGTGGCTCTCTTTTTAGCTCTGCAAACCCCCCATCCTATTAGGCTTTAAGTTAAATGTATAGTAGGTATAAGAACCAACAAGGCATTAACCATGAAGGCACTGTGAAAAAATATGTGCTTTTGGGAACTAGGAACATTATGTGGCTGTAGTTCAGGAACTGAATTAGTCTAATGTTCTGCAGTTAGTAGGATCTGCAAATATTATTAAAAGCTGTAGCCAAACATTAAAAGATTTAACTCAATACTTATTTATGAAGAATCATAGATATGTAGGAAATATCATTACATCCTATTTTGTCCCAAAATTCAGAAAATATGTGAAGTGCATGAATAGCCTTTGCGATAAAACTTATGTTTGTTACATATTACTAAGCTAGAAACATCCATTTTAATGGTAGTAGTTGCCAAATCTGATTGCTGAGGACGTGGACTCCCTGTAGTGATGAGCCAGTTAACAAACCCATGAGCTGCTGACTTACAGTTATACCCTTGCATATAGGTAAAACCTCTTGTTTATAGTGCACACCATGCATATGGACTGTGTTTATAAAGCATGTAATTGGAAACCATCATGACTAACTGAGTCAGACAGTCCTCTTCAGTTGCAAGTGAGCCAGAGGTCAGGCTGTCCTGGTATACTAATGTACCAGAAACAGCAATGAAATTATTAATGTATTACTACTATCTACAAGAGTATGTCAATGTAGATGGAACATTCTTTAAGCAGAATATGAATCTTTACAATATTTCACCATTTTGGATTCTTTTTAAAGTCTCAGTGGACACAAGTATTTGACAGATCAGAACCATATTGCTTCATACAGTCCCTGTCCAGTTCATGACTCAACTTGATGTCCTGTGCATTTCTTATTATAGGGAATTGCTATCAATTTATAAATTGGATGTTAGAATGAAAATCTAAAAAGACAAAAAAATGGTTCCTGGAGTAGAAATACATGTAGTGATCAAATTCCCATAATTATTGGCCGCATGTTTTATGTGGCATATATACAGAAATATGCACCTCAATATTTCATAACTGTAAATACAGCTATGTGCATCGGATAACACTATATGATCCTAGACTGTTACAGATGTAACAATTCTTAACCCTTTCATGACCGGGCCTAAAAATGGCCTGAATGTCCAGGCAACTTTTTTAGATTTTGTGTACGTGTTGGTTTAGTGACCCGAATTTTTTTATTTGTTTGACTACCAAAATAATTTTTGCAATTTTTTTTACTTGACACTTAGGACTTTTTATTAGAATGTTTTTTTAGAGATTTTTTTTATATTTTAGGTTTCATTTTGAGGCAAACTGCTAATTCTTATTAAAAAAAAAAAGTACATTTTTTTAATTATAGCTTTTTTTTTCTTAAATATTAAAACTGACACAAAAATTAATTATTTCAATAGGTTCCCTATTTGGTGACGATCGTTTTGATATATAACATGTATATGTTTTATTGAACGGGGCGAATATGGTGACGGTTTCCGTTGGCGACTGCATTTGTAATTTTTTTTTTACATTTTTTATTTGTATTTTTATTATAATTTTTTTAACTTTATATTAAATTTATTTTTGGCAGATAATATGTCCCCCAGGAGGTCATTAAAAGACCTCTGGAGGACATTGACTTTTTTTTTCCCCCCTCACTATTTCCACTTTAACTGGGGCATCCACAGGAGCCCCAGTTACAGGGGAAAACAGCCCCCTGGGGGCTCATTACACACAGGCAGAGCTGATCAGGGTCTCCTTAGACCCTGCAGCTCTGCTCTTAGACCGAGACACCCGGCGGTCACGCGACCCGCCGGGACTAACACAGGAAGAGGCTCTGCCGCTTCCTGCTCCCTCCGGCATGCCTTCAGGTAAGGCTCTCCTCCGGCACAGGAGAAGGCAGAAGCGGTAATAAACCGCTCCTGTCTTCTCCCCAGGGTCCCCGCTCTGTCTGTGAGCCGGGACCCGACCTGCTCCTGCTAGATTGCAGGAGCAGGAGCTTTAATCCCAGCGCGAAAGCGCTGCCTGCACGTGTATATACGTGCTATCTGCACGGGGCATGTGCAGGTAGGACGTATATAGCCGTATGGCAGTCGGGAAGGGGTTAAAGGCTATGTACACCTTTGGAGCCAATTTTTGTTTATGATTGACTTTTACTCATTTTTGGCTAAAAAACATATTTTCAATTGGCTTTTATTAAAAATATTGAGCCGTTCTGTCAAAAAGGGTTAGCTGTTTTTGCAACTGTGTGACTGGTACTTTGTGCCGATGTAATAAACCTTATCTTTAAACTACTGAGAGGTTATATACACTCATTCTTATAAGTAAGCTAAGAACTCAGCTATAATAAGGTCAGAGAGCAGAGATCAGGAGTCAGTCTGCTCCCCAAATGACAGAAAATACAGCTACTACAGCATCTCTGCTCCGAACAGAGAAAAGGATTCCATATTTTCAATAAAGAACAATTGAAAAAATTATTTTTAACTCAAAATAAGTACAAAGCAATAATTAAAAATTTCCCCCAAAGATGTACATAGCTTTTAAATTGATACACGTAACATGTTAAAGGGGTTCTCTGGGCCTTTTACAAAACTCGCCCTTTCTTCTGCCATCAGGAGTTAGATATGTTTGATTAATACTTACCCGTCTGCTGTGTTGCTGATGCCAGCTCAATGGATGGGTAAGTATTAACCCGTCCATCGTCCCCACATTTACTTTTATGCAGCTGAACAGGAAGACAAGGGAACACATCCGGTTGGAAACCAAGCGGAACAGCCAAAGCCAGCGTCAGTGCAGCGGCATCCGCTGAATTTACCAAACTATATTTCTTCTACAGGGCAGAAGAAAGGATGGGTTTTATAAAAAGCCCAGGGAATGCCTTCAAATAAATAACTGTAGCTATTTGCTAATTTATTATAGTCCACAGACAGACTAAAGTCACAAGTGTTCATATATACTTGAGTAAGCATGGCTAGTAATCAACCAACAACTGAGCAAACACTCATTTGTCATTTATCACATTTTACTTGGGCATAAAAAAGATTGCTTATCACCAGCACATCTCCATGTGTAAACAGTGCAGCTGACACTACCTCTACCACTGGAGCCTACACCGATCACAAGAACCAGAACCCCTGTACCTTTTTGGGCTCCCTGAAATGAATGTACTGCTGCCCCTGCTGCTCCATTCATCTCTATAGGATTTCCCAAAATAACTAAGTGCTGTACTCAGCTACTTCAGGAATTCCCATAGAGGTGAGTGGACTCACAATGCACATACTCAACCTGTAATGCTGTTCATTTTGGGGGGGGGGGGCGTTCTTGTGATTGGTGGGGGCCCCATGCTTAGACCCTCCACTGATCTAATTGTTAGCCCCTAATCTGTGTATAGGAGATTCCGTGCCACAACTGGAATATCCCTGTGAGAGATGATTAGGTCAAATCATAGTGAATTGGGATATGCTATACAGTATTTCTGACTTTTATCTGACTACTTATGGGATAAATATCAACAGTATTTTTCTCCTTTAGGTAAACTGTGTGAATCTGCAATTAATTACTGTGAATGCAACCCATGTTTTAATGGGGGATCTTGCCAAAGTGGAGTGGATGGATACTACTGCCATTGTCCTTTTGGTGAGTGTTTTTACCTTTCCTTAGCTGTTTGCATTTCACATGTCTGAAACCATTCTTGATTAATCCACATTAACCCCTTATCTGATATCTAGATATTACAAAATACTGCAACAGGGCCAGATGGACAGACAAGTTGTGCTGTGAAATGGAGTAGAGAACTGAGGCTATGGTGAGAGTCAGTGATAAGAAATCAGCATTCTCAATCTTTCTGATGATTGCCTGCTCATCAGAAGAGTGGAAAGCATGCATTTACATGGGGCTCCAGAACACCCAGTGCCCTATGGTTAATAAAAAAGAAGAGGTATAATTAATATCACTTGGTAATAGGGAAAGTACAGTATACTTTTGTCTTGTGTTTGTTTGTTATGACAGTGTCTGTGCAACCACTGTGTCAACCAACAGATTTAGCGTTAGGCTACTCCTGAGTACATTATACTGTCAGTCTCCTGGTACCCTTTCACCCATGTACAGGCAGGGGCGGACTGGGAACTTAAAGTGGCCCTGGAAAAAATCCTAAAAGTGGCCCGTTTTGTAGTCGCATCCAAAATGTGGAACATTATACCACCCCCAATAGGGCCAAATACCACAGTCCATCACAAAATACCGCCAGCAGCACAAAATACATCCCCAAAAACTTCCACTGGCCGGCCATAAGGAGGGCCCAGGCGGCCCCCTTGGCATCAGCCCACCGGGACATTTCCCTGTAAGGTCTCTGGCCAATCCGCCCCTGTGTACAGGGATATGGACTTTGCTGCAGGGGAACCACCAGTCTACTACTTCCTGAAGTAGTCTCTGTGTGATTGACTTCTTGACCATGGGGGTCAAGAGACACCAGTGCACAAGGGATCAGGTTAAACCATAATCAGGGACAGGCCTTGGTCAGGGAAGGCAGAATATGAGCAATCCAAAGTCTGATGTCGGGGCAGGTAGTGGATGGTAAATATAGAGATCAGGCACAGGTCAGATCACACAGCAAAGGGTCTGAATCCAGTAAAAGAGTAAACAGACAGATAGTTGGTACAAGGACAGACAAGTCCCATTAAAATTGGACCAATGAGTAAACCAAAACTTCTATTTGATAAAGCTCTGTTATTTTATTCATACTAAAGAGGTCTAAACAACTCTGTGTCAGATTACGGGTCCTCTGAGACAAACTGTGTGGAAAGGTTTGTTATATCTTACAAAATGTGCAATCAGCTTTTATCATTGAAAGCAGGAAGACAAGTACAGGGAAGCTATTTTAATCAATGGGAACTCATTTCATCTAATGTTTTCAGCTGACCTATTGTGGTCCTAGGGAGAGTTGCAGTGGATGTGGTTATCAGCTTTAGAACATGTTTAGTACCACTGTAATTTCACATTGTCCTAATAGTCATAACACACATTTTCCAATATGAAATGACACATACATCCCAAGTAAATACCTCACAAATCATGTCTGTGATGATGATATAGAATAGGTGTACATGGTAATTCATTTAATTTAGACCTGGATAACTTTTGAACTACAGTCATCCCATCTTTGCTGTACAAATAAAAGTTGAACTCAACCATTCAAAGCTTTGTCCACAGTTCAAAAGTAAAATAAATGATGAAGTCTGGGAGTTTCAGTATCACCTTTATCACTGTTCATCCTTAATTTTAAATAATAGGAACTTGGAACCAGAATATTAACAATGTGCCAATAGGATTGACCGTTGGACAGAAATCAGCTGAGAATGTTAAAGAAAGTTGTCTTTAAACAATTAGAGCAATGTCTTCATACATCTTGGAAGACACACTCTGTTAAATCACTTGTTTCCACTCTCTTTGAAAGCCAGAGATATATTTTCTCATAAAGCCGTTACCTCATAAGTGTTGGTGTGTTCCTTCCAGGTTTTCCATGAAAACACAATCTAATTTATTAGTTTGGTGATCACTGCAGCATGAAAATAGAAAATTCAGTCAATTAGTTATCTTGAAGATGTTATTAAGGCTTTAAAGGGTTGGCTAGGTTTGAAAACAGTTTTGGAAGCCCCTTTACTGTACCTGTGGAGGGAAGTTTACTTGGGGACATGTCACTGTTTGGGGGCCAATCATTGGTTGCAGAGGAACACGTGACCCCAATCTACTGTACATCTGAAGTTGACAAGCAGAGAACCGAAATACAGTGAGCCATAATACAGGAACCATAACCAAGCAGCGGGGAGCAGGTAAGTATACTTCCTTCCGCCGCTCCTGTGATGAAGATTCTTTCAAAGCTTAAAGGGAGTCTGTCACCGCATTTTCACCTATATAACTAACAGCAGTGCCCCACAGAAGATTGCATACAAATCCCAGACATACCTGTGTGCACTTTGTGTCTGTATTCCATGTCAAGAAAAAGCACTTTTATTCTGCAGGAAAACAGCTCCCAAGTGCCCGGCTGAAAGTGAAACTAAAAACAGCTTTCTCTCCTGACTCGATTTCTAACAGCTATACCTTCTGATATACTGGATATAATGCTGTGATTTTGGTATCATTTTAAAGCTTGGAATGTCAGCTTTTAAAGAAGGTCAGAACCATTTTTCTATCTGCTACGAATCCCAAGATATGAGCAGCTAAAGCTTCCCTCCCCCCTCTAGTCTGGTTTGCAGCAGCAGCAGAGCCGGGCACTTGGGAGCTGTTTTCCTGCAGAATAAAAGTGCTTTTTCTGAACGAGGAATACACACACACAGTGCACACAGGTATGTCTGAGATGTGTGTGCAATCTTCTGTGGGGCACTGCTGTTAGCTATATAGGTGAAAATGAGGTGACAGACTCCCTTTAACTAACCCTTTAAAAAATTAAACTATTTATGAATAAACTATTCATAAAAATGCATAAATGTTATATTAATATTTTTCCCTTAAAATGCAATTCAGGGTACATTGGTCAAAAAAACATTTGAACCAGAAACATTGTTCTATGATCCTGTTCTTTGTGAAAGGCAAAACATGTTAGGGGTGAGTCGATATGTAGATAAATGAAAGGTGGAATCTGATTGGTTGCAATGGACAACTAAACCAGTTCTACTTTACACCAGTTTTGATAAATCTTTCCCAGTTTGTGAAATCCACAAATATCCAACTCTTATCCAGCAACAGTGAAGAAAACCAATTTATTTTATACAGCTAAAACCATTTCTGTGGCCAGCCCCTCCCTGGATTCTTTGAGTGACAGGATCAGGCAGTGGAAAAACTGTGAGGGAAGGGCTGGCCACAGAAATGAATGGAGCTTGGATGAAACAAAAACAAAGGTGGAACCCTAATTGCACTAAAGCACCATTTTCCATATTAAGGGCTTATGCATATAAATGTACTTTTTCTCCGTCTCCGTGTCCGTTCCGTTTTTCTTTTATTTTTGTGTGGGCAATATGCTGAACCATTCATTTCAGTGGTTCTGCAAAAAAAAAAAAATGGAAATTACTCTGTGTGCACCTCTGTGTACCTTGGAACCAAACCCGAGTTTGGGAAATGGTTTTTTGCAGTAAAAATTAATTTCTGAAGTTATTACGCGAAGTCTCGCCAATACATTTTAATACTGTACGGAGCTCTGGCTCCGTATAGTATTGGAAAGAAGTTTAAGCAAATCGACTTTGGATGTTTCATCCGAAGTCGATTCGCTCATCCCTAGATGGTACCATGAAATGCTACGGATTTGCTTTCCACACTTAAATCTGTGGTGGCAAATCCGCATCCCAGTCTTGTGTAGATGAACCCTATTGGCCTAGGTACTATTGATGTTTTCTGTATTAGAAATGAATCATTCTCAAATGCCTTGTTCCTTTGAATCTATTTTTTGATTTTAACCATAAATGGAGCCTTCTTAGTTGCGATCCCACTATTTACATTGGTCATATATACAGGGAGTTGATCGTGCCATATTTAAAGAAGTATAACAGTATATTTTCTCAGACCTCTACATTTCCAGATGATTCTGCTTTCAAATTTTAACTAGATTATTTGATACAGTTCACTAAAATTTATAAGAGGAGGATTTAAGGTTTAATAGCTGCATATAAAAAGGTAAGCCAACTTCCCTAAACTTGTGTGTATCATTACAACATACATTTTTGGATAATACACAAAAGAAGAGATCAGGCACAACAAATTTATATGAGAAATATAGCAGCTTCAACGTTCTGACCTGAAATTCTTCCACTGGTTTCTATGTGAAAGTAAACTGAAAACTCCAGAAGAAATGAAAGACACAAGATGATTAATGAAGTGAAGGAAGCCACATTTGACTTGCATGCAAGGGAATGCAAACTGTAATATCTGCATAGTGAAGCCATCATTCATCTCTTGTACATGGCTTTGTATAGTCAACCTGGGTCAGTTATTTTGATGGTTAGTCGCTTTAGTCTATGACCCGCCAACTCGGCTCAGTAAGCATTTTTTGTATTTGTAGCCTAGATATCTACTATTGTTGTTCATGTGCTTCAGTAAATTATTTAAATACTGTAGCTTTTCTTTGGGAGCTTATTGTGAATGTGACCCAGGTAGTTCTGAAGGTCAGGACAGTTGATGGATCTCCTATTCCCCTTTTACATACAGTTGTACTCAAAAGTTTACATACCTCTGTAGAATTTTGGCTGTCTTGGCCTTTTTCACCCAACCACTAACCATGAGTGGAAAAAGTTTTTATGTTATCATTCATATTCGCTGAAAAAAGTCGATATGTAGATAAATGAAAGGTGAATTCTGATTGATTGCAGGAACAGCCTGCCGGATCCATGCTACTGCAAGTCCATCTTGCCAAGGCTCCGGCCCTATTGACTATAATGGGGCAGGCCGGAAGTCCGGCCGCAGAACGACAAACATGCCGAGAGGTGGCCAGACAAAAACTACAGCATGCGTGTGAGCTTTTAGCTTAGGCTACTTTCACACTTAGGCTACCGCAACTGTGAAAGTAGCCTAAGCTAAAAGCTTACATGTAGGATTTTTAGCTTAGGAAAGTGGGTATAGTGCGTTCAGAGTGCATTGTATTTTGTGGTGACAGGTTCTCTTTAACTTAGGCTGAGAATAATATGATATTGTCACATGGATGAACTCGTGTTATCCAATAAATGTAATTTAATTTTCATCTTTAAGAAGTGCGCTGCGAATTTCTTAATCTGTATCTGGACTACGAGTCCTTCTGTGAGCACCTTTAATAATGCAAAAATGTGCAGTACCATTGCTACTTAAGCATAATTCTAAAAAGACATCAGTGAGAGAGTATGAAATGTGTTTCTTCTAGCTTGGTGTCTCAGCTGTCTAAGCAAGGGCTAAATCTGCAGTTCACATGTCCTCCCTGTGTTTGCATAGGTTTCTTACCACACCTAAAACACATACTGATGGGTTACAAATATCTAATATATAAGAGCCTGGAAAACTCTCTTCAGGATAGGTCATTAATATCCGATTGGTGAGGGAACACCCTGCAATCCCAAAAATCATTTGTTCTATGCAGCCTCCGGCTCTGGAACTAGCATTTTCAATGGAACAGAAAGCTCCATTCAAAGTGTAGTGGCTGTGCCTGGTTACTGCAGCTCAACTACCATGGAAGTTAGAGTTAAGGTGCAGTAACCAAACATGGCCACTACACTTTCAAGGGAGATGTGCATCCTGTTCCATCCAAAGTGCCAGTTCCAGCGCTAGAGTTTGCAAGGAACAGCTGATCAGTGGGGGAGAGGGACCCTCACCAATCAGATATTAATGAGGATAGGTCTTCAATAGCGGGAGCTTGAAAAACCCCTTTCATTTAGGATTTAGATTTTGAGTATGAATGTAAATGATGACAGTCTCTTTATAGTGTTGTATTATAGGCTGATGTTTTATAAATAAATATAATAATAATACCTAGGTGAAACATGACATTTTTAACAAGCACTTTCAGCAATTTTGCTTTACATCATGAACAGTTTTAGATCAAATCTATGGAAATATACTTTAACACCATCATTTTTTTTCTCATTATTTAGGTGTTTTTGGAAAACACTGTGAATTAAACAGCTATGGGTTTGAAGAACTATCCTACATGGAGTTTCCCAGTTTGGATCCCAATAATAATTATATTTACATAAAGTTTTCTACCATTAAATCGAATGCCTTGCTGCTGTATAATTATGACAATCAGACTGGTGACACAGCCGAATTTCTTGCTCTGGAGATAGTGGAGGAAAGACTAAGGTTCTCCTATAACCTTGGTGGTGGAACTTATAAACTCACTACAATGAAGAAAGTATCAGATGGACTTTTCCACACGGTGATTGCACGGAGAGCTGGAATGGTAATTTATTTTATTTTCAGTATCTATTGGGAATGTTTCAGATATATCTGTCATGACCTATTGATGCTATTTAGTTCCTATTTGCTTTTTTTATCATCCAAGATTTGCATTAATAGATAGATGGATAAAGTAGATTTATATTGCAGAAAGATGATGGATGATAGATACGATAGATAGATAGATAGATAGATAGATAGATAGATAGATAGATAGATTATTTATTCTCTGTTTCTGTCACATGTACATACGGACTAGAAGAACAGTTGTGGAGACCATCAAGATGATTAATAGCACTATTTAAGACAATTATTCAAACATGTCCTACACTCCTCACTTAGGTTATGATAATGCTGTTTGGTTAACCTTCCCCAGCAATGTTAACACTACTCCCAGTGTTGTCAGTGAACTCAGAAACACGACTGAGTTGGAGTTGTGTACATTAGAATGAGTATGTTGAGGAATCCTGTATCTGTCTTAGAAAATAATGTTCTTTATCGCCCCCTAAAGGCCAAGATGAGGACAACTATACAAGTAGTGATAAAAGTTGTCATTTTATTTCGAATAGATAAGTTTTAGACAACATACTTAATCGAGCATAAAATATCAAACAGAAAATTAAAACAGATTCAGTTTGATCCAAATGCACAGAGAAATCTGTTCAGGACTATCTTATCTTTAGCCATAACTAGATTATCTCAGTTTTCCTTATAGGTTTAAAGGTTTTTTTTTTTCATATTTCTGCAAAGTTTATGCTATGATTCATTATTCATTTTAAAATATTTGTTTTGTCTGTAACTGTTAATAAATGTATGAATTAAATGTATGATGTGTATATATAACCTGAGTAATTAATAACTGGATAGTTTGTTACATTTAAAGATAAGAATGTGTATAGTAGACATCTGGGTCTCATCAGTCCCACCTGATCAGTGCAGCAATTATCAACACTTCCTATGTAGATGAAGAGAATTCCAAAATTATTTCCTATCCAGTTCATAGCCAACGATTTTGTCTTCTTCCAATGCTTTGAGTTTTTATGGTACGTAGAATGCGGCAGTGCTCTCCAGTATAGCAAGGATGTGGTAACCTCCAGTATGGAAAGGTATAGTAAGCTCTAGTGTGGCAAGGTGAAGTGACCTCTAATTTGGAAAGGCATAATGATGTCTAGTATGGAAATGTATACTGACCTCTAGTACGGCAAGTTCTAATGACCTCTAGTACAGCAAGGTATAGTGAATTCTCGTATGGCAAGGTTTACAGACCTCTAGTGTATTGACCTCTAGTATGGAGAGATACGGTATAATAACCTCTATAATGGAAAGGTATAGTGACCTCTAGTATGGCAAGGTGTAATGACCTTCTAGTATGGCACGGTGCAGAGATCTCTAATATGACAAAGTGTAGTGATGTCTGCTATGACAAAGTGTAGTAACTTCTAGTATGGAAAGATATATTGACCGCTATTGCGATGAGCTGTAGTAACTTCTAGTATGGTAAGGTGTAGTGACCTCTAGTATGCCAAGGCGACTTAACCTCTAGTATGGCAAGATGTAGTAACCTCTTCTGTGACAAAGTGTAGTATCCTCTAGTATGGTATAGTTTAGTGACTTCTACTGTGACAAAATGTAGTAACCTCTAGTATGGTAAGGTTTAGTGACATCTGCTATGACAAGGTGTAGTAACCTCTTTTATGATAAGATCTAGTGACCTCTATTTTGGCAAAAAAGTGGTGATCTCTTGTATGGCATGGTATAGGGACCTCTAGTATGACAAAGTGTAGTATCCTCTAGTATGGTATAGTTTAGTCACTTCTACTGTGACAAAATGTAGTAACCTCTAGTATGGTAAGGTTTAGCGACATCTGCTATGACAAGGTGTAGTAACCTCTTTTATGATAAGATCTAGTGACCTCTATTTTGGCAAAAAAGTGGTGATCTCTAGTATGTCATGGTATAGGGACCTCTAGTATGGGAAAGTGTACTGTTCTCTAGTATGGTAAGGTGCAGTGACCTCCAATGTGGCAAAATGTTGTGACCTGTAGTATGGCAAGATATAGTGACCTCTAATATAGAAAAGTGTAGTGACCTTTAGTAACCTCTAGTATGGCAAAGAGTATTAGTTTTAACATTTCACATACAGGACATATCAATAAATAAGAGATGATAGATAATTTGTGAATTAACCCATAATAAGTAGACCCTAGTGACAAGTGATTGTCTCCAAAGTGAGTTCCTATTGGAGATATCTTTTGCTGAACCTTTGGAGTCCACCATTGTGCCATAAACTAGGCCAAAGGGCATATCCTCTGGTACTTTGGTGGACTAGTCCTGTACAAGCTTTAGTCCACATAGCTACTCACTGTATATAAAACATTACAAATTCTTATCTATGTACATTCAGTACAATTTCTAGCAGATTTAAGGTCGCATATGAAGTAAACTTTTAACCGGACTTAAGGGGGTCCTGTGAGTATACAAGTCAGTATTTCACAAGGGTCTGGGAAAGAAACATGTTGCACAAGTGGACTACCCATTTAGTAGGTTATTTTTTTTTAAATTTCACTTTCTCTTGTTCTCTTATGCCTTCCAAGTTGCCTGCCTTCAGGCACACACTTATAATATATTCATTATACATAACTACCATATGCTGCAACTGGCCTAATAAAAAGTGCAAAGAATAATACATTGCAGATGTGTTCATATCATAGATTGTTCACCTAAATGGGGCACTGATTTTTTTTTTTTAACTTGGGGCTATTCTATTTATGTCTTGAGCTTTTTTGCCAGCACAAGCAGGTTATATATTTCTGCCAAGACCAGAGGTCAACAAAAGGCAGATATTTAATAGAATATTACTATGTAGGTTGTACCTGCATAAAATGTTCATGATATAAAACAGAATCACTTTGTAATGTTCATAGTTACCATTAATACTGTGTAATAATTGGAGTGATCTGCCTTCTCAGCAGATATCAGGTTTTCCTTTCTAACTGTGTAATTTCACTAATTGCATAAGAATGTTATTAGCAGAAGTAGGAGTACCATAGACATATTAAAGTCATTATAGAGCTGAAGACAGGCATTTATGGGGCCAACATCCAGCATGCCGGTATAGCTAATTTTCAGAATTCACTGCAGTAAGAATTGTAAATCTGACCGACAAGTATTCCTTGGGATATGGGCTGTGCCCTTATGCAAATTACATTCCATTTTGTTTTCTATGTAGGGAATTGTGAAACCTAAAAATAACAAAGTCGCAATTTTTCTGCCATAAACATTTAGTGAAACTCAATTTCCACATGTAAAACTGCACAATATGTGTCTGTCCTCAACCCACAGGATTTCAAATCTGTCATTTCCTACAGTGCAAAGGGAGTTTATGGAAAAATGGTTAAAGCATTAAGTTGTCATTTTTGAGAAATTGCAGATTAGAAAAGAATAGACAGAAGGGGAAAAGGGAGAAATAAAAACACAGCAGATATCTAAAAAAAAAGTCACATCCCTTTCAAGTACAATATCATATATGCCATTTTTATGATCTACAAGTAGATACGTCATCATCATCATCTATTTGGTGAGATTCAAGAGATAAATATGATCTTACAATAATGAATATTCTTTGCATATTTGTTTCCCATGGAGCATTGCCAATAAGTCTACATACCATGGACTATTTCCACAAGTCTCCGTATAGGACTGGTCTCTTGCAAGAGATTAAGCACCCCACCTAAGCCACATTTGAGGTATCACACCCAGACAGCATCCGTCTCCGTACTGATGAGGGGCAAGCACCCCAAAACAGCTGTCTAGATAGTTATATTGCTTTGTCAAATACCAAGGCTTGTTGAAAAGTCAGATTTTGACTCATAGGGAGCCACATCCAAGAGTTGGCGCTGGCAAGATGTTTCTCTTCCTTGGGAGACCAAGGATATATTATATTGCATATTTGTTTCCCATGGAGCATTGACATTGACATGAAGCCACAATAATGAAGAAGAAAAAAATACAGGAAAATTGTGCTATGACTAGAATACCAGCGCCGTCAGTGGCAGTCTGGAATCTGTGAATGGGTTTATGTTAGTGGATATAACCAAAAATATTGTTAGATTTTTTTCAAATGTCTTATAGTAAATCTGTATATGAATTTGTATTGCAGGCTGCGTCACTGACAGTAGATACTTGCTCAGAGGATCGGGAACCAGGGTTCTGCACCGTCAGTACTTCAGCTGTTTCCAGTGACTGGTAAAGCTCACAACATTTAAAACATTTTACAACAATGCCAGATGCGCAATTTAGGACAGGGGAAAATATAATTGATTATTTAACCAGAATGGGATTTTTGTGTTTCTGGAGATCCCCTTGTCTAGATTTCGCCTTATCCCGCAAACCTGATCTCACTGTTAAGTTGTTAATAAGTAAAGACGTCATCTACCTACTGTCAGTTTTTGCAGTAAAATGCTTCTAAATTTCACAAGATGTTCCCTACAGGCATAGTTATTTTTAATAAGGGTACCGTATATATCCAAGACATTCTTGCCCCAACCTTCTATTAGATTGCACTCCATAAAATCTGTGACTTTATTACTCGTTCATTTCAATGAACTGTAAAGATCCCTCCTATGTCTGTACATGTCTTGCTGAACAGAAATCACATATTAACTATGGGACACTTACCCGATACTCACAATAATTTTTATTAAGTCAATATACTTTATTTTTGCATTGCATCCAACAGCATGTGTCACCCATATTTTACATATAAGTAAAATTATTTGTTTTACTTTCAAAACATATTAAAATTGAAACAATTGTTCTGTAAATTAAATTATGTAATAAGGACACATGGACTTTTTACATTTTCCAACATATGGGGTGTACATAAAAAAAAGCTCTACATGCTCTTAATGCAAAATTCTGACTCCCAAAAAATTATACTGTGGGAGTGGGTTATGCATGCAGCTGTACAGCATGTAGTTAACATATGAAAACTTCTTCTTTCTAAATATTCTCATTTTCAATGCCACTCTGTAGGCGTACAGTGCATGTGTTGCCCATAGGCTCCCATGTTAATAAAATACATATACTTTACTGGACGCCTCTGTATAGAATAGCATAGTCATCTATGATATTTTATACAGCAGAAGAAAGGTATACCAACATACACCTGCCCGACATTGGCCAAAAGGACACTTTGGGATAGTTCAGGTCAATATGCACTTTAGGATATGTTTGATGTATATGCCAGAAGCATTTCCTTTGGCAAACATATACAGCAAATGCACATAAACTAGAGAAGCCTATGCTACCATACTAGTTCAATGCAAATATTGTCCTGATTAGTTAACCCAAGCCATAATACTAGACAGACAGTACACCCACAAATGTAAACCAGTATGGTAAAAAAAAAACAGTTTAAAGGATGCAGACTGAAAAAAATCTACAATCTGTATTGGGTTTTTACGTATTAAAAAATATTATTGCTTACATATGATAAGGGCTAAGACTGACTTCTTCCTCAGTTATTTCAGTATGTCACAAAAAAAACATTGATTCAACAGAGTAATACCTCATTCACACGTCAATGTTTTTGCCAGTGATTTCCTTCAGTGATTTTGAGCCAAAACTAGGTGTGGCCCTAAACACAGAACCGGAGCAGATCTTTCCCTTATACCTTATGTCTGTGGAGGCTCCAATCCTGTTTTTTGGCTCATAATCACTGATGGAAATCACTAACCAAAACATTGGCGTGTGAATGAGGCTTAAAGCTTATCGGGAGAGGTCCTAGATGTCTGCTGACATAATTTCCTCAAAATGCCATATCAGGAAATAAAAAAACAAACAATGAGCCATTTAGTATCTTTATGTTACTTAGAAAACATTAGGTATAGACATTTGGAGGTGAAGACTCTCTCTAGTGTATTTTTTCTCTAGTGCAACTCAGCAGGAAGGGAAACCACTTATCTAGGCTTCCTTCTTTAAGTAAGAAGTTCAGAATCCTCATATAAAGTGTGTCCCCTATTGACTTACTTGTACTTATTGACTATTGATATTCCATCTGTTCACCTTCACCTACAATATTATGAATTTACTATTTAATAGTCCCAAAGCATGAAAAACAAGCTTAGTTGAAGTATATGTTACTAAAACTAAGGATTTGTTAAGAAAAAGTCTACTTATCTTCTATCCAGTCTAGACATGAAGGTGATTTATGCTATGGTCATCATTGCTTTAAAAAGTTATTTGGTTTGTAATGATTCGTCTTTCTTGGAACAGGACTCTGGACGTTCAGCCAAACAGAATAACAGTAGGAGGTATCAGATCCCTGGAACCAATACTACAAAGAAAAGGACAAGTACAAAGTCATGACTTTGTAGGTTGTATAATGGAATTTGCAGTGAATGGGCGTCCTCTAGAACCTAGCCAAGCTTTGTCAGCACAAGGAATCCTAGATCGGTATGTTTAAGGGACCACACAATTTCTAATTAGCTATTTTTCTAAAGAGGAGCATTGCATGGTTTATAAGACTCTTTACATCTACTAAGCACTGTCCACAAGGAGAAATAGTACCCCTCTGCCAAATTCATTGATTTCATACATGACCATAAATTTGAATGTTTTTTTTTTTCATTATACAAATGGATAAGGTTCTAAAAATTTAGATGTGCTTGACAGTTGGTGAATCCTTCAGAATGTTCTAGATTTCTGCATAAAACTAAATTATATTCTCACACGAGTTCTAAAAGTTGATAAAGATAACTAAATCGAACAAGTAGGTCAAAATTATCAGACTTGGTCATTTATTTATTGAGGAAAATTATCCAGTATCATGTCTGTAATTGGCAAAAGTATGTGAACCTTTGCTTTTAGTATTTGTTGTGAACCCTTGTATAGCAACAACAGTAAATAAGCATTTCCAGTAATTGTTGATTAGCCATACACATTGGCTTAGAGGAATTTTGGCCCATTCCTACATACAAAACAGCTTTAACTCTCTTTGCTTGCTTCAGGTTCTTCCACACTATTTCTATTGGATTAAGGTCAGGGCCTTGAATTGGCCATTTCAAAACTTTAACTTTATTCTTCTTTAACCATTATTTGGTAGAACAACTTGTGTCCTTAGTGTTGTTGTCTTGCTGCAGAGCGGCAGAAATGTCCTTTTTGGAGATCAGTGGTTTTCTCCTTGCTATCCTTCCATGCACACCATTATTATTCAGTGTCTTCCTGATGGTGGACTCATGGCTATCAACATTAGCTAATGTAAGTTATTTAGTTGCCTAGGGGCTGCCTTGGGTTCCTTTGTGATCTGGGGGACTATTATATGCCTTGCTCTTGGTGTGATCTTTGTTAGTCAACCACTCTTAGGGAGGGTTAAAAAGATCTGGAATTTCCTCCATTTGTACACAGTTTGACTGCGGATTGAGGAAGTCCAAACCTTTTAGAGATGGTTTTGTAACCTTTCCCTGCTTGATGGGCATCAGCAACTCTTCTTTTGAGGTCCTCATAAATCTCCTTTGTGTCATGATACTCTTCCACAAACATTTTGTGAACATCAGACTTGGATGGATCCATGTTTGTTAAATAAAACTGGTCACCCATGTACACCTGTCACCTGACTGTAATTTCACCTTCCAATTATCTGCTAATCCTAAAGGTTAACATATAGATATGTGACATTGGATAATTTTTCTCAATAAATTTTAACTCATTAGCTTCATTTGATTATCTTAATATACTTATAGGACTTGTATGAAAATGTAGTTTAAGGTATATAGAAAATTCTGAAGGGTTCACAAATTTTGAAGCACCTCTGTACATCACTAAATTTATTTAATTTAACAGAAGACATTTTCTGTACATTTTTCTCAACATAAATGTGCTGGAGACAATTACAACCGAGTAATCATCAGTGATACCTTGATTGTGTTATCTTAAGCAATGCTTATTAAGTAAATCTTCTCCAGCAGCATAGTTTTTCATTGATTCCTTTAACATTTAGAAGTGAACTATTTCTGTTTGCTTCAATAGTGTGTTACGTTGACACCAATTCTTGACTCTTGAACTGGTGGGGGTTTATGAGGCAATTTGGAGATTCAATTCTCTAGTATGTAAAGAGTTGGCCAGGTTAATGTTGGCTGCTCTCACTGCAATAATTGCAGTTATACCATGAAATTGGCCTCATATAGCAGCATGTAGTCTTAAAAATTACCCCATGTCCAATAATAATCCTCTCTATATTTAATGATAATTGTCATCATAAATGGTGAATAATGCAGCATAGGAAAACCATTGGCAGCCTTCAGGCTACAACTGAGCTAGAAGTGATCTGACAAAATAAATTTAATTTCTGGCCACCCATATTAGTGTCCAAACTAGAGAGATATTCTGTTCTTTAAATATTACAACCAATGTAGCATTATAAAATGAATGTACTTAAAAGATTTTTCCCATGAAAAATATTCTACATTTTTTAAACCAGCACCTGGATCTAAATACTTTAGTAATTGTATGTAATTAAAAATTTAGTGTAGCCACTGAGTTATTCACCAAAATCTATCTGTGTTGTGCCACCTGCTGTTTGCTATTTTCTAATTTCTCTGTCCTACTTACTGAGATGGAAGCGCATGCTAATTTCCATACTTAAACTGCCAACAGCTGCAGTAGAAGGACACCCACCCCCTTCCCTGAGAAAGTGCATGCCCCCTAAGCTGCCAACTTGAAATAAATTGGAGCAGTGAATGGGGGGATCTCTGGATCCATGTGAGGTACAGGGCTGTTTCTAAATTTGTTATGTACTGTGATGTACTATATGATATTGGATTTCCATTTTTTACAATGATCATGTGATATTTTCACGTAAATCTGAAAACAAGGGTTTATGTATTATAGAAGCAGGGCTCCCCTCTCCAGAGGAACTACCTTATTGCAAACAAAGGGGTGGGGAATTAGTCCAAGGCACATGGTAAATGATCATGTGGTAAACCATCAGGATTTTCTGTTTTGGGTGGCAAAAGTTCTTTCCATAATGGGCACCCAATTTTGGAGGCCAGAGATTATAACGAAGGGACAGCTATTATACTTGACATGCTGGGAAATCTCTATATCTCCAGAACTCGCATAGAAATGAATAGAGCAGCCGTTCTGTTCATTTTAGGGGCTCCACAGGGTACATGATCCCTATTCTTGTGATTAGGGAGGTCCCAGTGGGTAGGGGATAACTTCACACAACTTCCCACCTTTTAGAATACTGCAATCCAGGGTGAAATATTGCACCACGGATGGTTAAGCTAGTGACAAACATAGTTGAAAAAACACCCAAAGAACCACAGTGCAACTGAAAATGAGATTAGGTCCAAACATGTATAAGAAAGAATGGAAAGGCCATTTGTAAGATTAATTATCAGGCACGAATTCCATTGAAATTCATCATTTCACCTACTCCTCTTTTTAGCTTGGAAAAGTTGCAATGTACAGCTTTTGTGGCATTTTCATTGCAATTGTGACTTTTTTAGCCCCAACTAGCACTTTATACCACCCTCACCATAATAAAAGGGGATGTGCCAAGAGCAGGATGTGGCCGGGGGAATTGGTCCCAGCACCTTCAACATTTCATGACTGAAATCTACAGCAGCTTCGAGCTGGCATAGATTTCATTTTGGTGCACAAACTGCCAGAGGAGACATCTAATTTATGACAAGGCCTGCTTAGGGCCTATTGAGACCACCTCAGCAAACGCCAGTCTTGATAAATTAGGGCCATTTTTTTTAATAAAATAATTTCAAACCAGAAAGAGATTCTCCTAATTTTAAAATCATGTGAGGTGACTGAAAAAAACAGCATTGCTCTGTAATATACATTTAACTTCTCTTATTTTCTTGTCTAGGTGTCCAAGATTAGAAGGAGCCTGCACTACAACTTCTTGCCAAAATGGAGCAACCTGCATTGATAATTGGTCCTGGCAGCAATGTAACTGTAAAGATGGCTTTACTGGAAAGCACTGTGAAAAGTGTATGTTAAGTTTTACACCACTTTATAATAACCTGACTTCACTAGAAAAATAGCCTAAGTGCTCACAATATAAAGTAATGCATTTTATGTGGTGGTTTTATGCTGTTCCAGTTCTAAGTGTTATCATATACACTACAGGTGTTTCTATGGGTTTTCCAGATTTTGAACTGAGAGGTAGATTTAATAAATTATGTTTTAAGGTTCATTTACTAAGTGACAGGTATGAAAATAGCATTTCTACTTTTCTGCATACGGTACTTGGCATATACAGCATGGAGCCGGTTAATTTATTTACAGAGGTACATTTTGGCAAAGCTTTGACTATACACCAGATTGATTAAAAATTGGGATGACATTAATCTGTCATGGATTTGTGTAGATGTTGTGCTTCAAAAGAATTGTCTCAACAAGACTACTTTTTGAATCAACACTGCTCAGCTGCACCAGGGAACACATGGAATTACATGATGCCGATTCAAAAACGATCAGCGAACGTGTAATACATGGCTGGACCTGGTCTGCCTGAGTAAGCTCACATAATGCTAAACATATCCACTGAGTATTTTTTTTTATACTTTTAGTATTGGATTCATTGATGTCATCTCTTTTGTAGGATTTCCCATATGTTCTACTATTGTATTATTATTATTATTATTAGAATCAAATTATTAGAATCAAAAAGTTTAATTTTATTTGATTATTTTTTAGATATAAGCCCAGACACTGCTTTATCATTGGAAGTTAAAGGTTACTTTGAATACACCATAAGCCAGACCAAGAAAAGAGACTATCTTTTAAGACACCGCATTGTGGATTCAGAGACTATCTACCTAAATAATTTAGAGATAAAATTCAGGACAAGAAGTGACAATGGCGTTTTACTTCAGGTTCATGAAAGTAGTAATTACACTATGGTAAAGGTGAGTATTCTTCTGAAAACATATTTTAGTGATGTCTAGTGATTTATACTTAATCATACATGTACTATCTGTATTGCATTTTGACTTTGCATGCACTTTATTTTATTTGGATCAAAATGTATCATTGATATGTTGTCTGTAGCCATTTGTCTAATTCTGTTATTGTATAGATCTTGTAGCTTGTGCCAAACTGGTTTTCAGGCAACTTAAAGATTTCCAGAGAAAACCAAACATTTGTAACGGGACTCAGTGATGGTTTTGTAGCTGGGGTGACATTGGCTGCCATGTAGGTGAGCGTCCCAAATATTCAATACTTACTAGGGCCAGTTTACCTATTTGTATATTTATGGACACAAACACAAGGAGAATATACAAACTCAATGCAGATGTCCTTGGTGAGGTTTTAACCCAGGCCTCCTGCAAGACACCAGTGCTAACAAGTGACCAATTGAGCTGCCCATATAGTGTTTTCCTTAATTGTTTTACAATGAAGGAATCAAGAAGGATTTTTCCACTCTTGTGGAACCTCTACAACTTCCCCTTCCTTATTTTTGTTGCTGTCTTCTTTTTGAACCCCTACTCAGGTCTGTAGTATAGTATAGGTAAACAGTGATACACATAGCCTGATTTTTCATAGACTGTCAATCTATTTGCCAATGCACTATCTTTATTATTATGTTAATGAATTGTTTGTATTGGACACCCCAATATACATATGATTTATTATGCCATAAGGAGATAGTAGGGGAAGAGGGGGGACAATTTTGGATTAGCCAGAGCAGATAGGAACACTGCAGGAACATTCATTGACCAGTCCCCTGATAATACATGAGAATCAGCTTTCCATTTCTTCCCAGTAATGAGACTTCCATAATCAGCATGCCATGTTATGACCTACATCTATTTACAGAAAAGCCTGCAGAAAGTGAAGTAGATCGCACCTGTGAATGAGCGAGCTCAGCTATTTTCAGAAGTCCCATAGAAATCAATGGAGAGTGCACCTGGCAAGCGTGGTCACCACTCCATTCGCTTCTCTGTAACTGCCGGAGATAATTGAGCCAGCGCTTGGCTAATTTCGGCAGTCCCAGCTCTCTGCTCACCTCATGGGTCCCATTCTGGGGATAGGTGCGGGTCCTTTAGCGATATACCACCAATGTCTAAGATGAGACAACCCCTTTAAAGCTGGGTTTCCACTGGACCGCCACAATTTTACCCATCCTTGGTGGTTAATGGTTACACAACACAGATTTAAAGGTTTTAATGCTATTTACCCACATTGCGACATTGCCTGTCGCCAGTAGACATGTTTACAGCCAATGCATCGTGGCCCTGTGGATGGGGAGTAATTGTCCTAACCAAAACACACACTTACTCTTACTAGCAAACAAATTTTTGAAAATGAACAAAAACTTAATTTTCTTCTAAGGTGAAAATACAATATATGAAACATTTTCTTTGTATTCCTGCAGTTGCTTTACTATTCTGTTTTTCTGCTTTCACATTTTCTTGTCTGTTCCAAAGTACATGGTAATCTTGTGTCCCGTTTTATCATCTGTAACAGTATTTGTGTTCTTCATGAATTCCACAGACTAAGCCATATCTAATTTTACATTTGGATCTTTGTATTTTCTGAAAGTTGTTTAAAGATGGCAAACAAGTTACAGACCTTGAAAGGTGTTTTGAAGCCAGAAAAGTGTCCCTATCTTCCTCTCTTTAGTATACAAAACACAAGTCTTCAGAAGTTACCTCTCCCTGAAGAACCTGATAACTTTAGTCCCTGGCTGTGACTCAGTCAGGCTTGTCATAATTCTAAATGAGAGCAGCAGTAATGCTGGCAACACTTTTTATTGCAGAGATCACTAGCCAAAAATTCCCAAGCCTTCTGGGATGTGTCCCAATACATACGTATTTATATCTATGGATAACACATATATAGGTATAGATATATATATATTTTAGTATGAGTCAAAAAAAGCCAAGAAAATCAAAACACTTTCCATTTATGAAATGCTATAAGCTGATAGATAAAGTTTATGTGTATCTCAAGCCCAGATCTGTAAATACAAATAATTTAAAGGTGAATTCGGGAGAAAATGGCTAAAGTACAGTATATATATGGAGGTTAGGTCAGTTTAGTCTAGAAGAATTTAGTTCAAAACTACATATGACCATTTGATCATAGTAGTACATGTGCAGTAGTAGTTTGCTGTGTAGGGAAGAGATGGCAAGAAACAATGGAGAACAGCTGGCCTTCAAGTCACAGATGGGGCAGATACATAAAAAAGCCACTAAGTGCCTTCTGTACAGTGTTAACAATGAGCAATATGTAGTGATTTATCTACCACTTTGCCCTTAGTCCTACATAATTTGCTTGGATGGAATGGAAAAAATTTCAGATATTCCCACAATGCTTTATTGCTCTGGGTCTACCAGATTATTCATTTTATTAGGTGAAGCAGAAAATTATCAATTTAAATGCAATGCATTCTGTCTCTGAGTGACTGTAGAATATGTAGCTAACAAAGAGCAGTGGAACCACAGTAGACCAATTAACAGCTCTCCTGTTATATAAGATGATTATAAAAAGCATAGAAACAGTTATGTGAACTCATAAAATACTACAGCGTTTAGTCACATATGTATATCTCCAACTTGAATATATCTGCCTCTTAAGGTTGAAAATGGCTCTGTGGCTTGGTTTAAAGGCTTATTTTTATAATCTTAGGATTTAATTAGGTTTTTCCAACACGTTGGTGCCAGTCCTAATTGCCTTGCATAGTCATGGTCAATTTAAGCTTTGTTTGGGGAAATGTCACAGTTGTTAAAGTCAAGGAGGTAAAGCTGTAGGAAAATAATGTTTTTATGTTTTGTGTTCCTCAACTTAGGTGAAGAATGGCAAATTACACTATACATCAGATGCAGGGGTTGCAGGGAAAGTAGAGAGAAATATTCCGGAAATATATGTAGCTGATGGACGGTGGCATACTCTTCTAATGGATAAGAATGGTTCACTAACTACCTTGTCTTTGGACAATACCTACAACCGAGATATTCATCATGTAACACAAGACTTTGGAGGTCTCAATGTTCTTACTCTTCAACTTGGTGGATCTCAAGTTGGACAAATATCTCAAAATAATCAGAATGGTAAATCTTCATGTTCATTTCTATCATATGTGTATTATCAGTATGTGGTAATGGGGTTATATTGCTGCTAGATTTTTCTGGGGCATTTTGATCCATAAACAGCTGAGAATTAGTTCATTGAGATAAATACTGGAATTTTCGCTTTATAAGACACACTTTTCCCCCCCAAAAGTAGGGGTAAAATTGCCGTACGTCTTATAAAGCGAATAGGCGCTCAGTAGTATGTATTAGGTGCCGGGAGCAGGGAAACATACTCATCCTCCTGTGCTGCATCTCTGCTCCGGTTCCTGTGCTCCTCTGTCTTCTTTGGCGTGCGCTCCATTGTCCTGACCGCGCACAGCGTCAGGACGTAGTGCACGCACTATGACCTGACACACACAGTCAGGTGGCAGGAGAAGACAGAGGAGCGCCGGAGCGGAACCGCAGCGCAGGAGAGGTGAGAGAGTTTTTTCTTTTATCTTTATGGGGCTGATCTGAGGTCTGATGGGGCACAGTTGGCTGATATGGGGGCTGATGGGCTGATCTGAGGTCTGATGGGGGCACAGTGGGCTGATATGGGGGTGATGGGCTGATCTGAGGTCTGATGGGGGCAGAGTGGGTTGATATGGGGGCACAGTGGGTTGATATGGGGGTCTGATGTGATGTCCTGAAATTTATGGGGGTTCTGATATGAGGTGTAATGAAAAATATTTTTTTCTTATGTTTTTTACTCTAAAATCTGGGGTGGTATATTAAGCATTAGACTAGGTTCACACCCCAGTCACAGACTATGTAAAAAAAATTCTGCTTTTGTATGCCAAAATGCCGGTTTCCATGGTGATTCAAGTTTTCCTTTTCTGCACCGGAATTTAGGGATACATGTAAACCTAGACTTACTACTATTCTGGTAAATGTGTTGTATAAATAGATTTTGCAGATAAAACAAAGCAGAAAAATAGTTGCTTGTATGACATGTTAACATTTTCTTTTTACTTGTTTTAGGCTTTGATGGTTGCATTGCCTATGTGAAGTATAATCGGGAGAATCTTCCATTCAGTGGAAAACATGATACTGTTCGCATATCTAAATCAGAGACATCAGTTAAACTAGGATGTAGAGGTCCTAATATATGTGCCAGTAACCCCTGTTGGGGGGACTTGATGTGCATAAATCAGTGGCATGCTTACACCTGTGTACCACCTGGGGATTGTTCCTCAAACCCTTGCCAAAATGGAGGAAGTTGTGAACCTCATTCTCAATCTGGATTTAACTGCATCTGTCCTGAGACACACACTGGAAAACTGTGTGAATCTGTCATAGCTTGTCTTGGTGTAGTTTGCCCTCAGGGTAATGTTTGTAAGAGTGGATTAAATGGAGGATATATATGTACATTAAGCACAAATATTGAGCAGCTGTCTCTCCCACTTTGGGCCGTCCCAGCAATTGTTGGAAGCTGTGCTACTATTCTTGCTCTACTGGTCCTTAGCTTGATTTTGTGCAACCAGTGCAGAGGAAGAAAAAACAAAGTGCCAAAAGAGGAGAAGAAACCAAAAGAAAAGAAGAAAAAGGGAAGCGAGAATGTTGCCTTTGATGATCCTGATAATATCCCTCCATATGGTGATGATATGACTATAAGAAAACAGCCTGAAGGGAACCCTAAACCTGATATTATTGAAAGGGAAAACCCCTATCTCATATATGATGAAACAGATATACCACACAGCTCAGAAATAATACCCAGTGCACCTTTAGCTATGCCTGATGCAGAAATCGAGCACTATGATATTGATAACGCCAGTAGTATTGCTCCCTCTGATGCTGATATTATTCAACACTATAAGCAATTCCGGAGCCACACTCCTAAATTTTCAATTCAAAGACATAGTCCACTTGGCTTTGCACGACAATCTCCACTGCCTTTGGGTGCAAGCAGTTTAACATATCAACCATCCTATAGCCAGGGACTTAGAACTGCTACACTTGGCCATTCTGGATGTCCCCCTCCTAATGCTTTGTCTCGTCATAGCCCAGCACCATTTTCCAAGTCATCAACATTTTACAGGAGCAGTCCAGCACGAGAACTACATCTCTCATCTTTGGAAATGCATAATGATGTCTGCCAGCCTGGTATTTTTAATTATGCAACTCGTCTGGGTAGAAGAAGCAAAAGTCCCCAAACAATGGCAGGCCATAACTCCAGACCAGGAAGTCGTCTTAAGCAACCTATAGGACAGATTCCAATGGAAAGTGGCCCCCCTGTTGGTCTTTCAATAGAGGAAGTTGAAAGACTTAATACTCCCAGACCAAGAAACCCTAGCATCTGCAGTGCAGACCATGGGAGATCATCATCGGAAGAGGACTGCCAGAGGCCTCTTTCAAGAATAAGGAATCCAGCTGATGGAATTCCTGCTCCAGAATCATCATCTGATAGTGATTCACATGAGTCCTTCACATGCTCAGAAATGGAGTATGATAGAGATAAGCCAATGGTGTATACATCAAGAATGCCAAAATTAACTCAAGTTAATGAGTCAGATGCAGATGATGAAGACAATTATGGTGCTAGACTAAAGCCCCGGCGATATCCAGGCCGCAGAGCTGAGGGTGGGCCCTCAGGAGCTCAATCACCAACAGCTACTCTACCAGCTGATAGTACATTACCTATGAAGCTAACCCAGCAAGCTAGCAATTTCAACTGGGACAATCTTTTGAACTGGGGTCCAGGTTTTGGGCATTATGTAGATGTTTTTAAAGATCTGGCTTCACTACCAGAAAAGGATACAACAGTTATAAATGAGGAATCAAAGGCAAGTCCATCTAAAATAAGTTCTAAAGATGGAGAAGCAGAACAATATGTCTAAATATGACATAACTGGATTGTTGAATTACAGATGCTTATGACAGTCAAACATTATATGTTTGTTTACAGCAAAACGTCTCCATTTTAAGAACCGGCCAGTGCAGTCTATAAATTAAGGAGACATTTTTAAAATAATAAACTTATTGCTGCTGGAAAGGACTGACATGTATTTAAAGCAATTGTGTTCATTATTCAATTTATCTGCATGTATTGCACTTCACAACCTAATTTCCAGCATGCACAATGTTAAGTAGACTTTCTACTTTAAACTGGTCCCATTGTGATACTTGTGGATGTTATAATTGATGTTGTTTTTCTCAATTATGTTAATAATTCAGATGTAGCATGTCATGTTTTAATTGCTCTGAAGGGATAAGGACAATGAAAGATTCATTCTCTAAGAACATCTAATGTACCTAGACTATAACACTACAGATATGTAATGAATAACACAAAATATTGGCAAAATGGGTGATAAAAGGGACTATAGCAGCTTCAAGATGGTTGCACCATAGGATCTTCTTTATATTAGTTTAAAATGAAGAACGAAAATAATTTGGTTTCCATCTTTGTAAAATTGAGTTTATTTCAAAATTTCATTCATTACCTTCAGGTGATTTGTTTTTGTAAAGACTTTTCCAGACACTCACTAAAATGGGAAACAAGTTGTTGAAACCTTGATACTAGTTTTTACTGAAATTCTTACATAGAAATTTGTACGTTGACATTTGAACTTTACTTTTGTGATACTTTGTACTGTGGAACAATTGTTTTTTAAGTGCTTTTATCTGATCTGTTTTTGTATTGGTATTTTTCCTATGCTGTATAGTTTTCTTACTTTCAGGGAAGGCAAGAAAATGCTTTTCTGTAAAATCTGTTACTTGTGTAACATACATATTTTTCAAATTTTGATACAATTGTAACATATCAGTATGCTTTTTTTCTTCTTGTAAATGTCAATAATAAAATTAAAATATTTATTTAAATATTGTGTTTGTAAGGTAAGTTACTTTTGTTCCATATATTGTACATATTCCACCTATTAAGGCTCTGACATTAGAGAGATGAACATATCTAAATCCAGAGGCTAACTCTAATTATAAAGTACCTAGTGGTGTCTGTACAGTAGGTCATTCTACCAGTAGTTGTTTCCATACTATTTTAGGGAATTACTATATGTAATACATCCAAATACTGTATGTATCACATCTGTTTACAGCTGCTAATAGTCTGATATTTAGAATATATGTAATTCCCTAGTTTATTAGTCCAGGTATCTCCATTCTCCACATACCATTTTTTTATTGATATGAGGCTAAAAAATGCAAAATTACAGCCTGAGACCATATACTTTATTATTAGTACTATAATAAATATTATTAAACTATTGATGTCTTTCATTTTCAAACATTGCAGATTGAATATAATCTGCAAATGTTGGTTGCCCCCAATAATATGAGAGAGTAAAGTCATAATGAGTGAATGATGGTTCTGTGTTACTGCTAGCGACTGGGCAGGAAGTGTGACTCCTATGACAATAGCTCACCCAGTGGAACAACACTTCTTTATATGGACATCTTTTGGAGCCATTTCTCAAATTATTGATTTACTTGTATTTTGGGCTAAAGAACCTTTTTGTATTCGATTTTTATTTAAAAAGTACCCTTTTGACTTCTGCTGCGTCTGTGTTTCACAATACATAGCAACTTCAGAATGATGGTCATAAATGTCAATCTGAAAGCTCGCTCTTCACCCCCTCTCTTTGCTTTTTTGAAAAAAAAACCTTCTAAGCTGATTAAGGCCCAAATAAAAGTTGAATTGTGATTTGGGCATAAATAAGCTTAGAGGTTCATTCAGAAGAGGTCACAGAGGGTCTGGAGAGTGGCTAGTCTGATGAATTTATGACAGGACAGCTTACTGCAGCTGTTAGGGCTCGTTCACATCACCGTTAGGGCTTCCGTTCAGGCTTTCCGTTATAACATCGTTATAACGGAAAGAAACGGAATCCCTAGGACGGACATCAAAACGGACACCTTTAAGAGGCATTCCGTTTTGATCCGTCATAATAGAAGCCTATGGCCCTGCATAACGGATCCGTCTGGATGCCGTTATGCTGGACGGAAAACAAAGTCCTGTCGCCATCGTTTCGACACCTTGCGGACCCCGGGCCAGATCCAGCGTAAATGGTGAGATCTGAAATCGCCCTCAGAGGCAGTATGTATATTTGAGGTAGAACAAGTAAGGTGCTGTCTATCCGGCTAAGTGCATAGTACAACCATGCACCATACTATTAAGTGAATATGAGGACACATTGTGGTACCTGTAAAGAAATACACACAATGGGCAACATACTTGAAAACGTTGCTGAAAGGTAAAAACATTAGTGCAAACAATATAGTGCAAATATATTATAGGTATAATGTAAACATTTTAAATATCACCTACCTAGTATGCTCACGGACACGTTTAAGTCTCTTTTCTTCTAATGCTTGTCATACAACTTGAACCAAACTCAGTTGCAATTTGTAATCCACATAGGTAAAATTGTAATCCAAATGGGTAAAAAAATAGCAGCAAAGGTTCCTTAAAAAAACCTCTTTTAAGGGGCTCCCCAATAACCTGAAAAGGGGGAAAAAAGGGATGAGGCGCACGTCTGCGCAACTTGGTTAAAACTTTTTTTTTTTGATTGGGGGAGTCCTGACAATCCATGTCCATCTGGGTGAGGACAAACACAGGGCAAAAACACACGCCAACTAGTGCTCACCCTTCACGTTAAGTCCACGTTGTGGCTCCCATAAAAGCTGCAGGATCCTTAGGCCAGCAGGTCCTCTTCACTGCTGCTGGAGCTAAAAGACATTAGAGGGCGCTCCTGCCTCATGAAAGCGACACTGGCTGCGGCAGCAGACCCCCACGACCTCTCAGGGATGGTCTTGGTAGTGACCGGGCGGTCACACTGGCAAGGGCCGTGACAACTTGGACCTTGCCCATTACCTTGTAGTGGCTAGATCCTCGGCCAGATCCTCCTGTCGGCATACAAGGTGACAGAATCTCCGGCTGTAAGGGCTCTGGTAAAGGTCTTCCGCAAGCGGCGGACTGTGCGGCCTGCACCTGCCATGGCAGTTGGTATTGTACCACCAATGGCTGGTACACGAAACTGTTAGTGGTCATCTGTCCCACATGAAGGATCGGTGGCGGTGGCAAATCTGGTATCAGGGGTTCCAGCTGAGCTTGTGATTTCTCCTCAGATTACAGAGTCCCATCATTGGTCTCATGGGAACACCAAACCACTTTTGCTGCCTGGGCCTCCTCACTCCAGTCTTCTGGGGGCGCTACAGGAGTAGCTGGTTGCTTAAGGAGTTTCACCCCAGTAGCAAAGGGGCCTTGGAGGCTCTTCATGGGGGTATACTCCACGTAATCCCCTGCGTGGAGATTGTGGCGGACGGGCGGAATATACAGCTGCTTTACGTATAATTCTTCTGCCGTCTCCTCATCGCCGATAAAACCTACTCCCCGTTCCACACTGAACCAAATAATGGTACCCCTTCGGCGCTCCAGCTTGGGGTCACCGGACTGTGGGTGCTCCAAAACCTACACAACCCACTCCTCTACCAACTTTTTGTATTCCCAGAGGGTCAGGGCGTTCCGGGTGACAGCCTCGGGGACCATTGAATTTTGCCGAAGGGAGTAGTTCTTCCACGGCGGAGCGGGAAGCTCCACCTCAGCGGGCACCTCAATCGACTTCTTAGGCTGCCGGACATATTGAGAGACGTAGATCTCCTTCGGTTCCTTCTCCTCATAGGGGTCATGGCCCACACCATGCCTCCACAGTCAGGGCCTCGCTGTGTCGCCATCTTAATTGCCTGAGTTGCCTCGTCTTCCTCGCGCACTGGAGAAGGGGGCGGAGCTACCGGGGAGGAGTCTGCATTGCTAATGAATTGAATTCGTACGCAACAGCGTATAGAGTAACTTATACGTAGCAATAGCGTATAATTTATAGGACAAACTACGTAGCGAATGCGTACAAAACCGAAGCGAATCACCTAATATTCGGATTTGCTTCGCAGCTAAAAATTCCCAAGATTCGATACGAATCAACGAAT
Source organism: Rhinella marina (assembly GCA_900303285.1). Classification (NCBI taxonomy): domain Eukaryota; kingdom Metazoa; phylum Chordata; class Amphibia; order Anura; family Bufonidae; genus Rhinella; species Rhinella marina. Next base: position 259,855 of record ONZH01000939.1, read on the forward strand.
TGATTCTCTCATCTCTAATTATAATCCCTGACAAGTAGAGCAGAGAGGAAAATGAGGCAGCTCTTTACCTCAGTGCTGTGAAGTAACTTGTCCTCCTGTGTGATTAGGACAGGTTTTGTGTGTACGTATAGAACAGCTGCCATTTTGTTTCTCCTAATCATTGCTACCTAGAAAAAAGAGCCATTATAACTAAAGAAATGTATTTGGGTAAATATTTATAATAAAGTACTAATAATTTACGTATTTTCTTTTTTGTAATTCCTAGAGACCCCCTTTAAAGGATATGGACACCTTTGTAAAAAAAAGAATTTTTTACACTAATTAATTTATTCTGTGGAGAAAATCATTTCTCCAATTGGGTGTGTTTATTTTTCTTTTTTCGTTTTTGAGTTACAGCTTGCTGTGCTTCCTATGCACATCAGGCTGCTCTCACTGAGTTTAGAGAGAATTCGTCAGATGATGGGCTTAGTGTGAGTGAAAATGAACTGCCCTGACAAGGCTTAGTGTGAGTGAAAAAAAAAAAAAACTGCAGTACACTATACAGTGTACTGCAGTGTATTATAGATGCCTTAGACCCACTGGGTCAAAAAAGTGTAAAAAAAAATAAATCCTATATCCGCACATATAATTAGTTACAAACGTCAAAAATAAAAGCAATGAACATGTTAGGTATCACTGCGTCCATAACAACCGGCCCTATAAAAATATCACATGGGCTAACCCATCTGGTAAACGCCGTAAAAAAAATAAAGTAAAAACCGTGCCAAAAAAGCCATTTTTTATCACCTTAAAACACAAAAAATGTAATACCAAGTGATCAAAAAGCCATATGTGCCCTAAAATAGTATCAATAAAACAGTCATCTCATCCCGCAAACATTGAGACCCTACATAAGACAGTCACCCAAAAAAATATATATACAGTCATGGCCAAAAGTTTTGAGAATGATACAAATATTAATTTTTACAAAGTCTACTGCTTCAGTTTTTATAATGGCAATTTGCATATACTCCAGAATGTTATAAAGAGTGATCAGCTTAACAGCAATTACTTGCAAAGTCAATATTTGCCTAGAAAATGAACTTTATCCCCCAAAACACATTTCAACATCATTGCAGCCCTGCCTTAAAAGGACCAGCTAACATCGTTTCAGTGATTGCTCCATTAACACAGGTGTGGGTGTTGATGAGGACAGGGCTGGAGATCAATCTGTCATGATTAAGTAAGAATGACACCACTGGACACTTTAAAAGGAGGCTGGTGCTTGGCATCATTGTTTCTCTTCTGTTAACTATGGTTATCTCTAAAGAAACACGTGCAGACATCATTGCACTGCACAAAAATGGCCTAACAGGGAAGAGTATCGCAGCTAGAAAGATTGCACCTCAGTCAACAATCTATCGCATCATCAAGAACTTCAAGGAGAGAGGTTCCATTGTTGCCAAAAAGGCTCCAGGGCGCCCAAGAAAGACCAGCAAGCGCCAGGACTGTCTCTTAAAAGTGTTTCAGCTGCGGGATCGGGCTACCAGCAGTGCAGAGCTTGCTCAGGAATGGCAGCAGGCAGGTGTGAGTGCATCTGCACGCACTGTGAGGCGGAGACTCTTGGAGCAAGGCCTGGTCTCAAGGAGGGCAGCAAAGAAGCCACTTCTCTCCAGAAAAAACAGGGACAGACTGATATTCTGCAAAAGGTACAGAGAGTGGACTGCTGAGGACTGGGGTAAAGTCATTTTCTCTGATGAATCCCCTTTTCGATTGTTTCGGACATCTGGAAAACAGCTTATTCGGAGAAGACGAGGTGAGCGCTACCACCTGTCTTGTCTCATGCCAATTGTAAAGCAACTTCTCCGAACCGTCCAAGAGCAGTTTGGCGATCAACAATGCCTTTTCCAGCATGATGGAGCACCTTGCCATAAAGCAAAGGTGATAACTAAATGGCTCAGGGAACAAAACATAGAGATTTTGGGTCCATGGCCTGGAAACTCCCCAGATCTTAATCCCTTTGAGAACTTGTGGTCAATCATCAAGAGACGGGTGGACAAACAAAAACCTACAAATTCTGACAAAATGCAAGCATTGATTGTGCAAGAATGGACTGCTATCAGTCAGGATTTGGTCCAGAAGTTGATTGAGAGCATGCCAGGGAGAATTGCAGAGGTCCTGAAGAAGAAGGGTCAACACTGCAAATATTGACTTGCTGCATTAACTCATTCTAACTGTCAATATAAGCGTTTGTTACTCATAATATGATTGCAATTATATTTCTGTATGTGATAAAAACATCTGACAAACACACGTAAAAACCAGAGGGCAGCAGATCATGTGAAAATATAATATTTGTGTCATTCTCAAAACTTTTGGCCATGACTGTATATAGCTTTCAGAAAATGGAGACACTAAAACATGATTTTTTTTTCTAAACATGGTTTTATTGTGTAAAATAAAATTTAAAAAATGCACATATTAGGTACCACCGTGTCTGTAACAACCTGCTCTATAAAAATATCACATGAGCTAACCCATCTGGTGAACGCTGTAAAAATTTTTTTAAAAATGTGCCAAAAAAGCCATTTTTATCACCTTATATCACAAAAAGTGTACTACCAAGCGATCAAAAAGTCATATGTGCCCCAAAATGGTACCCGTAAAAAATGAGACCCTACTTATGACAATCGCCCAAAAAATATAGCTTTCAGAAAATGAGGACACAAAAACCTGATTTTTAAAAAAAAATGTTTTTACTGTGTCCAAAATAAAATTGAAAAAATAGACATATTAGGTATTGCTGTGTCGTTACGACCTGCTCTATAAAAATATCACATTACATACCCTGTCAGGTGAACATTGAAAAAAACTAAAAATAAAAACTGTGCTAGAACAGCCATTTTTTGGTTACCTTGCCTCACTAAAAGAGTTATGGTTATGTAAGAATTCTGTTATGGATTCCGCTACCACCAACCATAACTAAGGGTCCATTCAAACGTCTGCATACTGGGTCCGCATCTGTTCCGCAATTTTCAATCGGACTGCAAAAGATGCAGACACCACACCATGTGCTGTCCACATCCGCACTTCTGTTTCCCGGCCCTGGAAAAAAATAGAACATGTCCTATTCTTGTCCGCAGCCACAGACAAGAATAGGCATTTCTATAGTGCTGGCCATGTGTGGACTGCAAAATGCGGAAAGCACATAGCCGGTGTCTGTGTTTTGCGAATCCGCAATTTGCGGGCCGCAAAACAGTTGCAGACGTGTGAATGGACCCTTTTGGTCCATGGTAGCGCAATCCATAACGGAATTCTTAGATAACCTGAACCTTGTGCGCCGAACTTGAAACACTAGTCGCAACGTTCCAGCTCATAGCTTGAAAAAAGACTCTGTGAATGATTTGAAAACATTGCGACCACAGGGGTGAATAAAGTGTTTGAGAGCGCGGGCATTTTTTTCTTTATATATATATTCATTTATCAAAATGGTGTAAAGTACAACCGGCTTAGTTGCCCATAGCAACCAATCAGATTTCACCTTTCATTTTTTAGAGCTTCATTGGGCAACTAAGCCACTTCTACTTTACTCCAGTTTTGATAAATCTCCCACCCCCCACGTGTACTTCTATGTGTACATAGCATCGTGTGTCGTCACTGTACTAATCTGTGTGGGAGAAGTGACTGCTCACTGCGCGGACTGCACATATACTGTACTCAGAAGAGAGCGCACACACAAATAGTGAGTGCTGTCAGTAATAAGATCTATATCCTGCTTATAACACCATGGTTCTGACTATAGATATCTGCTCTAACGTTATCAGCAGAAATATCTATTGTGTCTACAAATAATGGACTTTCTACAGAAGGGAAAGTGAGAACTAAATCTGCTGAGTACAGGTTGTAGCATACTGTCAGACTCACCATGTTGTGGATTGGAATGAAATCTCACTACCAAGTTACTTGCAAGTTCCATCAGCTTATACCGTGTGTAAGAGGCTGCTAGCTGTGCTGTGTGACAGGATGTGGGGGCGGGGCTCTGTGCTAGTGCACGAGAAATCCACAAGAACGCCCATAGAGCTTCTCAGGAGAAGACAACAGGCAGCAAAACTCATATCAGAACATTTCTGAATGCATGTGAAGCAAAGCAGATACCAGTAAACTAAGAAGTGCAATTTTATTATGTGCTGCATTACGGTAAAATATGGGGTTATTGATTTTTAGTGCACAAAGGTGTCCATAGCCTTTAAGCACTACAGCATCTTAGAGAAATCATAGTTCAAACATTGCCTAATGGTCCATTTTAAGTGCTGGACTCGGCCACCCTCCAGCTTTTTGCAACTGACACACCTTGATTGACAGGTGTCTGTCTATACACATGTAAGAAAAGATCTGTATATAAAGATGAACAGGGCAAGAGAAATCAAGAGGGATCTGGCTAAGGGACAGTTCTCCTGAGCCCATTAGTTAGTTTTTACTATACTATTATTATGATTACTATACTATTACTATAATTTCGTGGAAACATTGCAGCACATTAATAGCAGATTTGCTAATCCTATAGATGGTGTGAACTTAGGCTGTCTAGACATTCAACGGATTTATCTCAATGGCTTAGGCTTGATGATATTGTACATGTGGTACATGGCTAAACACGTTCATCAAACTTTACACCAGTCGCCTTTGGCTTAGTTTGGAACAGAATTTTATGTCAGAATTATGTCATAAATTTGGTGCAAAATGTTGCATATTCATACACACTGCTTTTCCAGCTCTTCATGACCCTTTTCAAGTAAACCACACTCCTTGCCAAACTAGGCACAGGTAATTACTGAAAACCATGATATGCCATATTGCAACACATTTATGCAAAAAATCTAGGTTCATTAACATTGGAAAATGTGGGCCATATTTTATTGTAATCAGAGTACCTGTTACTATATCATATTGTGCACAAATGTGCTGACACATTATCTCTGTATAGAACCCGTACACTAGAAATAAAGTATATGAATGTTCTATTTAAATAGAAACAATTAATAATAATTAATTGACAGTATTACTGTAAGAATTATTTGGCCTGTTTTCACCATCTCTTTCTAAAGCATCTATAGAAATTTCAGGTATCTCATATGGTCACATTGTCCATCTCCTCGATTGGCTGGCAGTTGTTAGCCAGAAACTGAAGAGAAGGTGGAGGAGATCTTGGTGGGCCCTTTAATATTACTTATACCAAAATCCTCTGTACCTATGCTGTATGTGACAATATGATACTAATATGATGAATACTATTGTCTACATTTGATTCATCACCAGTTCTTAGGCACATACACATGGATTTTTTGAATACTATTATACTATATTCATAAAATGAACCATGACCTCTGTATTACATACATACACAAATGTTTCTGAAAACAGAAGTAGATTCTAGATCTGCACTTAGCTATGGCAGCTTGAATTATTAGACATGTTCCCCTAACATACTTGCTATTGTTATGATGTTCTATTTCTTTAGTGCAGAGCACTGTAACTCTGGTGTGACATATTGATCAAGTCTCCTAGTATTTTTTGGGAGAATTAAGACCCTGATCACATCATGGTAAAGAACAACATTTGCGATGTATTCCGGAAGAGCTCCAAACATCATCTATTTTCCTAGGGCTCCATTCACCTGGCGTGTGCCCAACATATTAGGCAACACTATTCTATTCAGAGACAGCCATTTAAAAAATATGTGGTTTTCTTATTAACATGGGAGCCTTCTGACGATTATGGTGGTGCGGGTCTAACTTCTTTAAAAGGGTTGTCTGAGTTATGAAAAAAAATGTATAGTACTGTAAATCTGATGGGCAGCAATATATAACTAAGTTAAGCAGGCAAAAAAAAATCTATATTTCCACATTTCCCTGGTTCTCTTCTGGTCTTTGTTTACATGCAGTAATAACAATCTCTGCCCCTCCCCCTTCCTGCTATGCAAAGGCAGTGAATACAAGAGCTGGCCTGAGTGACATGTCTGCTGGAATACTCTGCAGCATGTTGTATGTGTAGGACTACAAGTCCCAGCTGTACAATGACACTGCTGATACACACGGGGTCTTCCCCCTACCTGTTCTTGTACAATACAATACTTTGCATCTCCTCCAGATCAGCTCCAGTATCAGCTCTGTGTCTGTAGGGTGAGGAGAGCAGATCCTGTGTCTCTTTACATCTGCAGCTGCTGTTGTAAAGCCTTCAGTGTGTTCTGGCTGAAGGGGTTAATGTTTTATCTGAAAGAATCCAGGGAGAGAGCAGATAGCAGCAGCGGCAGAGCAGGGGGGCGTGGTCAGCACAGTGACTTCTCGTGTACAGGCTCTAATCTGCTGGTGCACGAATGCAAGATTAGCAGAGAGGCAAGCTGACATCACAGGTCATGTGACCCTGAGTTAAATCTAAGAAACCAGCAGCTTTAGAAGCAGAAAGTGTATGGAAAAGCTGTTGTATTTGACTAGTTAGAAACATACAAAGGACAAAAAAATAACTCGCTTGATGACTTTTATCAGGGAATTGTGAGTTAATATGCAGTCCTGTTTTGGGCATCGATTCATAAGGAAGATGAGAGAGCAGAAGAAATGTAAAATTAGGTCAATTATATTAATAGGAATTATGATAGATCTCAGTTGTGAAGAAATTTTAATAGCAACTTGTGCATGGGGACTCACATAAAAAGATAATTAATAAAGAGGGGAAAAGGACACAAATACATAAAAACTCCCTTGAATGGGAACGATAAAGCCATCAATTGCTGCATGTATTTTGTTAGAGCCGTAGCTGCGGTTGTTATCATAAGAGCTAGTTTGCCCAGGACAACCGCATACAGCAGTCAATTGCTGCATACATTGTTAAACTCATAGGTGTGACCGCGGTTGTTCTCATCAGGGCTAGTTTGCCCACAACAACCGCAATCACAACACCACTGTGGGGATTAGATGCACATACACATGACAGACCCAACTGTCTACAATAGCCCCAGGGGGTCCGTATAATAATAGGGGATAGCTTGTGGTAGCAATATATTCCCTCAATGAGTGTATTTGATTCACCAACCACTATTCATCCTGATGTCTCACCCGCCATCTACACTGCAAGGTGAACGGATGACACATAAAGCAGTCTATAATAATCTACCCCACAGCCAAAAAGCTCTACTGCTGCTCCTACATATATAAACTACGCTCGACGCGTTTCATCTATTTTAGACTCATCAGGAGCATTAAAGAGGTATCTATAGGTAGCACGCTGAGAGAGCAGTCACACTGATGGTGTGTGACCGCTAGATCGGCGTTATGTTAGCCGCACGCAGCCGCCGAAACCACGAGTATATAAAGGTAAGGCCACTCCCCCATTGGGTGGAGCTATGCGGCAGATCGGCCAATGATCACAAAAAGGGGCGGAACGGCCCCGCATCATAGTGCACGCCCCTGGTACTCACGGCCGACCCAACGAGTATCGCATGTACTCACTATACAGCATCACAAAAGGATGATACTTGCAGGTTTTTAATTATCCAGCCAGGATAAGGGAACCAAAGAGAACAGTGATCAGAGTGTTGCTCAGGTATATCTGAGGCACGGTAAGCCAGCACCACGCAAAGGGCTGGTGCTACTGGGTCATGAGATCTACAGATAATTAGGAGAAACTGACAGCAAGAAAACATAGAAGGAGGAGACATATTCATATGAAACATAGATATGAAATATGTTCATTAAGCCCATGAGGGCGAACTGTTCCCAATTTAAAAGTCCATTGGGCTTCTTTTTGTAAGATATACCTATCCAGATCGCCCCCTCTGGGTGAGGGTCTTACAATTTCAATGCCCTGAAAGCGCATGGCAGCGATGTCACCCGAATGCCGGCTATTCACATGACGTGCAATCGGGGTATCTGCACATTTCCTAATATCATTTAGGTGTTCGCCAATTCGTCGGCGAAACTGACGTACAGTCTTCCCCACATATTGCATTCTGCATGTGCATGTAGCCAGGTAAACCAGGCCTGTCGACTTACAATTGATAAAACTTCTAATAACGTATGTTCTCGATGATACGGTACTACTAAAAGTACGTCCCTGTAGGATGGATCCACACGCCACGCATCCCCCACATCGGAAGGTGCCCTTCAAATTGTTGGACAGCCACATGGGGGTGGGTGATGATTGAAAAAAACTTCGGACCAACCGGTCCTTAAGATTTCGCCCCCTTCGAAATGTAACCGAGGGGGCCTCACCCACCAGATGTCCCACATCGGGGTCCATACCCAAGATCTTCCAATGTTTATGTAAGATCGCTTTGATGGAGTCATGGGCCGCATCAAAGGTTGCTATCAGGCGAATTTTATTTTCCTGCTCCCCCTCTTCTCTCTCCCGGGGGTTAAGCAAGGATTCCCTGGTGCAGGACATTGAACTCTGGTATGCTGACGCCAGGACCTTCCTAGGGTAGCCGCGCTGTAAAAACCTGCTTTCCAATTCTCTGGCCTTAGTTCTAAAATCCGCCAGAGATGAGCAGTTGCGGCGTACCCTTAGGTATTGTCCCTTGGGTATACCCCGTTTCAGGGACATGGGATGGCAACTGTCCCAACGGAGTAAGCTGTTTGTTGCTGTCTCTTTCCGGAAAAGGCTGGTATTAATTTTGCCATCCGGCGATTTTACAATAAGTAGATCCAAAAATGTAATCTGAACGGGACTAATTTCCCACGTGAGGAAAAGGTTACAAGTATTTTTATTGAGAATCCCCACAAACCTGAGAAAGTCGTCCCGTGACCCAGTCCAAAAAATCAGGACATCATCAATGTAGCGTAGCCACATGGCTACATGAGACATCCACATTGACATGTCCTCATGAAAGACCACCTCCTTCTCCCACCAGCCCAGGTATAAGTTGGCATACGAGGGTGCACAGGGACTCCCCATGGCCACACCCCTGAGCTGGTGGTAGAAGTGGCGGTCAAAAAGAAAAACATTATGGTGGAGGATAAATTCCAACAGATTCCTAATAAAAGCATTGTGGGGTATAAAGTCCCTACCACGCTCCTGAAGAAAGTGGCTGATAGCATTAAGCCCTTTCTCATGAGGGATGGAGCTATAAAGCGCCTCCACATCGAGGCTAGCCAAAAAAGTACCTTCCTCAACATAGAGGCCATCCAATTTGTTGACAATTTCCATAGAATCCCTAACATAAGAGGGAAGGGCCACCACAAAAGGACGGAGAATGATGTCCACATATTGGCTTATCCCCTGTGTTAGGGAGTTAGTGCCCGACACAATTGGCCTACCCTTTAGTGGACTTAGCCCCTTATGGACCTTGGGCAGTGAATAAAAAACCGCCAGTTGGGGGTATGTGGGCAACAGGACACTATATTCAGCTTTGCTGATAAGCTTATTGCAGAGAGCAGGATCCAATATATCCCTCAGATCCTTTTTAAAGGCATCATTGGGATTGTGTCTGAGTATCTCATAGCAGGACATATCTTTGAGAATATCCAGACACATACTCCGATACTGTTCCTGCCCCATTACCACAATATTGCCCCCCTTATCTGCCAACTTAATCACTATAGAATGATCTCTTTCTAGTGACAATAACCCTTCCATTTCAGCTTTATTGACGTTACTATTGCCGAACTGATGGTCCTGCAACTGAGTAAGCTCTTCAGTCACTACCCGTACAAACACATCAATCGGCGTAATATCATTTATTGGAGGGTTGGTACAAGAGCGTGGTTTGATAGTATGGGGACCCTCACCCGGTTTTTTGTCGCTTTCATTTAAAAGACCCACAAGGTTCTGAACATCTGCAAGATCGGATTCTTCTATTCCTAGTTCCAGACACTGCCTGCGATCATGATGGGTGAAAAATTTTTTCCACTTAAGTTTTCTTGCGAAAAGGTTTAAATCTTTCACCCAACTAAATAGGTCAAAAGAGTGTGTGGGCACAAACGATAGACCTTTTTTAAGGACAGCTACCTCCGCATCATTTAAAACCCTCTCTGAGAGATTAAGAACTTGTAGTTCATCTGACCTGCCCCCCGTATTTGGGGGATCCCGATAGTGAGGCTAAATTGGTTCACCTTGCAGTGTAGATGGCGGGTGAGACATCAGGATGAATAGTGGTTGGTGAATCAAATACACTCATTGAGGGAATATATTGCTACCACAAGCTATCCCCTATTATTATACGGACCCCCTGGGGCTATTGTAGACAGTTGGGTCTGTCATGTGTATGTGCATCTAATCCCCACAGTGGTGTTGTGATTGCGGTTGTTGTGGGCAAACTAGCCCTGATGAGAACAACCGCGGTCACACCTATGAGTTTAACAATGTATGCAGCAATTGACTGCTGTATGCGGTTGTCCTGGGCAAACTAGCTCTTATGATAACAACCGCAGCTACGGCTCTAACAAAATACATGCAGCAATTGATGGCTTTATCGTTCCCATTCAAGGGAGTTTTTATGTATTTGTGTCCTTTTCCCCTCTTTATTAATTATCTTTTTATGTGAGTCCCCAAGCACAAGTTGCTATTAAAATATACTTCATAGGTGCTCTTTTATCCGTGAATTTAGTAGTATAGAGACACCATACATTATTGAAACAAGTACCGTGATTTATTGTCAGTTGTGAAGAAAGACAAAATTAATAATGATGAGCGAGCCGAAGTGGCAATATTCGGGATTCGCACGAATATTGCCTGCTTTGGCTCGGCTTGGCTCGGCATCCCGAGCCAGCGCGGACTTGTGATGATTCGTGCGTCACTGCCAGTTTGAAATGCCCGTTTTTTTCAGCCAATCAGCATCAAAGGGAAGCCTGTGGGAACGCCTGCTGTGATGTAACATCCCCTATACCTCCCCAGCAGTGATTGGCTGGCAGTGACATGTGACCTAAATTTACATAAGGAAGGGACCTGCAGCATCAGCCTCATTGTGCTTTTGGGAAGGAGAAGAGACAGACAGAGACAGTGTTAGCTCGTGTAGTGTGTGCAGCAAGCAGTTAGGAGTTAGGATAGGAAGCCTCAACAGTCTTTTTAAAGACTATTTATACTCTGAAAAACAGTATACAGTATATACTGTAAGCCTGTATTCTGTGTAGGAATAGGAAGCCACAATAGTCTTTTAAAAACCAATTGATTCTCTGAAGAAAACTATACAGTATATGCTGTAAGCCTGCATTCTGTGCAGAGCTGTGCCTGGTACACCTTGTCCAGCCACATAGATCAAACTATACATATCTAAACAGATATATTCCTGTGCATGACTGTGCAGTGACTAGTGAATACATTTCATCAGCCTGCTATATACCTCAGAGTCTATAGATACCGTATTGATCTGTGGATTCCCGTTTTATTTGCGCAAACTGCGTACATCTTTTTTTGGATAGGTCTGAAAATAATCGTACCTGCATATCTATCTACATTGTCCGTTTAATTTCACTGATCCGTAATACACGGTGCAGTGACTAGTGAATACATTTCATCAGCCTGCTATATACCTCAGAGTCTATAGATTCCGTATTGATCTGTGGATTCCCGTTTTATTTGCGCAAACTGCGTACATCTTTTTTTGGATAGGTCTGAAAATAATCGTACCTGCATATCTATCTACATTGTCCGTTTAATTTCACTGATCCGTAATACACGTTGCAGTGACTAGTGAATACATTTCATCAGCCTGCTATATACCTCAGAGTCTATAGATACCGTATTGATCTGTGGATTCCCGTTTTATTTGCGCAAACTGCGTACATCTTTTTTTGGATAGGTCTGAAAATAATCGTACCTGCATATCTATCTACATTGTCCGTTTAATTTCACTGATCCGTAATACACGTTGCAGTGACTAGTGAATACATTTCATCAGCCTGCTATATACCTCAGAGTCTATAGATTCCGTATTGATCTGTGGATTCCCGTTTTATTTGCGCAAACTGCGTACATCTTTTTTTGGATAGGTCTGAAAATAATCGTACCTGCATATCTATCTACATTGTCCGTTTAATTTCACTGATCCGTAATACACGTTGCAGTGACTAGTGAATACATTTCATCAGCCTGCTATATACCTCAGAGTCTATAGATACCGTATTGATCTGTGGATTCCCGTTTTATTTGCGCAAACTGCGTACATCTTTTTTTGGATAGGTCTGAAAATAATCGTACCTGCATATCTATCTACATTGTCCGTTTAATTTCACTGATCCGTAATACACGGTGCAGTGACTAGTGAATACATTTCATCAGCCTGCTATATACCTCAGAGTCTATAGATTCCGTATTGATCTGTGGATTCCCGTTTTATTTGCGCAAACTGCGTACATCTTTTTTTGGATAGGTCTGAAAATAATCGTACCTGCATATCTATCTACATTGTCCGTTTAATTTCACTGATCCGTAATACACGGTGCAGTGACTAGTGAATACATTTCATCAGCCTGCTATATACCTCAGAGTCTATAGATACCGTATTGATCCTTTACAATTATAATAATATAATACTGCTACTGTGCACATGGAGAACCCCAGGGTCAGGGGGAGAGGGGGAAGAGCTGGGAGAGGTGGAAGAGGTGGTCGTGGAGGGAGAGGTGGGAATCGTGGTGGTGCAGTGGTCAGCGGTGATGACCGTGGTGTGCGTGGTGACACAGTGCCGGCTGCTGTGGGTACAGTGGAAACACGTAAGGTCAGGGTGCCTGGTCAATTCCAGAAGTTGGTAGGGCAGCGTCCTACAACTCTGACAGACCCCAAACAACAACAGGAGGTGGTTCAGTGGATTGCAGAGAGCACGTCCAGCCACGTTTCGTCTGCCCCCTCATCCAGCCAGTCGACTTCTCTGAGCCAGGGTGTCTGTCCTCCAACTCGCCCTCCTTCTCCCCAGCCAGAACCCTCTAGGGGTATGTCCCACGGACAAAATTTATCCATGGAACTCTTCAGCCACCACTTCCCTGATGTGCCAGTGGACGAGCTGCTATGCCCTGATTCTCAGGACCTTTTGCAGTCTCCGGGTTATGAGAGTGGGGAGTTAGCAGTGGCGTCTGAGGAGCTGGTGGAAGATGACGACGAGACACTGTTGTCGGAGGTAGTTGTCAGGGACGTCACTGTGGAGTCTGAGGAAGACCTGGGGGATGATGAGGGGACAGATCCTACTTGGGTGGATGAGGCAACTGGAGGCAGTGGTTCAGACTGTGAGACGACATCAGCACCACAAGCTGTTGAGAGAGCCAGAGGGCTGCGACGAGGGAGAAGCCAGGGCCGAGTCACTACTTCCCCAAGTGCTCCTAGAGGTCACGCTCCAGCCCGTACTATGCGCCACTCCTTAGTTTGGGAGTACTTTAAGGATGATGAGGCCGATCCTCGTTTGGCGGTGTGCAAGCTGTGCCACACGTCAATGAGCAGGGGTTCAAAACGCAACAACCTGACCACTAGTAGCCTGCGCAAACATTTGGAGAGAAAACACCCCACCAAATGGTTTGCACTTCTGTCAGCTGGTGACGTTGACACAGTTAGTCCAGCAACTGTGTCTCGTCCAAGCCAGGACGTTGCAGCCTCCAGCCCCGAAAGGACCCCTCCAGCTCCATCTCCCTCCCTCTCCTCCACTCATGTGTCCCAGTGCGGCGTTCAACTGTCTCTACCGCAGACATTTGAACGCAAGCGCAAGTACGCAGCCACCCACCCCCATGCGCAAGCTCTAAATGTGCACATCGCCAAGCTGATTAGTTTGGAAATGTTGCCGTACAGGCTTGTGGAGACAGAATCCTTCCGCAACCTTATGGAGGCGGCAGCCCCCCGTTACTCTGTCCCCAGCCGACACTATTTTGCCCGATGTGCCGTCCCCGCCCTGCACCGGCATGTGTCTGAGAACATCACCCACGCTCTCAAAAACGCGGTTTGTGGTAAAGTCCACATGACCACAGATACGTGGACGAGTACCGGTGGCCAGGGACATTACATCTCCCTCATGGCACATTGGGTCAATCTGGTGGAGGCTGGGGCAGAGACCGATCGTGGGGCTGCACATGTGCTACCCACACCACGAATTGCGGGACATAGTTCCGTCTGTGTGTCTCCGGCACATTATGCCTCCACCTCCTCCTCCACCTCCTCCTCCTCCAAAGTGGCAGTGATGCCCCAATCGTCAAGTCTCATTTCCTCGATGGCCAGCAGTTTCAGCACTGTGGTAGGGAAGCGGCAGCAGGCAGTCCTGAAACTGCTGAGCCTGGGGGATAAGAGGCACACGGCTGAAGAGCTCTTACAGGGCATCAGGGGGCAGACCAATGTGTGGCTGGCGCCGCTGAACCTTCAGCCAGGAATGGTGGTCTGCGATAATGGGCATAACCTGGTGGCGGCTCTGCATCTTGGTGGGCTGACTCACGTGCCATGCATGGCCCACGTGCTCAACTTGGTGGTCCAGCGGTTCCTCAAGACCTACCCCCAGTTGAGTGAGTTGCTCACCAAGGTGCGGCGCATATGCGCCCATTTTCGCAAGTCCACCACCGATGCCGCGACCCTCAGGACTGTGCAAGGGCGGCTACAACTCCCTGTTCACCGGCTGCTGTGTGACGTTCCCACGCGTTGGAATTCGACGTTACACATGCTAGCCAGGGTGTACCAACAACGCAGGGCAGTTGTAGACTGCCAGCTGATCCCCCGAGGTGGTAGTCAGGCCAGTCAGCTTCCTCATGTCTATGCTGAGGAGTGGACGTGGATGGCTGGCATCTGCCAGGTCTTAGGTCCCTTTGAGGAGGCAACAGAGATGGTCAGTGGTGATGCACACATCATCAGTGTCACCATCCCTCTGTTGTGCCTCATCCAGAACTCCTTGAGGAACCTAAGATCTGAGGATTCAGCAGTGTCACAGGAGGTGGGGGAAGACAGTGACATTGAGAGCACCCTGTTGTCAGTTTCGCAGCGCGAAACTGAGGAGGAGGAGGCTGAGGAGGAGGAAGAAACTCTTGGGCACCATGCATCAGGGGGTGATTCCATGCTACCTGTTGAGCGGGTATGGGCTGAGGAGGATGAATTGGGGTCGGAGGAAGGGGGGGGGAGGAGATGGAGAGTCCGCTAAGTGAGGAGGCTGAAGGCTTGCGTGTTGGCACAGTAGGGCACATGGCAGACTTTATGCTTGGCTGTCTTTGTCGTGATCCCCGGGTCAAGAGGATACTGTCCACCAATGACTATTGGGTGTACACCCTCCTTGACCCACGCTACAAGGACAACTTTGCCCAACTTATACCCGTGGAGGAAAGGAGCACCCGAGTCACTTTCTACCACAAGGCCCTGGTTCAGAAACTGCTACAGGCCTTTCCAGACCAGTCGAGCAACAGGGGGCGGACTGCAGTGGCTGAAGTTGGAGAGGAGAGGAGGGGGAAAGTCAGTGTAGGCGCCAAGGGCAGGGGTACACTATTCCATGCTTTTGCCAAGTTTCTTAAACCCCAGCAAGACAGTACGACACAGCCACAGGGCAGGCAGAGCAGGGCGGAACAGTACCGCAAGATGGTGAGGGAGTATGTCGCGGACCAGACCAACGTCCTGACCGATAACTCCACGCCATATAATTACTGGCTGGCCAAGCTGGACAGGTGGCCAGAACTTGCGCAGTACGCTCTTGAGGTGCTTGCCTGCCCTGCTGCAAGTGTACTGTCTGAAAGGGTTTTTAGTGCCGCCGGGGGTATCATTACGGACAAACGGACGCGCCTGTCCACCGACAACGCCGACATCCTCACGTTCATCAAGATGAACAGGTCATGGATATCCCCCCAGTTCTCATCCCCACCTCAGGCTACCTCCTAAATTGCTTGCTTTCCTCCTCCTCCTCCTCCTCTTCATCTGAGTTGCATATGCAACAATTTTTCAGGAAAGTCATCCGGCTTCCTACTAACAATTTTTCAGGAAAGTCATCCGTCTTTCTACTAACAATTTTTCAGGAAAGTCATCCGGCTTTCTAAAAACAATTTTTCAGGAGTCATGCGGCTTTGTAACCAAATTTTTTATGAAAGGCCATGGGGTTCTATACACACAGTGCTGACGGAAGCCCATCAGCCTTTCTAAACACAATTGAATCTGTCCCATCATGAGAAAGTCCCCCCAAGGAGTCCCCACTGTAACTTGCTTCCCATACAACTACCTCACCCCCCGACACCTGTGTCTCGCCATTGTCCACCACCTCCTCAGACAACACTGGTAAATCCCCACTGTCAGCACACGGAGACTGCAAAAGGTCTTGCGAATTGGGGCAGAGAATGTTCTGGGGTAGCACATCAGAGAAGGGGTGACTATGGGGTTCCAGGGAGTACGTGACCACATGCAATCTCCATCTAAAAAGTCATACTGAGGCTCACCACCATGCTTTACACTGCAATCTTATTACTGAGGCTCACCACCATGCTTTACACTGCAATCTTATTGAAAGACAGACAATCAGGGGTTCACCGCCAGGTTGTCAGGCAGCATTTTTAAGTGGGTCACCATTACCGTGTCCCTGAAAATTGCCTTGGGGTCATCACCAGACTATTGGCCAGATTTAGAAAAAATGGTGCAATTAGGGAGCCTCAGAGGCATCCCTACATGCTGCCCCTGATGTTTCCTATGCATTTCCAAGGTGTTTCCATCATTTTCTGAGGTTTTCAGATGTTGGGGCAAACTTGACTGTGCAGAACCTTTGGCCCCTGCAAAAATATTCGGGTCTCCCATAGACTTTAATGGGATTCGTGATTCGGCCCGAAAATTCGGGCCGAATTCCGAATCCCCGAATCTTTTAGGATTCGCTCAACTCTAAAAATTAACTGTCTTTACTGCGAAGTAAGGGAACCTGAAGGGTAATATAATATCATCATATAAATATGTAAATTGTCCATATAAAAACAAATGCAGTAACTAATTATTTTTGTGGAACCCATGGAGAACACATACGCCCTGATTTATCAAATGCAAAGGAAAACTGTCTTTGAAAATAGCTCTGAAAATATGAAAGCTAGAATCTGGTTGTTTTGGGCTACTAAGCATGTGTTCCTTTATACTAGCTTTAATAAATCAGAGCATGGTAATTTAGAGTATCCGAAAATTTTAAAGCGTTATTTTACTGTCTGAACTCTAAAGTTATGGAACTACACCTACACATTACACCTATAGGAGCTTTTATGACATCCCATTCTAAATCCATAGGAATTTATATGGAGTTCGATTCCACTTTACAGCTAAAACAGCTTCCAATCTTCCGCGGATGGCTTTCTGCAAAGTTTTGGAGTGCAGTCAGTTTTGCAACTATAGGGGTCACTGTTGCAACCAGGCCTCTTTCAGTCTCCAGAGAGCCATGTCACCTGGTGAGCAGTGATGTGATGCTCCATTGTCCTCCCATCCTGCCTCCATCTTTGTACACCAGGACCTGCCACCCAACCACTTCTCCTATGCAAATACAGTAGTCACTGATGGAGAACTCCATATAAGAGATATACAAGGGGCAGCAAAACACCTCATGCCTCACAAAACTGCTGAATGAGGGTTCTGGTTAATGCACAAACAATGTTGATGAGCAAATCTAAAGAAACAATCATAACAACAAGCTTCAAGAAGAGGAGACCCCATGGCACAGCAGCGATGAGACCAATATAACCCATGTTCCATGGATCTGCTGTGAGACGAGCAAAGGGCTGGTTATCATTTAGTGGTTGGTGGCTCCGGGGAGAGGGGGTTAAATGCATTAGAGGCCCATTCAAAAGTTTGGTAAGGGGCTCCACACTTTCTAGTTACACTCCTGAGAATTACTGTGCAGAACATCTCACCAAAGCTGGAAAGGATGTAGATCTCAGATTAGATCATATAGGAGAATTTAAGCTAAGAAATACATACCTTTAACATTCTCTATAAACACATTATGATTGTCTTTACTTTTACAAAACATGCCTGTAACCTTGTTGAGCAGATTCTGGAGATAAATCATTCTGTTAACCTCCTTAATTCCCCAGAACATGTTACTAGAAGTGAAAAATGATTATTCCATTGTCAGTTATGAGTTTCCTCCATCTGTCATAATAGATTATATGTGCTTCATGGAATTTTTGTCTTTGCTACTTCCTTACAAGTACCTGGCTGGCTCTGAACTGGGGCTTACAAAATGTACCTGAAAGCACAGAACTTGCCAACCCACACATTATCCACTAACGTATGGGTTTGGTGTTTATTACTTAACATAGCTATAGCAGAGCAGTCTGGTAATGTGTTGGAAAATAACATAAAAATTATGTTTAGCGGATGGCTTAACATTTCCTGGTTATTACTGGTACTTAAAAGAGCCTTGATTTTTCATTTTCATTATATGGTTTAATTTTTACCTTCTGTTTTCATGTTTAAGTCTTTTTTTTAATTTGCAAAACTAGGACTCAATTAATAAATGAATTTGTATGTAAAATTGGGAATCACTTTTCTCATATACACGTACTTAAAGTTTCAACATGATCAACCCTATTAAACCCAGCATACTGCCTGGTAGGGCTCATTGTGCTGATTAAAATGATATCTCTCTTTTGTCTGTTTCATAAACAGCTGTAGAAATATCTGTTTTTATTCATAGGCAAATAAGCAAGTTGGAGCACCAAGGGGTGGGGTTGAATCCTTTGAACACTGCTTTGTAACACCCCCTGTGCTCTGCACACCCCCCTTCCCCTTGATTGACAGGGCTAGATATCAACATTCTGAGGGAAGAGCTGTCTCCTAGAGCAGTGTCCTAGTATCTACATATCATATACACAACTTATTGTAGCTTTACCACATAGTGATATGCTCAGAAACCTAATCTACATATTACTGCTTTATTCACAGGCATATGATATGTATAATATGTGTTAGCTTCTAAGCATAGAAAACAGCCTCCTTAATGTGAAAAGGCTATATCTTAGCCTTAAGTAGCCAGGCTTGCATCCTAAATTCAAATTACAGCATTACCAAATAAAGAAGGCAGTTTTATATTACTGGTGTCTTTATAATCATATATGCTTCCTGTGAATAAAGCAGAAATGTGTATATTAACTTTCTGAGCATATGTCAATGTGATAAAGCTACAGTAAGTTGTTTATATGTAGATCCTATGAGACAGCTCTAGGACCCAGCTCAGCAATCAGCATGCTGATGTCTACCCCTGTCAATCAAGGGGATGGGGGAGTGTACCAAGCACAGAGGGTATTACAAAGCAGTGCTCAAATGATTCAGTGCGGCCTGCAGCTGTTTAGCATACAGACAAAAGAAATGTATCATTTTAATCAGCATAATAAGCCCTACTAGGTAGGATGCCTGGTGTAATAGGGTTAATCATGCTGACAGAGCATCTTTAAAATGCTGCTCACATACCTTTCTTATACTGGTGCCATATAACCCTTTCTCTGTATAGATGAACAGCATTATGCATAGGTGTGCCTGTGAAGTATATCCATGGGCTAACTGAACTAAGATATCAGTCTTAACACCTCCATGCGTGGAGTGTGGAAGGAGGGAGTAAGGGAAGAAAGAAGTAAAGGGAAGAAAGAGAGGAAGGTAGGAAGTATGGGAGGGAGGGAAGAAAAAAAATGAAAGAAAGAAATAAAGGAAGGGAGAAAAGATGGAAGGAAGGGAGAAGGGAAGACTTTCTTTTACCTAGGAAAAGGGGTCAGTTTGATACCCTATCCTTGCATCTGAATACCATGGCCAAGGCAAATTTGTTTTATGCCACCACACTGCACGTGGGACATATGCTGAACATCAGGGAATTAGTTCAATGGTGGTGGAACATTTGAAAATGCCTGCCTTGGGTGCCAAGAGGATTTGCTTCAAGAAATTCTTGATCATACACTCCTCACAGTCAATTAGTGTATCCATGATTTATACCGTACAGTCAATTGTGTGGCACACTATCCCCACTCCTTGACTTAGGAATTGGTAAATTTCTTTTGTGCCTTGATAAATAAATGTATGCATTAAAGTATATCTATCTAACTATGCAAAAATAATAATGACAAGAGTCAAGGTTACTTTCCACTGTCTATAGACTGTATATCACCTATAACAGATGACAGTCTGAATACATTTCTGCACCTCCAAATTACATGTCTCATTCTCCACGGGAGTACACACTGAACATAAGATGCTATAACACTAGAGGAAAGATTTTCCAGTTGAAAAACTCATAACAAAAAGTAGGATTGCCTCTAGCAGTTGATTGATGAACCATGGAGTCAACCATACAGATTCTTCATTGCTGTGACCAAGAGCTGCATAATTCTATAACATTTCAGTAAATTACTTAATATAATTAGATTCTCTAACATTTGTTGCTGCCTTACATAAGATGTAAAATGTAAGAGAGAAGGATAACATTAGAACTTGGGAATATGTTAAAAATTAATATAGTTACGTTGGTAAAGGAGCAGTTATTTAAATATAAAAAGACTTTGTAAAAGTGAGTATTGATGACCCAGTATGGCTGTCTATGAGAAGATACGTATATGAAGGAAGTAGAAAAACAGTTCAGTAGGAATATGGCCACTTGAACAATTAAAGTTTTAGTGATTTGAATAGGGGAACTCTCCAAAATACAGCATTTCTTTGAGTGACTGTGCAGTGTACCAGTCAAAAGTTTGGACACATCTTTTCATCCACGTTGTTTCTTCTTTCTTTTATTTTCTACAATGTACTGTACATTCATATTGAAGACATGAAAATGATGAAGAAACACATTTGGAATTAAGTAGTAAAAAAAGTGATAAACCATCCAGAATATGTTTTATATTTTGAATAAACAGAAAAGGCTCTGGCACTGCTCTGAAGGGGAAACACATTCACATGTTATCAGGAAAACTGGAGACTATGGGGATATATCACCCTGTCTTCAGGTGGTGCTGTGTGAAAATAAACCAGTAATAAAAATAAACCAGTAATAAATCCACCACTGAATGAGAAGAAAATCACATCACTCAGCCTCCAGAGCAAACATTCAAGTAGGGCCTCCCAGATGGAGGCCAAACATGTCTACGTGAAACGATTGTTACTCTGTTCCAAATCCCATAGCTGCTACAATAAATTGAACGTTTGCTCTGGAGGGCGAGTGCTATGATTTTCTTCTGTTCATATGGTTTAGATTCTTCAAAGTAAGCCCCTTTTGCTTTGATTACAGCTTTGTACACTCTTGCCAATCTCTCAATCACCTTGAAGAGGCAGTCAGTGGGATGGGATCAGAGGACCCCAGCCCAAGAGATGGGGGGTCCCAGAGATGAGACTCACAATTATCAGAACTTCTTGCCACATTCTGTAGATTATACCCCTTTAATTCTATGGCTGATTGAAGTAAGGTAAGCAAGAGATTTTGAAGTCTGTAATGGGAAAATAGAGCTCAGTGCCTAAAATGAAATTGTATTTATTAATTAATAAGCAAAAGATTTTCATCCTATCAAGATTTAAAAAAACATGAACCAAAAAGTATACATTAAGAAACAAAGTTATCCAACATCATTTACTGGCCTGTTCTATCAGACACATTTTTTTTCTTTGCTAAAGATCCTGCTGCTGTGTATTAGGCTACTGTCACCGCTCTGCCACGACCTTCAGCATGCCCCCCATGCTTACAATAAATACAGCCAAGAAGCCCCCTTTCCAGTAACCCCTATGGAGGGTACTATTTCCCGTTGTGGTGAGTACCTAGTAGATGTTAGGAATCTTCTAGTCCATGCAATGATTCTCAGATTTAACGTAGCTATCTTATAAGTCATTGTTTGACCTTTTAAACTGACCTTAAGACATAGAGGCTCAGCTTTCTTTTCTTTTTTTTTTAAGAAAACTGATTTACATATTTTTTTTTTACAGAGGAGCATTGCAGTCCAAAAGGAGGAATAGTAACCCTCATCCCGATACTTACAAAGGCGTCTCACCCAGTTAAATCAATTCTCTCTGCTCTTTGCTGATAATAGGAAATCATCTTGAAACAGCTGTCTGCAGATGGGGTACTGGCTTAACTTTAAACTTCCTTATTAAATATATAGTAAAATCCTTTTCATTTTTTATTCCCTCTAATTATTGATGCGTCTTATATAGTCCACTGTGTCATATAATTTGAAAGAAGGGGTAATTATATTATGCTGATATCAACTAAGTTTATTACAAATGGAGATAACTTGGATCAGTAAATGTTCACAGAAGTGGCTGACATGGTAAAACTTAAGCCAGGAATCACTTCTGTTGCTATTCTAGGGAAACAGTAATGCTTATCTCACATTTGGAATAAAAACCTGGATAGTTCTAGTTGTTTGAGATAAAATTCTGCTGGCAGATCACATCAGATGAAGATTTTGAATTAACATGTTCACAGTCCTAACTTGAATCTATAGGACTGCTGTGGTAGGACCTGAAATAAGCAGTTTCATAAAGCAAATGTAAATGTGTATTAAGTAAACAGTTTTAAAAGGAAGAGCAGGCAAGATTCCTAAACG
Organism: Rhinella marina; assembly: GCA_900303285.1. Lineage (NCBI taxonomy): Eukaryota > Metazoa > Chordata > Amphibia > Anura > Bufonidae > Rhinella > Rhinella marina. The sequence continues at coordinate 282,300 of ONZH01000939.1, forward strand.
CTGATGAGATATCACCACTAAAGGTGTCCAATCAGCTTCATTTTATCTCGGAGGCTATATCAATATAGCATATAGAATATTATTTTTCTTTAAAAGTTGTGTCTTCAAAAACACATTTATTACTTCAGTCTCAAATATATAATAATCTTAATCATTTTGAAATATGCTAACATTTTGTGGGTATAGCTCTTATACAGACCCATACGTCTCTATGGTTACAGACAAAAAACAGTGTAGTCTGATCCTACAGTCCTACTCTCTTCCACCTGTTGAATACTTCTTTCTAAATCAGAAGCAAGAAATTTGGTGCAGATAAAAGGGAATTTGACTGCAAGATCAAAGTATGGAATTTTACATTGGAGACATATTGGACTACATAGGAGCTAAAGACACAAAATGATAGCATATCTTAATAAGACCATTTACATAGGTACTCCGCACTAAATGATTGGGAAAATGCCTTCCTGGGATGCGAGTTTGTGGTAGTTTAGATTAAAGAACAGAAGGTTACTTTGTAATCCTTGCCAAAGTTCAGCAAGTGACAACCTTGCTGACACTGACTCCACAATCTGGAACAGTAATTTATCATTTGAGTTATATTTGGCTATTACTATTCTGGTAGATCACGGATTAAGTATTTTATGTTTTTTAACTGTATTCCTGGACATGAATCAAGTATTACAAGTATAATTAAAGTATTTTTTTAACCTCTCAAGTATTCTAAATTCAGTAATTCAGCCATTAATGGATCTAAGTGACATCAAGTACATAAAAAAATCTAAAACAGTCTGTGAAAGAGGTGCTTTTCACCAGGAAAAACAATAGGCCAACCTGACTGAAAAGGGCTGCATTTGTTATGTATCCATTGCCAACAAAGGAGCATTTTATCTGAAAAAAGAAGCAGTGAAGTAGGTTGTGGGACATTAAGAGTAAGGGCAGCATGCAGCAAATCTACATAGAAAGGTTTGATGGATGTTATGCTTGGAAAGATCCAAAGAAGAGACTTGTTCACTATTTTAGGAATTCCTGTGTTATATGATTTGGAGACATTATGGCTCCCACATTCATCCCTTTATTTAGTGGGAACTTAAGTTGTGCATTGGCTAGCTGAGTTTTCCTCATATGTTTCATTCTGATGGGAACATTCAAGTATCTTTTGTTATTCTGGTTAACACTGGATTCCAAAGCCTTGCAATCAATAGACTTTTTATATAGGCTTTCACACTTGAGATCCTCAGCAGTAGAGCAAATCCCAATGATCAATGGCTTCATTTGACATTCTAACCTCAGAACAGTAAAGATCCAGTGATACTGCTCCACCATGTTTATAATACGAGTAGGGAAGTAAAATGTACTTGTCCTTTTTTGTTCTTGGTTAGGGATTTTATTGTACTAGAAACCAGATTTCTCATATCTGAACCCTGATTATAGGGGTGGTCTCTGGCTGGTACACTGTATGATTCTGGGTTGTACATATGTAACACCTAAAATAAAAAAAGTTAATAGACGTGTATTCACTCAACCTTTTGCAGCAGTACCGCACCTCTTGGATCTCCACAGTGCTCTAGAGGAACCCAGGCTTGGCCGTGTCAGTTCAATCCACCTTTTATGCTGTGAATCCTGGACAAATTTTCTGGCACTTGAGGTTAAAACTCCAAATCTTTATTTCAAGCGCATAAAAGCATCATTATACTATACAAAAATAAATAAATAAAAAAGCTGTGTGTTTAAGATGAAACATATCATTCTTCCCCATGGGTTAGCCATATGTAACTGACTAAGTCTCTAACATAAATAGGGGCTTTACACATTTCTTCTAGTAACACAATGCCTCCACCTGAGTCTTATTGTGAGGTAGGCAGGAGAATGTATTTCTTCTGCTAGGGATTGACACAGGATCCATCCAACTTGATGTACACAATACACTATAAGATGATATGCTCACAAAGAAAATGTTATGTGAAACTACTGTATATACAATTTAATGTTTGGATAGGAAAACAATATGGATTTTGCTAAAGTGAATGGTGGATCCTGTCTTATCTGTCACTCTAATCCTACCTGTAATGATATCACCTCTGTGTATAGATAAGCAGGTTAACAGCAGTAAAGTGATCTGTACAGACCAGAAAGTGGCACCAATTATTAGGCTAAGGCCAAGTTCATACTTTAGTTATTTGGTCAGTTATTTCCATCAGTTATTGTGAGCCAAAACCAGTAGTGATGACTACTCATAGATCAGGTACAATGTAAAGATCGGCACCTATTATGTGTTTTTGACCCATACCTGGTTTTGGCTGACCATAATTGATTGAAATACCTGACCAAATAACCGAAGAGTGAACTCAGCCTTAGTGGCCAGTGCAAAAACCGCCAGATTTTTATCTTTTTTGTTTAAACATGGATAGTGACATGGAAAATTAAAAATAACATAAAACATCTTTGAAAATATGTTAAAACATAAAAACATGATTTAAACAATAGATTATTTTCTGATGACACATTTCCTTTAAGGACTGGGCAATTTACCCAACATTTTTCTTGTAAATAGGAGAATGCTGTATGACAAGTCCTGTTGCTATCGTAAAGATTTAGTATAAATAAAGATAATTTACTTGAAATACCAGAAACTGTGAATGGCCTCACTCATTGATTGAAATCCCTCCCTGGAATGTGTAGGACCACCCACTGGACTATAAGCCCACAGTGTGAAATGATTTAAAGCAATGAATTACAAGTTATACTGAGTCGCTAAAAAACCCAATATCTCAGGATGTCCCCCACAGTAATGGTGTTCCCCAATATCCCACCAATAGTAATAATTCTCTGCCAAAGTACACTTAGTAGTAATAGTGACCCTACAGTGCCCCCAACAGTACTAATGTCCCCACTGTGCCCCAGAAGTAATAATGCTCCCCACTGTGCCCCAGAACTAATAATCCTCCCATAGTGTCCATACTATAGTAAGCTCACCATAATGGCTCTCCCCTCCCCCCAGTAGTAATAATTCTCCTTATAACATGTGACTATAGAAAAATGCTACCTAATGTAAACCAGTACAAAAACGCCCCCTTATAATGTGCAATAGTACAAAAAATGCCCCTTATAATGTTTGGCAGTACAAAAAATTACCGAATAATGACCCCTATTGTGTGCCAGTACAAAAAATACCCCCGTTGTGTGCCAGTACAAAAATTCCCTCATTGAGTGCTAGTACAAAAAATGCCTCCTCTTAGTGCCCCCAGTAAAACCAATGTCCCCATAGTGCCCCCATAATGTGTGCCAATGCTCCCTACTTTTTATCAGTACAAAAATATCCCCTTTTAGTGCCCCCAGTAGAGCCAGTGTCCCCATAGTTCCTCAATAACATGTGCCAGTACAGAAAAAAATCTCTTAGTGCCCCCAGTAGAGCTAATGTCCCCATAGTGCCCCCACAATGTGTGCCAGTATAAAATACCCATATATAATGTCACCAGTGGATGCCCCCATAGTGCTCCTCTCTCCCCTTCCTCATAGTACCCGCCATAATCTGTGACAGAATAAAATATACCTAATAGTGCCCCCAGTAGACGCCCCCATAGTGCTCCTCTGCCCATTCCCCATATTGACCAAACAGCATAGTGTCAAATAAAAAAAATAAACACATATACTCACCTCCATGGGGCTGTCAGCGATTTGGTGTAGACCTCTTCTGGCTTGTATCCCACTCTGTAGGCTGCCCAGCTACGTCATCACACCACTAGGCTTTAGGCCTAGTGCCTGTAGCCCATCAGAGGAAACGTGGGCAGGGACTCGTCACTCCCATGCCTCACTGCAGCATTCTGCTGTATCACTGTCCTGAGGATGGCGATACAGCTGAATATAGAGAGATGAGCACAATGGAAGCACTTATTTCCCTCAATCCTGCTGCCGTCCTTCACTTATCTACAGGACCGCACACCTGGGGCGATCGCCTCACCTTGCCTAATTGGCGGTGTGGCTTGGCTGCCTATTTCCCGAAACAGTGCCACTCTTTGAAGGTTAGTCCCAAACTTGTGAATAATACTGAATTACTGTACCAGGCATATTCCTGTGAGCAAATGTGGCGCTATTTCTGCAAATTGGCAGCCATGTTTTTCCAATCTCACAAACCTCTTTAAGAGAACGTTTAACTGTTTTTTCACTTCATGTTATTCCTTTAGCATCAAAATTGGTGCAAACAGATTTTGTAATAAAGAAAGCAACACACCTAAGTATAGTGTTTCTGATGTAAGACTGTTTGTAAGCAGATAGACATAGTGACTTGTTTTCTCCTCCATGAAAGATTTTTTTTTAGCTTGTGAATAAAGCACTATTTTAAGATGGGGAATTGATAGACACAGCATGTTAATTGTGCAGAATACATTAGACTGAGTACATCTGAATCGTTTTCTTTACTAACCTTTTGATGGTAACTAGGGAAGTCGGCTTCTGTCCCTCAGCCAAGATATTTGTATTTCACTCACATAACGGAGGCATCTATTTGCCAACTGCTGGCCCCGAAAAAAAATAAACTTAAAGATATTAAAGTATCATGAAAGAAACAGAATTAAATTTCATGACTACAAAGAAAATATTTTATGAACATAATTAATGCCACCATAGAGATTTAACCTGTATGTAAATAAATACTAGTTTTATGCGACTGCGTCTGTAATTCCCATTCTGTTAGATCTCAGGCAGCAAATATTTTACATTGGTGGAAGCATCTGACATTGACAATGTTCTTTCCCAGACATGACATTTCAAAAGTTGACTTTTCTGATATTCTGTTGGAAAACCACAAAAAAATACAATCATTGTCATGCTTCATGCTACACAACGTGCCAATAAAGTCAGCAGCTTCCAAAGAACAGGAACTGTGTAGGCTTTCTTTTGACAATTCAATAAAAATGGACAGTTGTACAAGAAAATGAGGAAGAAAATTTGTGATCCATGAAACTGTCAATTTGTGATCCATCATTTTCTGTCAATCTAAAATACCATTACTGTAGCCATGAAAAGAGCTTGGATTGGTTTACCAGCATATTGTATATTAGGAGTAAGAAGAATGTTTGACATTGTATAAATGGATAACATAATGATTCCACGGAAACTTCCATGGTTTAGTGATTTAACCGGCGTCTTTGAAACCTTTAACTTTTTTCAGTTCAGTTATGTAAATAATGTTTGCCCCTTGTTTTTGGTGATACATGTAGATTTATTTGATATAATTTTTATTTTAACTTTTTGTTTATATTTCTTATACCAAAAAAGTCTGAAAATGTTTTTCTTTTTAATGGCACAAATTGCAGTTAAAATACTTTTTTAGAATTATGTCCCCTTTTCATAACAGTCATTTTGATAAAGAGGAATATAAAGTTTTTGGTCAGCAGGGGTGGGGCTAAAAACTAAGATGTGTCTGCATTTTTTGTTTTTTTATTTTGTCATTTTTTTTCCCTCTAAATTTTGCACTCATAAAAGACCTTTGTTTTGTAACTAGAGCTGACATACCAAAGGGGGAATCATTTTAGGAAGGCTGTTCAGCCTCACTGCACATCTGATCCTGTTCTGCTCCAATCGAGTATCACATGCAGATACCCAGCCCCCAGCAATCACATGATTATGGAGCATCTTTTACCATTATCCACATTATGAAACAAGCCCTTTCTCTGCAATCAGTATTACTGATGAAGAAAAATTCCTATTATTAATTATATGCAAATTAGGTGCTTGAGGCACTGAGGGGCTTGCATAGCCCCTTGGAGCATCACATCACTTCTGCCTCTTCACAATGCCACTCCCACCAGGGCCAAGTATCACTGCTCCAATGCCTGATCCTGAAATCTCTTGCTTGTGCTGATGCAGTGAAGAGCTCATGTTGTTGTCCCTGCTTTGTGATCTTCGCTGCACACAGAAGTTTTTTTGTCCAGCTGATTCCCAACATAATCTGCCAGAACAGTCAGCCATAGATGTGAAAGTAGCCTAATAAGATGCTATATAGTAATAAATTAAATCAATGAAATCAGTTGCATTTGACCATTGTTATTTTTTTTGTTCACTGGCAGTGCTGAATAACCACTGTATGTGGTCAGAGGAGTTGTTTTACGGAGGCTCTCATTTAAACAGAGAGAAAATATTATACCTGAAAGCACATTGGGGGAATTTATCACAGCCTGCAATTCAGAATGATGTCTTCAAAAAGTTGCAAAACAGGGGTTTGTGACTTTTTAAGACCACTTTTGTGACTTTTTGTATTTTTACATGACTCACTCCAGTTTGGAAACATAATGTCTAAAAGTCACTCCAGTAGTGGTGACGTAAAAAAACAAAAAACGAGTATAACTTCTAGACAAAAGTATAAGGTGTAAAGATGCAACAAATTTATCAAATTGATACAAATTAATAAATTTGGCACAATGTACTCAAATGCAGGCCCACCAAAACTAACTTCAAATATTCGCAGATGTATAACTGAAAGGTTGGCTACACCTTATATTAAGTATGGATATAGGTGCACTGGCTGTAGTGATACACCCTATCACTTAGAGGATGATTAGATATGATACAAAAGGTTAGTCAGGCACTCATATCTGGAATCAGATATTTAGGTGTTTATTAACACATATATTTAAAAAACCTATAAAAAACGTACATAAAAGACATAAAGAATAAAAAATATAAAAACAATGGAGAATTGCAAATATACCCTTTAGTATTTGTAATGTGATACAGATCCAACATATATTTTTATATAGATCTATATTTTTGTTGTATTGCCCAGTATTATATCTAGACTTGTATATAGTCGGTATATAGTAGATTTGCTGGATTCTTGAATTGTCTCCAATACTTCCGTATTTAATATTGTGTTTGTGCCATAGTTCCTTTATAATAGTTGTAATAGTTGTATATAACGTGGTATATCTTCTTAATAATATTGGTGATGTTAGTCCATATTAGTTCACTGGTTATAGTAACACACTTATGGCGGCGTCCCACCTAATAGATGTGTGTGCTTACCCCTTGTAGCGCTGGAAAGATGGGGAATACCTTAATATTGGTCTTGCTTACATACAGTCGACTTTCCTGATAGATGTCTTTGGTAAATTCCTTATTCGGATTGTTGCGGTGCGTTTGGCGTTGCACGTGTGTGCCTGGCTGTGCTGTTCTCAGTCAGCGCCGGTATCCACCATCCAGTCCCGTATAGTCTCGCGAGATCGTGACTTAGGTTTGCCGCGGCAGATTTGTAGTTGAAGATATGGGATCGCGATCTACCTTGTTTTATCTTCTTATCTTTTGGGCTTAGATATTGGTAGGCAAAGGTACATATAAACGCCAGACGCGTTTCGAGATTTTCACAACCTCTTCCTCAGTGGCTTTATTATCTTATGGACCATGCCTACTTTTTATACTTATTTCCGGCCATTCCAAAGAACCTGAATGGATCAGCCTTTTTAATGGATTTAGTAGTCCTTTATAAGGTTAAATATAAAGGGATCCATTTCACATTTTGTAATTAATGGTACCTTTAATAGAGTATTAGGTCGTTTCTTTGTATATTATATCTTTCAACCGACTTTACATAAGTATATATACTTCAACAGGGTGTATATTTCAACATCACGATTAACAATATTGGTGATACATAAAATGAATCATATAAAAAGTCAGAAACGATAGAAAAGTCGATAAACAAGTCAATAAAGTGCTGATGCACTTCTATTGCGTTTCTGGTGCGTTTTTTTCTCTTTGGGTGCGTTTTTTTATTATTCTTTGCTTAACCTTATAGTAATTATATTGTATATTTTTCCTTTTTTCTATTGAGTTCCCTATAGTATTTATTCAGCTATGTACAGTATATATATATATAGAAATGGATCAAATGAGCCAAATACATAAAATAAATCACATCAAAAGTCAAATCAATAGAAAAATCCATAAACAAGTCAATAAAGTGCTGATGCACTTCTATTGCGTTTCTAGTGCGTTTTTTTCTCTTTGGATGCGTTTTTTTGTTATTCTTTGCTTAACCTTATAGTGATTATGTTGTATATTTTTCCTTTTTTCTATTAAGTTCCCTATAACATTTAACTATGTACAGTATATATATACATAGAGATGGGTCGAATGAATCAAATAAATCAAATGGGGGATGCAGTTTTACCATTATTCACATTATGAAACAAGCCCTTTCTCTGCAATCAGTATTACTGATGAAGAAAAATTCCTATTATTAATTATATGCAAATTAGGTGCTTGAGGCACTGAGGGGCTTGCATAGCCCCTTGGAGCATCACATCACTTCTGCCTCTTCACAATGCCACTCCCACCAGGGCCAAGTATCACTGCTCCAATGCCTGATCCTGAAATCTCTTGCTTGTGCTGATGCAGTGAAGAGCTCATGTTGTTGTCCCTGCTTTGTGATCTTCGCTGCACACAGAAGTTTTTTTGTCCAGCTGATTCCCAACATAATCTGCCAGAACAGTCAGCCATAGATGTGAAAGTAGCCTAATAAGATGCTATATAGTAATAAATTAAATCAATGAAATCAGTTGCATTTGACCATTGTTATTTTTTTTGTTCACTGGCAGTGCTGAATAACCACTGTATGTGGTCAGAGGAGTTGTTTTACGGAGGCTCTCATTTAAACAGAGAGAAAATATTATACCTGAAAGCACATTGGGGAATTTATCACAGCCTGCAATTCAGAATGATGTCTTCAAAAAGTTGCAAAACAGGGGTTTGTGACTTTTTAAGACCACTTTTGTGACTTTTTGTATTTTTACATGACTCACTCCAGTTTGGAAACATAATGTCTAAAAGTCACTCCAGTAGTGGTGACGTAAAAAAACAAAAAACGAGTATAACTTCTAGACAAAAGTATAAGGTGTAAAGATGCAACAAATTTATCAAATTGATACAAATTAATAAATTTGGCACAATGTACTCAAATGCAGGCCCACCAAAACTAACTTCAAATATTCCCCTCATAATAAATTCATGATGTGATTTAAATTATCAATATCTCTTGGCAAATTATGCATTTTATCTATTTGCAGAAAATTAATGTGTGTGTTTACAATTCCTCATATACAAAAGATGATTTTACTTGATGATCACACAATACATAGTGGTGGAAGCTAGATACATTTGCCTCTCTACAAATACACTCAATAGATTTGAGCTAGTATGAATTAAGGATTTCTCTTCAGTAGACACCTCATCAGTGTTCTTCAGGCAGCTTTTTTTTATCTTTTTCTCAAGATATTGTCGAATGTGAAGAAATTGGGGTGTCATGGCCTCTGAAGTAGAATTGGTAACAGTAATAAAAGATTATAGTCTATTCAACAGACATAAAGACGTCCATCCAGCTACATGTATAACAAAAGTAATCATTAAAGGGACACTTCTGTCAGTATTATTTTAAACTCAATATTTATAGAAAACATTTTTTTAAAGAATTTGTGATGTTTTTCATTTAAATGTTGGCAGTGCTATTCCACTGAAGATAAAATCCAAAATATTGTTCTTCTTTAGTAGTCAATATAGAGAGATAAAAGTCCTGTAAAAGAACTCATTGTTACTTTACAGCTACTCTGAGGGAAAGGTGTTATCTGTTAGTATAATAGTAGATCAGTAGAATCGGTATAACATTATGAGAGTTCTATTGTTCTTTTGATAGACCTAGATAAAAATGTACACAAAAGAGTATTGCACTTATCAGCGTAATTTGTGATGCTCTAATTGAGTCACTTATTCCCCTTTCCTCTCTGGCCGCAGAGAATGGTCTGATGAAAGTCAGAAAGTCAAGAGAGGATGTTTGCCCTGCTAAAAGTCCAAACAAAGGAGGAAATTAAGAGCCAGGACAGGAAGTAGAATAAATGGAGTGACTTATATCCAGAAAACCATCCACCTGTTTTTGTAAAATCAAAACGAAAAAAAAAAACATAGAATATTCAAATATAGGCTATAAATATGTGATAAAAATTGATATCAGTGTCCCTTTACACAATATACATTTACAGACATTTACAGATATTTATATATTTAGCTATATAACATGGAAGCAAAGCTATTATTTTTTCTCTTCTAGTCTTGAGTCTAGATCCTTAAAGTTGGTTACATAATAAACTACAACATATATTCATCCCGACGAGGAAATATAGATAATGCCTTCGTATTTACTACCTCAGAGTACCATAGAGTGCTTCCTTTTACACCACAGAATCCAAGCAAGAGAGTAATGTATTCTTTCCAATAAATGAAGAGTTAGATTCTCATAGGATCCCTATGACATTGTCTAAGCAAAGGAGTGGATGCATTGTGGGGGAAAAAAGAGGGGATGGTGTATGCAGTTTTTAGTTTTTGAGACTTTCAGGAGGTAGGGCATATATATTCCAGTATTTACCCACCAATAGAGATAAGTGACATGCTGATTATCCAATGTCGCTATGTTATATCAATCAAATGCCAACAGTGTCCAGCAAATGCAGGGACCCAAACTATGACAGCTTCATTACATGCACTGCTCCCTGATTGCTGTCATCATACACTGTAGATACCAGGTGCGTATCTGTCAAGCTTTCTTGACCTAGTTGCTTCAGTCAGTTGAAGGCACAACAAATCCCTTGAGCGAATGTAGCCAGTTTTGCCTTACAGGAAAAAATGCTTTCTGACCTCAAAAAGGCTGTCACATAATTTCACAGGATCAACTTAATAACTTTCTACCCTTGTTGTAGTTTTATCAGAAAACAATATTAGTCAAGATATGGCTGGTCTGGACTTAAATGCTGTCTTTTCTTGCTATTACTAACTCTCAACCAGTTCTGTAATGTATATGCCCTAAGACAGGTTGCAGGGATGTAAAGGGGACCTGTCACTACTGCCTTATACTGTAGTGTAGATAATTACCTTGAAGTACACCTTTGGAGTCAATTTTTTTATGATTGCATTTAAATTATTTTTGGCTAACAGTCTTATTTTCAGTTGGTCTTTATTAAAAATATGGAGCTGTTCAGTCACAAAGGGTTAACTGTTTTTCTAAGTCTGTGACTGGTACTTTTACTTTCACTTTGTGCAGTCATCTAATAAACCTTATTCCTAAACTACTAAGAGGTCATAAACACTTATTTAATCCTCATTCTTATCAGTAAGATAAGGGTTGAGCTTTAATGAGTGTTTATGAGGTCTTAGAGCACAGATAAGAAGTCCGTCTGCTGCTCAGATGACGGAAAGGACAAAAATCCACAGGCAGCTAGGAGAGCTTGTCAGCCCTGTACACAAAAAAGGATTCCATATGGTTAATAAAGACCAATTGAAAAAATTATTTTTAGCTCAAAATAAGTATAATGCAATAATGAAAAAATACCCCCAAAGGTGTGCATAGGACCTGTCACCACAAACTTCAAGGCAATCTGAAAGCAATATGCTATAGAGCAGGATAAGCTGAGCAAAAAAAAAAAAAACACACACACACACATATATGGTTTCCTACAAAACTAAATAACAATCCGCTCAGCTTCTTCTGCCTTATAACGTGGTGCTTACAGATTGCGTTTCTTTTTGTGGTTCCTTAATGCTCCTGTATACATTCTTTGTTGAGCAAATCAAATGTAACGAAGTGGACTTCTATATGAATTTCAGAAATAATTAGATTTTCTGCTAAGAAAATGTCCTCGTGCTTCATGGTAACAAATCTATTTTCCCTGAAATGGAGGTAAAATACCTCATCCATATGAGCGCGAAGAGGCCCCCACGGCTATCTTGCTTGAAGATCCCATGCAAAAAATTTTTTGTGCGTGGAGACTTATGATGTCTCTACGCTGGCCGATGTCATGACGTCATCACGTGCCTCGTGATATTTCCGTAAAATGTCTGACATGCATTTTGAAGTCTTGGTTCATTGGCTTTCAGTTCCTCAAGAGGAGTATTGTTATAAAGGAAGTTTTATTTGTATGTAGGCTTTGTTCTGTGATAAATTACTTCATAGTTTTAATGTTTATGTTTTAAATGACCCACCTGCACTTCTACATCCATAACGATAGGTAGATGAGTGATTATTGAATGGCTGTTTGACTTGCCCTATGTATGACCTTAACCCAAGGGCTTACAGTGCATGCGCCATTTGGTAGTTCCACACTATAAGCACTCAACTTAAATATAGTAATTTTGGTTGTTTTTTGAATTGAGGTGGGAGTAAAATTTGTATAACATAAGAGCAAGCATTTTACCTTGCTCACTATACAATACACATATAAACTATGTACGTACAGTATACTGTTGTAAAGCAAAATTGGAGATTTGTTTTAATGAGAAAACACTGAAAGAAATGAGCATCCAATATTTAGGAACAAATTCAACTATTACGTTTCTCTCCCATAGCGCAAAATGTTAATAAGGCAAGAAAATATGTATATTAATTACAATGAATACAGAAAGTATTGGGGGAATCCAATTATTTTATACCAGAGCTTGTTCAGTAAGTGCATGGCTAAGCTCATAAATAGTTGAGAAAATATCACAGGACCACAAATATAATTAACTAAATTGCCCTATAAATCATAAAATGTCATAATTCGGAACTGATCATAATTATTGTAAATAGAATTAAGTGAAACAGTGCAGATATAATACATGGGAAGTAGTAGTTACTGCTGTGTAATATCTCTGTAACTGAAGACAAATGAATATATGATTGTACCAGCAAACATATTAATTTACCACGTACCTCCAGATATGCTCAGATGATCAATATCATTGTTTTTAGTTTTCATGGTACAAGAGAACATTGAAGATCCTTTTACAGAGACTGATGGTTCTGAAAATTACTGGGAAGGAACCAAATGTTAATGATAATTGGCTAGTAGACGAGAGCTGCATTTGCATTTAGGCCAATCTGCTGCACAAAATTATGATTTTAGGTGGTGGCCAAAAGACATGATCAACTTATGAATTAGGGTTTGCTCATTCATTGGGCAATCACCGGCAACTTTTAAACTGGTCAATTATTGGGAATGGACATTTCTAGAAATGCTCATCCAAAATAATTGGCCTGATTATCGGTCCGTGTGAAAAGACCATTACTGTGTGTGCTGTATACAAGTGTTTATTTATGTATATTGTGCATTATATGCATAATTAGACCTATGGTCTATGGATTACGGTCAGTGGAGATCCCTTAAGGTACATTTGTAGGACTTATATGCTTTGGAAGAAAATAAGCTAATGCTGATAAATTACTAATAATATTAACCCTTAGACGACCACTGCTGTACATGTACCATGAAAGTTGTTGGTTTAAGTTTGGCTCCCAGACTGCAGTGGGCCCCAGGGGCTAATGTCTGCAATTGGTGATCTCTAATTGCAGACATTTAACTCTTCAGATGCCGTATTCAAATGTGACCACTGGCATCTGAATGCTGAAAACTCCAGGCTCTGGAAAGGCTCCCCCTAGTTGCGATTGTGGGAGGCATTTATTCTGTATGTCAGTCTCGGTCCCTTTGGAGGGTCGGAGGCTGCTAATTACGTTCCTATGGAGATCCTGCCTGTGGGAGGTCTCCATAGGAACATAGCAAATTTCTCATAAACTCCAATGCTAATTCATTGGAGTCTGTGAGAGAAGCAATCTAATGACTCCATGTTAAAGTTCCCTTGGAAAACTTTTTAAAAGCATACAAAAAAGAAAGAAGTTTTTAAAAATATAAAAATTTAAATCACTCCCTCTCCCCAAACTTAAAAGTAAATCAACAATTAAAAGAATAAACATCATCGGCATCTCCCCATCCTAAAACGCCCTATTAAAACATACATTTTTTAAAATCCCATATGACAAGCAGCGCAACAGAAAAATATCAAAATGGCTGATTTGTCATTTTTTCTTTGCTTTGCCTCCCAAAAAATTTTAACAAAATGTGATAAAAAAGTAATACACATGTCAAAATGGTATCAATTTCCAGATGCAGTGAGAAAAAGAAGAAGAAGGAGCACTTCTGATTCAGTGGATGGAGGGCAGAGGTAAGTATACTGGAATTTCCTTTAATAATGCAAATGATGTGCTTCAGGGCCGTGCCGGCCCCTTCCTCAGATTACAACTAGTGGGTTACAGAATATGTGGCATGGTATGTTTTAAATTACAGGTGTTGGCACCCAAACAGGTATGGGGGGCATGTCATCTGTCAGTTAACCTCCATCAAGATCGACAATATGGTATATTGAAAAGAAAAAAAAAAGAATTAAAATTAACATAGAGTGTGGTACAGGGGCATTGCCAGAATAGATGAGGTTTGGTACCGTGTCAGTAGTGAGAAGTCTTGATGCTCTCAAAAAGAGAAACAATATAAAATATTGTAATTTGATACCTTTTAATGGCTAACTAAAAAAAATGTTTTAGTTAGCCATTAACTAATAAGAAACAGTGGCTTGTTGGGATCAAGCATCCACAATTATGCACTAATGGGGCAGAACGCTTGCCCATATTTATACACGCACAAGTGATAATTGTTAGAAGAAAGAGTGACTTGTTCTGAACAAGTTTAGAAAAATCCTCCATTTAATTGGGAGCAGAAAGAGTATACTGTGGATGTGGAAAAAGTAGGGGAATCAAGGCATGTGGACCCAACAGTAGCAGGGCAGTAGCCAGGGGTGGACTGGGAACTTAAAGTGGCCCTGGAAAAAATACTAAAAGTGGCCCCGTTTTGTAGTTGGGTCCAAATTGATGGAAGGCAGGTCCAGCAATACTATATTGTGGCACATTATACCACCTCAACCGAGCCAAATACCACAGTCCATTACAAAATACATCCCCAAAAATGTACACTGGCCGGCCGTGAGCAGGGTCCAGGCGGCCCCCTGGGCATCGGCCCACCGGGAAATTTCCCAGTAAGGTCTATGGCCAATCCGCAGTAGCAGCATAGCATGGAACAGACAAGGCAGTAGTTTGGCTATTTAGAGGTAGTAGTAGTGGTGGCTGTGTAGATATTAATAGTAGTGGCAAAAGGAGATTAGCAGCGAGGAGGGGAAGCTGCAGAAGTAGTCATATGGTATGGAAATGGGATGGCACACAGTGGCATGATGGTAGCAGCAGCAAGCATATGGTAGGGAACATAATGGTAAGTAGGCAACATGATGGAAGGTAGGCAGACAGCAGCAGTGTCAAGATGGGACACTATCAGCAATGCCAAATATATTCATTAGCCTCAGCCGAATCAGCCTCCAAGATCAATGCTTCATTAATTTTGACAAAAGTAAAGTTTTGGACTCTGAGATGACACTGGAGGCTGGGCAAGAGAGAACAGAGAGAGCATACTAGGTCTGCCCAGAAGTCCATGAGGTTAGGGAACAAAGTATGCCCCAGGGAAAGGTGGCCACTGGCCAGAAGTATGAATATCATACAGCAGAATAACATTTTGGTAAAGTGGGAAAAAAACTGTTCCATCATGTAACAACTAACAAGCTGAACTGGCTGCTGTAGATTCTGTTACTTGTTGTAGCAGAGGCAACTTGAAAGAAGTGATGAAAATTTGGGTGAAGGAGCAGAAGTCTGCCATATTTGCAAACTGACAAGAGTCCATTTTTTGGAATGCGGTAGTTCTCTTACTTCTGACCACAGTCCCACCACACTGCCTGGGCTAGAGCCCAGAAATATTAAGTTTAGGTGAGGGTGTGGAATTGCGCCACATTTACCACAACTCAGTGGTATGGCAGGAATTAAACCGCCAGCAACTTGGCCAAGCTTGCACATAACCTAATTTCTGGTCACAAAATAGTTTTCTCAGGGCCGTACATTCCATTACTGATGTTGCACGATGGAGCGGAGGACAAGGAGGAGAAAGAGTCAGAGCAGAAGAAGAAGCAGCTTATGATGATGACGAAGACACTATACTGCTTGGGGATGCGGGCTGGCTGCCACAAAGAAGATCAGGAGAAGGAGGACAGACTTGTTCTCATTAGGGATGCTGTATAGTTCTATTTTTCCACATGATCTGGTGATACATGTGCTGCAGCAGAGGCCTGGTACCTATTTATGTGTTTGAAACCCACAGCTTATTTTTATCCTGCAGATCCTGCACACAGCTGTGGTTTTGTGTGGCAGCTTTGTAGAGAAAACTGCCATACAAGAGTTGCTTGCACAAAGCTAAAGGCAGCTGAGCTTGTCCTAGGTCTCAAACGTTTTGAGCCTGCACCCAAAGTATCAGTGATATCCCCAGTTCCCGAGCTGACCACATTAAAAGCAGATCTGGCACTGTCAGTTCTTTTGGAGGTTTTGGCTTTATATTGCCTCCAACTCTTTATTACTACTGCGGCCACCACACTTATTCTCTGATGTCTCCTCCTCAGCACTCTGATCTAGCTCCCAGGCCCTATCCCTGCTTGCTGCCACTGCCCCTACCACCACCACCGTGGCTATAAGTGCCATCACCTCTACCACTAACACAGCTATGCATGGAGTCCCCTGCATCCTCCTGAACCTCCTCCTCAGGGCAGACCACACACTGATTGCTCTTACACAAGTCATCAACATTAAGACTCTCTTGACTATCTTTTGTAGTGCTTGGTGGGCTTTGTAATCTCTTCTTGGGAAAAAATAAGGTGACCCACTAGGAGGGGTTAGTGAAGACAGAGAGGATGCAACTAAAAGGCTTCTCTGGGGCTGCAAGGAGGAGGAGCAGAAAGAATGCTGTAACTGCTGGCTCCAAGGTTTTGTCAGACTCAGAGGTGACCTCCACATCATCTTGCTGTGACTGAGAGAAGGACGGAGCCATCCAGTCCACAATCTCATCCTATTTGTCCTGAATAATAATTTTGTACCTTTAGAAAGCCAAGCAGAAGTGTGGCCTACCACTACTACTGCCTAGGTGGCTGCTGCTATGACCCACATTCTGGCTCTGGGAGGAAGAGGCATTGCTTTTGTTTTGAACTCTTCCATATCCCAGACATTTTATTATGAGGCTTAATAAAAACTGTTTCTAAATGAAAAATCACAGGTTTTGTACACAGTTACACAAATTTTGGAATGGTTGCAAGTGTGTTTTCTGTCATTTAAAGACAAATGCACAATTAAATATCCTTCTCCTTCTATAAACACACTTAATACTGCTATTGATAATTTACGTGCTTTGCGAATACTGTAGCGCTAGCGCTGGTAAGATTTCTGCCTACTGTGTTATTTTCATTTAAAAACTCAGGGTCGAAAAAGACCATTCTTTGCTATTAAGTTGCATACTTGTAATGTGACTCCCCCCATTCCACCAATATAACAATGCAGGAAAGGCTTATAAGATGGTCGTTTACTGTGTTATTTGCATTTTAAAGACTTTTCTATACTGGTAAGACAAACACTGCAAACTTTAAATCTGATTAATTCCCCCTCCACACCACCAATATAACGATGCAGAAAAGGCTGATAACTGATTTCTGTCTATTGTGTTATTTGCTTTTAAAAAAGGAAGTACAAAAAAGACCTTTCTTTACCATTAAGACACACATTGCAAACTTGTAATGTAATGATTCCCCAACCCTTCTACCAATTTAATGTTGTGTTTAAAAACACAGGTTTTTAACAATGCAGAAATAAAATTTCTATTTACAGTTTAAGTTGCATTTAATTTCAGTGGTATAAAATGGCATTATTGCCGTAATATGCTTTTGCTATAATGGAACGTGTTAGGAAAAAAAACATATTTGAAAAAAAAAATTTCAGTTATTCAACAGCAGAAATCTATTGGGGAGCTGCGTTGGCAATTAGCTGGGCAACTAAGCCAGTTTCCCACGAAAGTATTTGGAAAAAAAGTGGGCTTTTATTTGTAAAACCAGTGTAATAATATAAATCATTATCATAATCAACCTCAGCACCCTCATCGTCTGTATATTTTCTATCCCACCTTTAGATGTTGAAGTGGATTCATTTTCCTAACAAAAGATAAAGAATGCGAGCAGAGGTTGTGCATGTGCTGTTTGCACATTGAAGTGATGGCTCTTTGATCTTTAAAAAAGCTGCTCAGTCAGCACAGGAAAAGGGATGCTATCACACATTGAATAGCCCCCAATTACTTTGCCATAGATAATGAGCTAATTGAGCTGAGACATATTAGCATAAATTTCTTTACAAGTATTGTGATTTATAAATGTGTAGCCATTTATAACTGCCATGGTTTTACTGATCCATCTTTGAATAGAGGATTATTGTACGGTCTATGGAAGTTTGCAGGTGTCAGATGTAATATGTGGATTTACAATGTAGGGACAGCTTTCACAGTAGTCGTAGATCCGTAATCTCAAATTTCAGATGGACCTCAGCTGCATTTTCTTTTATGAAAAAAAATAAATAATGAAAATGCATTAGTTGAATAGCAGCTATCAACATTAAATTTGTTTGTATTTCCTTTTCCTAATATGCTGCTTGAACGATGACTAAATGTGATCTAAAAATAATATGCACTCTTTACTTAAATTGAAGCTCAGCCCAATTAGCCTTATAATATATTATTACTATTTCTATTATTAATAGTATGCATAATACCATCCTGCAGTAAAAAGGTGGTAGGTATAAATGGCTCAATAACAATCTAAAGCAGTGGTTCTCAACTCGAGTCCTCAGGGCCCACCTGCCGGTCATGTTTTCAGGATTTCCTTAGTATAGAGCAGCTGATATAATTAGTGTCTATCCATCAGGACTTACCACAAGTATTCATTCTGTGGGATATTGCCAAATCCTGACTGGCAGGTGGGTCCTGAGGACTGGAGTTGAGAACCACTGATATAAAGGGATTGTTCTTTAAGTATAACACCTGTCTGTGTGCCCATTACAGCATTTGGATATCATAGAATGGTGGTTCCCTGCCCAGGTCCTTCCCCTATTAGCTAGTGCATCATAGAATGGCATCCTCCATTCAGGACCTTCTTTTATTAGCCTCAGTATTAAAAAAGTGAGTCCTCAGCTCATAACCTCTATGAGCCAGAGCATTTCAATCGCCATCATGTAATACTACTTTCCAGGGGTGTTGCTAGGGTCTCAAAAGCCCCAATGCATATGGCCAAATTTTCTAAGTCGAACCCCTGTCCCCCTCCTCCCCTTCCCTGCACACTGTAACAATAAAGACATTTTACTGTACTTGCCATACAGCAGCACATACCGCTCACATCCAGTAACTCCAAGGTGACGTCTCCTCTGATGTAGATATTCTGATCATCTTCTCCACTCGGTCCAGACAACGTCTTTCAGCCATGTCTCGTCTCTGCAGAATTTGACACACAGACATCGTAGCTTCCTCACATTTCTATCATCATCCCACAACCTGGAGTCCCAACAGTGTTATCCTGCTGCCCCCAAATACTATCCTGAAGAAATATTAGTGCCACACAGATAGGCCCCTCCATAGTAATAGTGCTGCTCAAAATTCCCCCAATAGTAATTCTATTATGGTAAAACTGGCAAGCAGTACATTCAGGACCCGGGACAAAACATCTGGGGCCCAGGCCCCGAATGTTTTAGCCTAGCAACGACCCTGCTAATTCCCTTGCCCTTTAATACACCTTAAACCCTGCTCAGCGCTAAATAACCTAGGACAGGTTGAGTCAAGCTCAACATGTTAATCTGCTTGTTGTAGAATTCAGGTAGCAACATAATTTTTACATTATAATGCAAAAATGAGCTGAAAAAGTAGAACAAAAACCCTGCACAGTTGTTATTGAAGGGATATTACAAAAATATTAGATTCTTTAGTAGAGCCAATATTTAAGACTGGGGCATACATAATGAAACAGCAAAATCATATACGTATGTGTTTCAGGTCCTAGAATTCTGAATTGACAGTTTCAAGTTACACATTCTTTCACAATCATTTCAATTAGTTTGTATTATTCTTTTATTTTAGATTCAAATGCAATTTCCTCATGGTTATTTTTTCTTTTTTTACTCTGGAAAATGATGTTTTATAGTCTTTATACATCATTTCCAAAACAGTATATTCATAGGATGGATGCCAATGGGTGGAATGTTATACAAACACAAATTTGACATAAATTATCACAAAAAATTATAAAATACTAAGTCTTACTGTTTTATGTATTGCATAATAAATTTATTCCATATTAAATCACATCCTATTCATAAGACTTTAAAGGGGTTCTCCGAGTTATATATATTGATGACCTATCCTCAGGATAGGTCATCAATATCAGATCGGCGTTGGTCCGACACCTGACACCCCCTGCCGATCAGCTATTTGAAGAGGAGGCGTGCGCCGTATTAGCGCTGCCTCTTCTTCACTGTTTACATGCTGGCCGACACGGGGGTAGTGGTGAGTAGGTGTAATTACACCTCACCACCCCATTCATTTCTATGGGAAGGATCGCTCCCATAGACTTGTATAGGAACGAGCCTTCCCATTGAAATGAATGGGGCAGTTAGGTGTAATTACACCTACTCACCACTACGACGCGCGCCTCCTCTTCAAACAGCTGATCGACGGGAGTGCCTGAGGATAGATCATCAATATATATAACTCGGAGAACCCCTTTAAGACATTTATGGTCATTATTTCAATGTACTGTATATACTGTATACTGTACTGTATAAGTGGGGTATAAATTGTGGTAATAAAATACACAGTAGTTTTGCTGCCTACATTTCTTACTTTCACCCAAATTGATTCATCTGTATTTTTTAAATTAAAGGGGAATAGACAAAATATATTTTTTTTATATTTGGCATGGTCCACATACCTGCAATGAGATAAGGAATTCTGTTTTTCACCCTTTAACCCATGTAAAGGGATCTGGACTTTGCTGCTTCAATCTTCAGGTCACAATCCCAGGAGTAGTCTTGGAACGGTGACACTGGTGCAGAGAGTTTAAACAGGGAAGCAGATAGGAGGCCTCAGACCTTTGGATAATCTAGAAGTATAGTGTTGGAAGGGTTAGGGACAGACAAGGTCCCAGGTCACAAGACAATATCGGTATAGTACCATGCAACATTATAAACAGGAATCAGGAGAGGTTCGTACTTATTTACTAGGTCATGGGTATGAGGACCAACTAGGTTTAAATAGCAAACCTTCATGACATCATAGAACCCATCCAAGAGAAAATATCTGAAAGCATCAACAGAACTAGAGATGAGCAAATCTATTCGCCGCTTCGTAGATTGGTATTGAATCTTGGGATTTTTCAGCTGCGAAGCGAATCCGAATATTAGTCGATTGGCTTCGGCTTTGTACGCATTCGCTACGTAGTTTGTCCTATAAATTATACGCAATTGCGTACGAATTAGTTACTGTATACGCTGTTGCGTACGAATTCAATTTATTAGCGATCTTTTACTGTTCGTTCGTTTATCGTGCGCAAAAGCCCGGGAAGAAAGCGGTCACCTGACCTAGTAGGCTGGGCTTGCTCTGATTGGCTCAGGCTCAGTAAGCCAGTGACGCTTCATTTCTGCTGCGACTGCTGAGGCGAGCAGAAGCACTGTTGTGAATTTGTGAAGTTCAGAGACACTGTGTTCTTCTAACTGGGGTGTAATTGTAGTGGGAATCTATCATACATATATTAGGGATACTGCAGGGCAAGTGCAGGGCCAGGTCAGGGCTAGTAATAATCAGGCAGGGAGAGAGAGTCAGGGAGAGACAGGGAGAGACAGGGACAAAGACCAGCTGCAGGGCCACAGAGTGAATTAAAAAATCTTTGGCATGGATAAGCAAAAGGGGTCCAGTTCCAGCCAGACTTTGAGCTTTAAAAAAAAGGAGAAGGTGGCACAGGGCAGCAGTGCCAAAAGACCTGTAGTCGGAGCATCTGCTAGTAATATTCCCAATACTTGGCCATTGTTCCACCGGGCTAACCCACCAAGGCGCAACATTGTAGTGGAGGAGAAAGCAGATGAGGTAGTGGAGTGGATGGCATGCTCATTCATCTGATCTGCTGTCATCTGCTGAAACAGTGTCCATATATAGCCAGGGGTCAGACTCGTCTTGCTCCACCATTCCACTCAAGCAAACTCTGTCATTTTCTGCCACCTCTCGGGCTTCAGTGTTCCCTCCTAGTGGTGTCCCTTCAGCAATCTCTAAGAGGATCTGTGAAGCGGAGGAGGATTTGAGCTCAGAGGAGGAGGGTGGTACTAGAAGTGGCAGCAACAGAGGGCAGAGGCGAGTTAGGCCCAGGGCTAGTGCTTCCCTGGAAACTAGCGAGACCCCAAATATAGTGGGGCCGGCACCAGGAAGTAAGCGTGCGAGAAGCTTGGCCAGCTGTGGAGGGCGCACGTCGGGTGGAAGTATTTTACCACTCTGCCGGGGGATAGCAGTATGGCCACGTGTAATTTCTGTAAGCAGAAATTGAGCCATGGGAAAGCCGCAAATATTGGGACCACTGCTCTGTGGAACCATTTGAAGCGGCGTCATGCCAGCAATTTAGAGCAGCCCAATAATAGTAAAGAGCTGGTTACTTCTCTGGGGGTCCCTTCTGTCAGGCAGGCCGCATCCAGGGTCATAGCTCAGCCTGCATCCCGGGGTGTAAGTAGTACATCCACCTCATCGTCTCCCAGTGCGTGCATGTCTCCACCTCCTCTCATTCGGCAGCCGTCCATTGCCGAGTGCGTGGCCAGGAAGCAGTTTTACGCCACAAGTAATCCGACAGTGCGCAAACTGAACGGTCACCTGACAAAGTTGCTGGCTGTGCAGTCTCTGCCGTACCAGCTGGTTGACTGCCCAGCTTTTAGGGAGCTAATGGCTTGCGCTCAGCCACGCTGGCAGGTCCCCAGCCGGCATTACTTTTCAAACAAAGCTATCCCCGCCCTTTACTCCCACGTGGCAGAGAATATTGGATGCTCCCTGCAGCTGTCTCTCTGCAGCACGGTGCACATCACGGTGGACACCTGGAGCAGTGCTTACGGCCAGGGGCAATACATGTCCTTTACTGCCCACTGGCTGAATGTATTTAGTGGCAGCGAGGCAGGAACACCCCAGCAACCTGGTCAATTTCTGTTGGCACCTCCACGTGCTTTCCAGCCAGGATTGCAGCAGAGCACCCAACAACTATCCGCTTCCACCTCCACGGGCAGTCCGCCTGCTGGAGCGTCAGGGCAGTGAGTTACCCGCGCTCCTTCATATCACATGTGTCAGGTGAAACGCTGCCATGCAGTGTTAGACTTAGTTTGTCTTGGCAGTAGCAGCCACACAGGCCAGCGCTTGCTACATTACATGAAGCAGCAATTAGCGCACTGGCTGACTTCACGTCAGCTGGAAGTGGGCAAGGTAGTGAGTGACAATGGGACAAATATAGTGGCAGCGCTGAACCTGGGTCAATTCTCGCATGCTCCCTGTATGGCACATGTGCTAAATCTAGTGGTGCAAAGATTTCTAAAAACATTCACTGGCCTGCGCACAGTGCTGGCAAAGTCGCGGAAGATTTGCACTCATTTTAGCCATTCATATGTATCTCGGCATGCTCTGCTGGAACTGCAGCGTCAAAACGGTCTTCCGCCACACCGCTTAATAGGTGACGTGGCGACCCGGTGGAATTCCACTCTTCATATGTTGCAGCGACTCCTAGAGCAGCGTAGAGCAGTGAATGATTTTGTCCAGCAGCAGCCAGAATCTTCCAGCATAGGGAGCAGGTGCGG
Source organism: Rhinella marina (assembly GCA_900303285.1). Lineage (NCBI taxonomy): Eukaryota > Metazoa > Chordata > Amphibia > Anura > Bufonidae > Rhinella > Rhinella marina. The sequence continues at coordinate 305,905 of ONZH01000939.1, forward strand.
CTTTGATTTCCGGCAGTGGAGGCTGGTCCGAGATGCCTGCACTGTTCTAAGGCCCTTAGAAGAAGCCACCAAATTGGTCAGCCGGGACAGCTGCGGTGTGAACGACGTAATTTCAATAATATTTGTGCTGGAAAAGACACTCACGCTCATGCAGCAGGGGGCAATGGGGGAAGGAAATCCTGGTCATTTGTCTACCGGCCGCCATGCTGTCACTGTAGGGGAGCCCCAACTCCAAAGTTCCCTTGTGGAGCAGGATGAGGATGAGGAGCTACAGTTAGAGGAGGGGGAAGAGGAGGAGGATTTTAATGAGGGTGTTGTTGATGACCAGGAGGAGGAGGAGGAGACACAGGTGGAGGATGAGACTTTCAGGGACACAGAAGTTTCTCAGAGAGAGGCTGAGATGGAAAGAAGTGGCCTCTCAGGCATGCTGGGCAGGATGCGAGTTGTATGCTCACATGCTTATGCACTGACAGGCGTATCCTAAACATAAGGCAGACTGACGAATACTGGCTGGCAGGGGCGTAGCTAAAGGCTCATGGGCCCTGGTGCAAAAGTTCAGCTTGGGCCCCCCCCCCCCCCTTCCTCCAGCGCTGGTTCACCTAGCTTTTCTGCCGGCCAAGTCAAAAATTGAAACCCCCTTCCATGCCAAATTCTCACCCTAACCTAACCTCCTAACATTACGTGTATCACTACAGAACATACAGGGTAAGGCTACATTCACACGACCCATTCACTTAAATGAGCACTGTGTGCTGTCCGCATCTGTATGTCCATTCCTATTTTTGTCCGTTTTGGGGACAAGGATAGGAATTGTTACAGTGGATCTGCAAAAAAAACGGATGCCATACGGAACATCATCCTTTTTTAGCGGATCCGCAATTTGCAGACTGCAAAACACAATGGGGGGAATTTATCATTAGGAAAATATTTGAAGTCAGTTTTGCTTCAGTCTGTGTTGGAGTACTTTCTGCCACATTTATCAAACGTCACAGGTTGTTTGATAAATGTGGCTTGTCCTTAAACCTAACACTTCTGTCTAGAGAAGCTACTCCACTTTTCCTACTCCACCCTCCTCCTGGAGTGAGATTGCGACTATTTTGCGACTTTTTTTAAAAAGTCGCAATGATAAATCTGGAGTGAAACTCATTAACATGGCTAACCACACCCACTTTTCCACCCATATTACAAACTGGAGTGAGTTGTGTACACATGCAAAAAGTCGCAAAAAAATGCGCAAAAAAGTCGCAAAAGCCCTATCGTGCGACTTTTTGAAGACAGAATTCTGGAGTGAAGGTGTGATAAATCAGGGCCAATGTTCCTGTGAATGTAGCCTAATACAGCGCCCCATACCTCTTACATCCAGTATAATACAGCGCCCCATACCTCTTACATCCAGTATAATACAGCGCCCCATACCTCTTACATCCAGTATAATACAGCGCCTCATACCTCTTACATCCAGTATAATACAGCGCCCCATACCTCTTACATCCAGTATAATACAGCGCCTCATACCTCTTACATCCAGTGACATCTCCTCGGATGTAGATCTTCTCTTTCCTCATCTTCTCCTTTCAGACCAGGCGCCATTTTTCAGCCATTTCTCATCTCTGCAGTTAGACAGAAAAAAATCTTAGTTTACTACTTTTCCATCATCCTCCCGTCTTCTGGACAAATCATCCTACCACCCCCAGTACTGTGCCACTAGTACCACACAGAGAGTGCCCTTCAATAATTATTGGCACAGTGTCCTAAAATAACTGCGCCCAGCAAATAGTGCCCCTGACAGTAATAGTGTGAACATAACGTCCCCCAGAAATAACTGCGCTGATACTGTGCCAGGGTGCCCCCAAAGTCCCAACTAATAATTCTCTGCCAGAGTGCACTTGTTAGTAATAGTGCCCCCAACAGTACTAATGTCCCCACTGTGCCCCAGAAGTAATAATGCTTTCAATGTGCCAGTAAGAAATGCCCCATGTGCCAGAAAAATGCCCCCAAGTGCCAGTAAGAAATGCCTCCCATTGCCCCCATGTGCCAGTAAGAAATGTCCCCAATGCCCCCATGTGCCAGTAAAAATGGCCCCAGTGCCAGTAAAAATGCCCTCGTGTCCCATGTGCAAGTAAAAAATGCCCCCAGTGCCAGTAAAATGCTCCCAGTGCCCCCATGTGCAAGTAAAAAATGCCCCCAGTGCCAGTAAAATGCTCCCAGTGCCCCCATGTGCCAGTAAAAATGCCCCCAGTGCCCCCATGTGCCAGTAAGAATGCCCCCAGTGCCAGTAAAAATGCCCCCAGTGCCCCCATGTGCCAGTAAAATGCCCCAAGTGCCCCCATGTGCCAGTAAAAGTGCCCCCAGTACCAGTAAAAATGCCCCCATGTGCCAGTAATATGCCCCCAGTGCCCCCATGTGCCAGTAAAAATGCCCCCATGTGCCAGTAAAAATGCCCCCAGTGCCAGTAATATGCCCCCAGTGCCCCCATGTGCCAGTAAAAATTCCCCCATGTGCCAGTAAAAATGCCCCCAGTGCCCCATGTGCCAGTAAAATGCCCCCAGTGCCCCCATGTGCCAGTAAAAGTGCCCCCAGTACCAATAAAAATGCCCCAAGTGCCAGTAATTTGCACCCAGTGCCCCCATGTGCCAGTAAAAATGCCCCCATGTGCCAGTAAAAGTGCCCCCATGTGCCCCCATGTGCCAGTAAAAATGCCCCCAGTGCCAGTAATATGCCCCCATGTGCCAGTAAAAATGACCCAGTGCCCCCATGTTCCAGTAAAAATGCCCCATGTGACAGTAAAAGTGCCCCCAGTGCCAGTAAAAATGCCCCATGTGACAGTAAAAGTGCCCCCAGTGCCCCCCATGTGCTAGTAAAAATGCCCCCATGTCCCCCAATAGAGCTCCGGTCCGTGCTACAATAAAAAAATAAACACTAATACTTACCTCCATGGAGCTGTCAGCGATGCGATGCAGGCCTCTTCCGGCCTGTGTCCCGCGCTGTACGGCTCAGGCGGCGCGATGACGTCATCGCACCGCCTGAGCCGGCCTCTGATAGGCTGCAGGCCCAGTGCCTGCAGCCTATCAGAGGAACGGGCAGGGGAGACGCCTCTCCCTCCCCTGCCCCGCAGTAGAATACAGGCATCTGTATCGCCGTCCTGAGGACGGCGATACAGATGACTATGGAGATGAGCGCTTCCACAATGGAAGCGCTCATCTCCCTCTGCCCCACCGCCGCCCGCAACTGTCCGCAGGGCCGCACCGCACCCGGCTAATTGGCGGTGCGGCCCTGCAAGTGGCAAGGGGGGCCCTAGGGGCCCCCCTGGCTTAGGGGCCCGGTCGCAACTGCGACCGCTGCGACCCCTATAGCTACGCCACTGCTGGCTGGCGGTGCTTCTGGACCAGCGGTATCAATCCAACATGGGGGATTGTTTTCCTCCCCCTGAAAGGGAAGAGAAATTAGTCTCATTGCGGGAGAAGCTATGTAGTAACCTGGCCAGAGCTTTCAGCCAGCCCCAGCCTACTGCCAGCGTGTCTGAGAAGGAGGTCCGGCCGAATAATCCACCTTCTGCCACAACCAGCAGCAGACAGTTAAGCCTAATGAGTATGATGCAGGAATTTTTCTCTGCAGGCTCCCAACAGTAACAGCCAAGTGAGCAGGCCCAGATCACCCGCCTCAATGAGCGGGTTCAGGCTTACCTGCAGTCTGGCTCACAAAGCCTCTTCTCAGACCCCCTGGACTTCTGGGCAGGCAGATTACAACAGTGTCCGGAACTGTCCCACTATGCACTAGGGCTTCTTTCCTGCCCAGCCTCAAGTGTCATGTCAGACAGGGTTTTTAGTGTCGCTGGGGGGGTGGTGACACCCAAAAGGACAAATCTGTCACCAGGCAGTGTTCAAAAAAATACCTTTATAAAAATGAATAAAGGCTGGATTACATCCGAATTTCATACTCCTCTTGCTGATGCTGGTGATTAGATCAGGCCTTGCAGGGCAGAATAGTCTGAGTGCTGTCTTCCCACTGTTGCTGTCAGCCGGGCCATAATTTTACAGCCAAATGTCTATTGTCATGTCATGGGCTGTGCGAACCCGAAGTCTACAAAACCCTATTTCAAAAGCAAACACTGTTGTCTACCTCCTCCTCCGTTTTCTACGCTTGTAGCTGTTGTTAGTTAACGTTACCCCCATAATTAATGTTTTCATGGGTCTGTTCACCACCAGGCCTTCAACCATAATGTTTTCATGGGTCTGTTCACCACCAGGCCTTCAACCATAATGTTTTCATGGGTCTGTTCACCACCAGGCCTTCAACCATAATGTTTTCATGGGTCTGTTCACCACCAGGCCTTCAACCATAATGTTTTCAAGGGTCTGTTCACCACCAGTCCCTCAAAAATAATGTTTTCATGGGTCTGTTCACCAGCAGGCCATCAATCTTAATTTTTCACGGGTGTGTCTGATGCCCTCCTTTATGTGTAATTAAAGGTGTATCGGAGTGCCTGTTCCTTGTAATTTTTGGCAGACTTGTCACTTTGTGCATAGGCTTTATGAGTGTATGAGTCCCACAACAAGAACAATTGTTCCACAATGTGAATGAGGCCCTTCTTTATACCCCTTGTATTGGAGTGCCTGTTCTGTGTCATTTTTGGCAGCACTTATGCGTTAAGTACATATATGTTTCCTAACAATATTTCTTCACAGTATGTCAGGAAGGGGTTAAAGGTGTGCAAAAACATCAAACCACAGGTTATATACCTAATATTATTAATAATAATAATAATAATATAACTTTTTAAAAACAGAAAAATACAAAAAATAAATAAAATAAAAATTAAAGCGGATGCCGACGTGCCGCCATCATTTGCTGCAGCTCCAGGTGGTCCAGCTGGAGGCTGCGTAGGAGGCAGGTGGCAGCGTGGAGCTTCACGCCAAATCGCCGTATGGCGGCCTCCATCTCGAACTCAGTGGGTATGTCTGTAGGGGTGGAAACAGGGATATAATTAGTATGTAATATCAAGTTAAAGGGGTTGTCCCACGAAAAATATTCTAAACTTTCAAAGCAGCACCTGGATCTGAATACTAGTTGCATGTCATGAAATATTTTGTATATCTACTAGAACTGACTCAGTTATTCAGTGAAATATATTTTAATTAATGAGCCTTTTTTTTCTAAATTTTCTTTGAACTGCTCACTGAGAAGGCCGCACATGCTCAGTTTAAATCTTCAACTGCCTCCTGTCCTGAGCTGTGATAGGGAGAGATGGACATGAGTCCTGACATGCAGCAGAATAGACACTAGTCACACTACCCTTTAGTAACCAGCTTGATGTAGCAGAGTAATTGGGGCAGATCTCTGGATCTATGTGAGGTGCAGGGCTGTTTCTCGCTTTCTTAAAAAGAGATTGCTAATGTACTATAATATTATGTCATGTATGACACATTTTTGTTAAATATTTTTGAGGTAACACAAGTTTCTACTTCTTTCACTACCTTGATTTTAAAATTTTTGTGATATGTCTGCTTCACTAACCACTTGGAGAACATAATGTGTACACAGTCTAGTTATGAATAACATGTTGGGTGGCATGATCCTAGTGCTTGAAAATATTACACTTCTGTGAATTAGGGGTTTGTACTTACGGGACACCCATACTGGGTGGTCTTCCCATGGTCCTGGGGAAAACTCGATATCCCCCCTGACGGTTGGAGCTATAAAAGATAAAACATAAAATTAGCTTGCATTGTATTTTGAAGACAGAAGGTTCACCCAACCATTGGGGCTGGATCCCATTCCTAACCACTAGTGCTCTTATATCACTGCTGCTGCACTCCCACATAGCCTGGATTAAAAATAAATTAAATATGTTTACACTTTCTAGAAGGTCCTTCAGGGGCCGTCCGGGCACATCCCTGCTGTCGACGTCGCTGACGTTGCTCTGCAACATAAATCCATACACAATTGTTATGATGACCGTTTTAATACTAACAATGTATACTACTATGAAGATATTATGGGTGAGAGGAGGGCGATATGATGGGGAGTGAAGGGAACATAGAATATCTGGGGTGCATATTTGATGGAGGGAGCATTTGTTGGGAGGGGTGGGGGGTTGAATGAATGAATAAAAGATGTCTATGTGTCACATTCTGCAGGTACAAACATAACAAATATAAATACAGCACATACAATGCACTAGTATACCATAGCTCCAGTCCCAACCGTTCCGGATTCGGCAGGACAGTCAGGATTTTAGCGTCTGTGTCCGGGAACGGGTGGCTATGTCCCATGGTCAGCTGTCTTTGCATCCATAGGAAGCAGAGACGGGTGACGGTAAGCAGGGAGCAGTCCCTTCACCTTCCCCGACGTCCAATATAATGTCTCCTTGTGGCCCCCATACAGTATAATGTCTCCTTGTGGCTGCCCCCATACAGTATAATGTCTTCTCCTTGTGGCCCAAAGTGTTTTTTTCTTCTAAATGGGTATTTATTGTGATAAATTTCTTAATATCGTTATCATGGGAATATATTTTAAATCACCCACTCCAGACACATTAGCTGCAGCATGAGCACATCTTTGAGTGTGTGTGTAGGAGGAGGAAGCGCTAACTATGAAGGGGCATATAAGGGTACTTTCACACTAGCGCTAGAGATCCTGCAGGCTGTTACGGCCGGGAACAGCCCACCGGATCTGTCCGGATCCGGCATTTGCCTGACACAAAAGGGAGAACGGCCAGCACCATTAACAATAATGGGGGACGGCGCTGATCTGACCGCTATCCGCAAGAACGCCGGGAATTGGCAGAACAAATACCGTGGAACAGCCTGCCAGATCAATGCCACATATGTGAATGTAGCCTAAGGCAAATTACTGGGAAGGAGCACGTATCTGAGAATACCTTCACTTGTTTGGCTAGGGCTACACGACGACATGTGTCGCGGGACAGTAAGTCGCGCGACACATAGTGCACAACTACACTTGCGACAGTGTTCGCGACAATTTTTCCTGGATGGACTTTTCTGCGACTGTCGTGTCGCAGTCGCAGCATGTCGCAGTGCGATACCATAGACTTCCATTATAAAAATTGTCGCGCGACATTGTGTCGTCGTGTAGCTCTAGCCTTTGAGTGGAGTTAGAGGAGTGGCCTAGCATGAAAGAAAATTGCTGCAGCGCACTACGCACTCCCACGTTGTCCTATACGGTTTTCTTTAATGGCACTGGTACATATACAATACAGACAGTAAACTAATTTTTTAACATGTTACTTATCAAATATTTTTGGTTACTCACCCTCTCGTATCTCATCCCGGATCTGCCTTAGCCGCTCTGGGCACTTCAATTTGAGGTCTGACCACTTCCTCTTGCCCTGGCCCGGGGTCCGCTCACTCTGACAGTGATGGCGCAGGCCTTGTATCACCCGCTCCACTATTTGATTTTTTTCTTGGTGCGGGTGTTGATGGGTGCCACTGCCATCATAGCCCAGCTTGTCCATCTTCTGGACCATGTACTTTAGCTCTTCAGAGCTGAATAGACACGAACGCCTGCTTGCCGTTGCCATCTTGCAAAATTCGCTCTGACTCTGAGGTTCGTACGCCACGACCTAGCGTTGTGCGTGCATTCGCAAGACTTATATTCGTACGCAACAGTGTATAGATTAAAAACGTATAAAGTTGCGTACCTTTTGAAAAATGAACGTTCGTTATTAGTGAGCGAATATTCGCTAATAGCGCATAATTATGTATATTTTGTACGCAAATACAACGAATCTATTCGTCGAATATACGAATTTTAGGAAAAGTTTGGCGAATGTTCGGCGAATAATTTTTTGCATGATTCGTTCATCTCTAAACAGAACCAACAAAATGTTTTTATTCTTTTGCGTGTTACTACAGGTCATCATGTAAACTGTGGTATAGAGGGTCTGTGTGAATCAACAGGTCAGTTTTTACAAGAGGCTTATAAAGTTGATACACTGCTCAGGTTCTGCTGCTCTCTACCTCTGGCTCCTATCTCGACACATAAGAATTGCCTCAGAATGCCATGTCAGTGAATCACTGGCCACAGCGCTGGCCCAATTATGATCTGGTTCTCTTGAACAGTGATAAGAAGCATAGGGCCAAACAGTGATAAGAAGCAGGGACCTACATTTCAACTTTGTGAGAACCACCTGATGACATGCTCTCCCTGTAATGGATCTCTGCTCTGCTAGTGACACCACAGGTGGGCCTGCTTCCCCTTGTTACGCCACCGACTAGAAGTCTAATTGGCTCTAGGTGGCCGGATGCTGCCTGCTCTGCTAGACTTGTTGAATATCTCTATAGAATGTTGACATACACATGAATAAGAAATGTAAAAGGATGGTGATGGAGAGCACTGGTAATGTCCCCACTCAAATGAAATTTATCATGTAGACAAAATGAATACAAGGAACTTACTAATGTATTGTTATTATCCATGTTTCCTCCTTTGCCAGCTTGATTCATTTTTCCATCACATTATACACTGCTTGTTTCCAGCCGTTATACACACCTTGCAATCCAGCAGAGCTGGCCATGCTTGCACACTATAGGAAAAGGCATAGGCTTCTCTGGTGGTTGCAAAATCAGGAATGCATAAAGGCCAGCCCTTTTCCTATAGTGTGCAAGCATGGCCACCGCTGCTAGATTGCAGGAAAGAGTGTCGTCTCTCTGGTGGCTGGGGCCATGAGAGTGCTCAAAGGCATGGAAAACCAGCAGTTTATAATGCCAACCCATTTAACTTTTTACAACAGGGTTTTTTAATTCTACATGAGGGCTTCCCTTGGGCTGCTTGTAAGCTTTACTTTCAACAACTATCATTGTAAATTTGTCATTTATAGATAGGTCTCTTCTCCTTTTTTAGGATCTTCATGATGTTCTGTGAATTATGGAATAGCCTATATAAAAACTGTGTAATCCCAAGCCATTTATATAAATGAAGAGAGATTGGTGTCAGACTCATTTTCTCATGATTACTTTATTAATTAGGATTCATTATTTACAGGTTCATCCATCTCCACTATGTGTCTATTCTGTGTTTGCTTGGCTTTATAGCACTATCAATAATTATGCTGATGGTGGTTCTTGACAGACTCTCAGGAGAACATTTGCTTGGATTGTTTATAGTGTGCAATATGAGCATTAACGTTTTAATAATGTATCAGCTCATCTGACCCTAGAACCATAAGTTCAGAGGTGCACGGTACAATATGTGATGCATTACTAATTATTTTTCTACCAACTGATTTCTGTCTAGACAAAATGACTTAAGTAGAGGAGAAATCTGTCAGCATATTTAAGTGTTCAGTGGAAGAATCATAAAAAAAATAACTTGCTTAATATACTTACCTAAATAAAACCCTCTTAGCTACACCACTGCCAGATTATACACCCTTGAATTTAGGTTCTTAAGAAAATTAGCAGTAAAAGATTCCGCATTCAGTATATTTCACTCCTAAACATATCCTTATGGCTAGCCTACTGTATATGGCTAGAAGATGTAAGTACTAAGGGCCAGCTGAGCCCACTAATGTGTTACATGCTGTAGCCTTTACTTAGTAACCCGCTGAGCACCAGATGAGTCTCCTGGTCATCATTAACAGTTATTTGATGATATACTATAAACTGATATATTTAGTTTTCTTTCTTTTTTTTTGCCAATTCTCATATCCGTTCCATCATTCTTGATGTCTAATGCAAGGATTATGGTGAACTTGCTCCCCCTCCACGTGCAAAAACTGGGTATATTACAGTAGGAAGGATGAACAGTTACATGTGCTACAACTGGGTTCCATGAGGTCACACCTTTTAAGCTACTAGTTATACTCTATTGTCCATGCTGACAATACTCATGATGGATAGTTAGCTCATGTGGGCAGGGTCCTCCCCTACATCTGATAATGGGGGGGGGTCTAGATCATAGAAGTCCTCAGTGTCAGTCTCACAAGCATTCCTCAGACTTAGTCAGTGCTCCCATGTTGTTAATCCCCTCTCCATTGTGTATAGCCATGAATTACACGTCAGCACCCTCTCAGTGGTTGTTGTATGAAACCTTCTCTTCCTGTACAGATCATTGTACCATAAATCAGTGCATACGATGGAATTCTATGTGGAAGGAGTGCTCTGTTACTGTAGGACTTGGTACAGAGACTAATCTTGCACTACCCTTGTAGACAGGGGCAGATTTGGCATTTCAGAAACAAGCAAAGCTATGTCTGAGGGACACCTTCACACCACTAAGCTCTGCCCCGTCACACCTCTAATCTCCCCCACATTGCATTGCTAAGGTCTGCCCCATTGCGCCTCTAATCTCGCCCCATTGCTAAGCTTTGCCCATTGCACTGCTAAGCTCTGTCTCATTGCCTGCTAAGCCCCACTCTGAGCTTACCAATGCAACTGGGGCACTTCTGCTACTGCTCTACAGCTGAGAAGTGCATCCTTCCCCCCACTGGACTTCTGTGCAGTTGAACCAGTTGGTTAGATTTCTTCATTTTAGTCAACCACTTGGTGGTAAAATCTGCCCCTGCTTAATCGGGAATGGCGTTAAAGTGCTTCCCTCACTTCATGTATGTCACCTATTATTATGAGACCATAATATATTGCCTTCAAACAGCACCACTTAAAATGCCATTTTTTTTAAATTTCTTCTGGTTCACTATATCATTTATAACACCCAAAATGACAATGGTTGAAACATAGTAATTGTCTAATACAATACACATTGATTATCAAAGTAGCAACGGTTCAACGGACACTGAACTGCTGTCATTAATATCTTTTTTTCTGGTGATACTATATATTCAAGGTATAGCTGGCCCTGATTTATCAACAATCAGGGGAAAATTTGAAGTTTATCTTTACATTTGTCTGTACAAAGGTAACAGTCCATGTGCCAAATTTATGAAAGAGGTACACAGCGCTTGTTAAGTTGAGCACAGGCAAACTATCACAATATGACTTATTTTCATATAGGCTTATTTTGGCCTATAGGCCAAAAGCCAACATTCTCCACAGGAACATCCACAAAACAGCAGAGTTTCAGAAAATTTGTAATTTACTCCAAAAATAAAGACAAAACCAGCTTGATAAATCAGGGCCTATATTTGCTGCAATCCTGCAAGTTTCTTAAGGCCCCTTTACACTGCTCAGAAGGAAGCGATCCTTCCCGACAATTGCTTGCTCGTCAATGAAAGAGACCACTGCATTTACATACAATGATCTCTTCCACAGTATGGGCCATCACCCGGCCACATATAGAATCATTTGCCAGTAGCAGAGTCCTCTTTAGATGGCACTATCTGCTGCTGGCAAATAATGATTTAGGTGTCTGCCTGAACGATCTTATTACACGATGATGATCTACCTGATGCTGCCCGGGAAGTGTAAAGGGACCATTTGTGCAAAGAGTTTGATAAAAATGCAGTATTAGGGAATCACAGCCACCATTTCGATCTAGCTCTTGGACAGTTTGCCTATGTCTATTATTACTTAGCCTTCTCCTCCATCTTTTTCTCATCATCATCATCAGTATTACCTTATTTTTTACATTAATTAATCAAAATAACATTGATAAAACAAGTAACAATGGAAGTCATTATCTACTACCATACCTAACAGTCCCCACCGTCCTTGCTGTACAATCTAAATCAATCATCTACAGACGACTTATTTTCATATAAGATTTGGAGCCAGCTCCTGTTTGCATTTCTTTCCCCTCAGCTAATTTTTCCTTCACTTGCGAATCTGTAAAATAAATTGGATAAAGTACAATTAACGCTTCAGTGGTGTTTTTGGTAAAACATGTGGTTATGTTAATAGTGTTTATACATTTGAGTAGCTATTTATACAGTTATGCTTCTGCCTGAGACTTATTCCACAAGTGGTCTCCAATAATAATTTTTTTGTGCCTGCTTATAATTGCTTATAAAAGTGATACTGAAGTCTGGAGTGGAGACGGAATTAGATGGAAAAAAATACCAAAACATAAGCAAATAAAGCTTGAGCATTTCTCAATGAGCTTTTCACATACTGGGCATACCTGTGTTGCACCTATAGTGCTTACAATAATTGCTCTCCACATAATGTGACCTATTTAGAAGGAAGTGGACGTGAGCTGAACTTTCTTTAGCTTTACACTACGCAGCATTAAAAATTGATGGTCTAGTGATCTTTCACAACAGTTTCTATTCAAAATGAAACATGCTTTTGGCATCCGGTTTAGGGTTGTCATCTTTGATTTAACGACGGCAAACCATTTAGATGGTTGTGTCAATAAATATTTCTTCCGGTTTATGAAGAACAGCTGAAAGGTGGACTAAGAAAGCCCTGCGCTAGTAGATCAACTATACCATAATAGTGGACAAGTTACCAGTTTGAGAGCCCTTATAATACTTTCTGACAGAAAGGCATACATGTATATATAGACACAACATAATTTCAACATAGTCAGAGGTGTAAACAACAGCTACTGAAATAAAACTGATCATTTAGGCTCTTAATTGAGTGATTTAGGTTGAAGATTGCTTTTTTTTAATGTAATATACTAGTGGAATATACTATATTAATATTAACAATTTTTTTTGTTTTTTTTAGGGATCAACATTGGTGCCAACGGAAACAGGAGTCCACAATATATGTTATTTAGGAGGGTGAAGCTGCGCTTGATCAGCACTTTGTGACATAAAGCTATGATGCATTGTATATTATTAGATGAGTATGTGCTGTCCTTACCATCATAGAGAGAGATTAGGGACCTATTCACATATCCCCCAAGGAGAGTTGAGGAGGGGGTACAAATGGATGTCATCCGTGTATAATGGATGACTATCCTGGTTGCCCTCTCTGGAGCGGAGGTTATGTCCGCAGTGATATACGGTCATATAGCCTTCCAGCTCCTCTCGGAATTGTGGTGATATATAGGTCTGAGTGAACATTGAGGAGAACCCCTCGTTAAGTCTCTATAAGATTTGTCTATGTATGGATGGTTTTGAAGGAGTTAATTTAGCACATACCGGCTTCCCTGAGACAAAATGGTGGTGAGTTAGTCTGAATAATGCAGGGTGCATGCGTGCGCTTCGGTGTGGGCATTGCCCACAGTTAACATGGAATGCATGTGAAGGATATAATCAGTACGCTTGCATGACTTGTGTACATCGAGGAGTCATGTCATTGGCGGTACCTGCCAATAGGCGGATTGAATTTTGTACTGGACATGCGCAGTAGCCCCTGGGACACGCCGAGTTGAGCGTGTTTTATGATGGACCCTTGTTCCCCTAGACAGTAATGTAAGTTCCTAATTATTATATACACCTGAGCACATTAATGAATTCACTTGGCAACATTTATTTATTATATGGTATTATGATATGAAATTGGTACACTGTTTTTATTGAACTTTGCACTATTTTATGGAGATATGATTATGACACTTTTACACGTTATTATGTATTGTTTATGCACTGATATACTGTGTTTGTATGTTCTGAATTAATTGAGTTGTAAATTATGTGATTAATTGTTTGATTATATGCACTTGCACTTTGTATATTTAAACCCTGTTCACACCATCAGTATTGCTTGAGAAAGGCTATAGCGCAGAGCCGAAACGTTGCGGTCCCTCACTATGGGTAAATAAAGGACTTATTTTGGATTTTATGCCTGAGAGAGTGCTGCTTTTTTTGCTTTTGCTGTATGCTGACCTTTGTCGGGTCTTGGGCTGTGCACCTCTGTTGTTGTCTCTGGTGCTGCCGGGTCTTTTTTGAATATATTATTGACTTCCCTTGGCTTTGCACCTTTTTCTTAAAGAGGACCTTTCATCACTTTTTGAAATACAAACTAAAGGATCTACCTTATAGGGCGGCCCCCACTGATGCCCTCTCTGTTTTTTTTTTCCAAAAGAGCCCCCCGTTCGTCCACAGGACCCCCCGTTGTATGTGGCGCGGATTATGTTAATTATTAGTATCGGAACAGGGAGGAGGAGACTCCCTGTTCCTCAGTGGGCGTTTCCTTCTCCCTGGCTTTGAGTGAGATCCAATCAGAGCGGACCGCTCACAGCCGGGGAGAAGGAGCTCAAGTTCTCGCGAGATTCCCGCTCCAGAAGCACGCAAGAACTTGAGCTCCTTCTCCCCGTCTGTGAGCGGTCCACTCTGATTGGATCGCGCTCAAAGCCAGGGAGAAGGAAACGCCCAATGAGGAACAGGGAGTCTCCTCCTCCCTGTTCCGATACTAATAATTAACATAATCCGCGCCACATACAACGGGGGGTCCTGTGGACGAACGGGTTGCTCTTTTGGAAAAAAAAAAACAGAGAGGGCATCAGTGGGGGCCGCCCTTTAAGGTAGATCCTTTAGTTTGTATTTCAAAAAGTGATGAAAGGTCCTCTTTAAAACTTGTGTGTTTTTGTTTGATTTTTTTTCATTATGTCCAATACTGATACTGGTCAGTTACCCAGTGGGACTTTTTTTTCCCAGGAAGATGTTGATAGAATCATACAAGGGGTATCAGGTGATACTGCATTTTTGAATATTCCATCTGTCAAAGAGCTGAAGAGGAAGTTTGAATTTTTGAACAGACATTCTATTGCCTTAAATCTACATATGACTACATTGGGTGAATATTTTAGGACTTTGCGTATACCAAGGGGGATGCGGTCCACTGTGAAGCCGAATTTGTTTGCTAATAATGCGGACTTTTGCAGACGGTTTGAGATGTTATCTAATCAATATTCCAGGGACTTTATTTTACTTAATTTGGAATACCTGCAGATGGAAATTGGGGACACTAACACACAATTAACAGAGGTTGAAGAATCTTTGAATCAACACATGACAAGTGAAGATATGGAGAAATATAAAAATGATTTATCTACACAATTATTAAAATTTAAATTGGAATCGGAGGAGACAAAGAGAGCAAAATGGAACAGGGATGCGGATGATTATAAGAAGGGAGCAATATATAATTGGCGCACAGATGATGTACAACAGATGACACGACGGGAGGTTAATAAAAAGAAATATAAGCGACAACAAGGTGCCAGTGTCTCTACAGATTCTTTTTTAGATCCGGGTACACCGAATTCCGTTATAAACGAGCCAGAAGAGGAGGAAGAAAACATTGCCGCCATTACAAGAAAACGGACCAACAAAGGACGGCCACCAATATCCAGGACTCTGCCACCCAGGAAGAAGCAACAGTCATAAACATTTAATCAAAATCACTGTCAGCAGCACAGGTGAGCGTGTTGTCCAAAGGACTTTCTTATTGCCCTAGCGTGCATGTGAACTGGTTTGATTTGGAAAGGGACTTGTTTTCTTTTTTTAGATCCATTAAATTAAAAAAAAATGTCATGGTCAGGAGAGCAATACGATGTCAAAATTAACGGAATTAACATTGAAACAGTTTGGTTTGCATAATAAAAGTCAATTTATGCCTATTGTCAATGAACCTGCGGTGGAGACATTTATGTCAGCGGTCCGCAGGGACATTGACAAATTAAGAAACACTACTGACATGAATCATTTTAGACATGCACATTTGACAGTAGAGGAGAATGAGGCCCTTGCCCAATTACGATTGGACACTGACCTCACGATCAAACCGGCGGACAAGGGGGGTGCCATCGTTGTGATAGACACCTCCCTTTATCTTGCTGAGATCCAGAGACAATTAGCTGACAATGAGGTATATTTACCATAGTTGGTGATCCAAAATTTGATATTGCCCGACGCAATATCAGAGGCGCTAACGGATGGATTGGTGGATAATGAATTAGCAAAATTTCTTGTGGTTGAACATCCTGTGACACCAGTATTATATGTATTGCCTAAAGTGCACAAATCACTAACCAATCCCCCGGGACGCCCGATAGTATCGGGTACTGAGTCAATATTGTCAAACATCTCTATATTTTTGGACAAGGTGCTAAGGGAGTATACGACAGGGACGTCATCATATATCCGTGACACCTCAGATTTTTTAGTCAAATTACAGGATATTCCTAAGTGTGAACTTGCTGATGTCATGTTGGTGTCGTTTGATGTCACAAGCCTGTATACCTCGATCGATCACGATCGGGGTATAAAGGCTGTACGTGGGTTTCTACAATTATCAGAATTAACAACGTCTTGTCAACAGTTTGTACTTACTCTTTTGGAATTGGTTCTTCGGTCTAATTATTTTTTATTTCAAAATCAGTTTTATTTGCAATGCCGCGGTGTGGCGATGGGCTCGAATGTAGCCCCCACATACGCGAACATATACATGCGCCATTTGGAGGAAGACGTTATCTATGTCTCGCGCCACTTCTCGCATGTAGTGAGGTGGTGGCGATACATAGGTGACATCTTCCTCCTATGGAAGGGTTCGGTGGAGGAATTAAGTCAATTCCATAACTTTTTGAATGAAATGGACCCTGGAGTGAAATTTACGGTAGTCCAGTCTTATGAACAAATACAATTCCTGGATACACTGGTGTTGCTACATGATGGTATATTGGAGACGAAACTACATGTAAAATGTACGGATAAAAATTTG
Organism: Rhinella marina; assembly: GCA_900303285.1. Taxonomy (NCBI): domain Eukaryota; kingdom Metazoa; phylum Chordata; class Amphibia; order Anura; family Bufonidae; genus Rhinella; species Rhinella marina. The sequence goes on from ONZH01000939.1 coordinate 322,437, forward strand.
TTACTGAATTTCAACAGTTGTCATCCTAGAAAGATGGTTAATTCATTACCATATAGCCAGTTCTTGAGGGCTAGACGTATTGTATCGAATAAGGACGAGATAAATAATACATTGGAAGGAATGGTAAAAAAATTCGAAAGGAAAGGATACCCTAGATGGACAGGGCTTCTATACTCAAATCCACACATAGGGAGTCTACCCCCAGTCGTGTACTGTTTATGTCCACATATAATGAACAATGTAATGCAGTGAAAAACATCATATATCGACATTGGTCGGTTTTAAAGAAGGGATGTAGTGATATCCCAGAATTTAATGTGCCTCCGCTCTTTGCCTATAGACGTTCACGTAATCTCAGAGACCGTTTAGTATCTGCTGTTACCCCAAGTGGGAAAGATTCAGATCAATCTGTATTAGTCCCAAGGAAGAAAGGTTGTTTCCCGTGTTTAAGATGTGTGAACTGTTGCCTAATGATTAAGGGTGAAAAGTTTGCACATCCTATTAACGGGTCCAATTTCCATATTAGACACTACTTGACGTGTGATACGGATCACGTCATATATGTGTTGTTTTGTCCGTGTAACATGATGTATGTGGGTGAAACCACTCTTGACCTAAAAACAAGGTTGAATTACCATAGGTATACAATCAGAAAAAAAAGGTTAGACCTGCCAGTATCTAAACATTTCAGTGAATATAAACATTCGGAGAATCAACTAAGATTTTGCATTGTTGACCATGTACCCAAATTGAAAAGAGGAGGTAATAGAACAAAATTGTTGCTCCAAAAGGAACTTGAATGGATACATAGGCTAAACACACTCAGACCACATCCTGAATGTGGACTTCAGGATGAGCAGTATTCTATGAACACATTCTTACTGGGAAATGAAGGTATTTATTTCATTTTATTTTAGTGGAATATACTATATTAATATTAATTTTTTTTTTTTTTTTTTTAGGGATCAACATTGGTGCTAACGGAAACAGGAGTCCACAATATATGTTATTTAGGAGGGTGAAGCTGCGCATGATCAGCACTTTGTGACATATAAAGCTATGATGCATTGTATATTATTAGATGAGTATGTGCTGTCCTTACCATCATAGAGAGAGATTAGGGACCTATTCACATATCCCCCAAGGAGAGTTGAGGAGGGGGTACAAATGGATGTCATCCGTGTATAATGGATGACTATCCTGGTTGCCCTCTCTGGAGCGGAGGTTATGTCCGCAGTGATATGCGGTCATATAGCCTTCCAGCTCATCTCGGAATTGTGGTGATATATAGGTCTGAGTGAACATTGAGGAGAACCCCTCGTTAAGTCTCTATAAGATTTGCCTATGTATGGATGGTTTTGAAGGAGTTAATTTAGCACATACCGGCTTCCCTGAGACAAAATGGTGGTGAGTTAGTCTGAATAATGCAGGGTGCATGCGCGCGCTTCGGTGTGGGCATTGCCCACAGTTAACATGGAATGCATGTGAAGGATATAATCAGTACGCTTGCGTGACTTGTGTACATCGAGGAGTCATGTCATTGGCAGTACCTGCCAATAGGCGAATTGAATTTTGTACTGGACATGCGCAGTAGCCCCTGGGACACGCCGAGTTGAGCGTGTTTTATGATGGACCCTTGTTCCCCTAGATAGTAATGTAAGTTCCTAATTATTATATACACCTGAGCACATTAATGAATTCACTTGGCAACATTTATTTATTATATGGTATTATGATATGAAATTGGTACACTGTTTTTATTGAACTTTGCACTATTTTATTGAGATATGATTATGACACTTTTACACGTTATTATGTATTGTTTATGCACTGATATACTTTGTTTGTATGTTCTGAATTAATTGAGTTGTAAATTATGTGATTAATTGTTTGATTATATGCATTTGCACTTTGTATATTTAAACCCTGTTCACACCATCAGTATTGCTTGAGAAAGGCTCTAGCGCAGAGCCGAAACGTTGCGGTCCCTCACTATGGGTAAATAAAGGACTTATTTTGGATTTTATGCCTGAGAGAGTGCTGCCTTTTTTTGCTTTTGCTATATATATATCTATATCTATCTATCTATCTATCTATCTATCTATCTATCTATCTATCTATCTATCTATCTTACTATGCAAAAGGTCTAGGGTGTTGTGTGAAAATTAATAGTGCTTAGTTTCAAAACTAGAAGTGTTAATAGTTTATTTTTATCAATTATCAAAATGCAAAGTGATTGAAAATACTAATCTAAATCAAATCAATATATGGAGTGACTGCCCTTTGCCTTCAAAACTGCAGTTCTTTTAGGAATACTTACATACAGTTTTTGAAGGTACTCAGTAAGGAGGTTGTTCCAAACATCTTGGAAAACTAACTACAGATCTGTGGATGTAGGCTTGCTCAAGTCATTGTGTCTCTTCATGTAATCAAAATTTATTATTACTGTGTGCCAGTTCAATAAATTTGGCACAAGTGCGCATAGCAACTCCAGTCTACAAAGCAACTGCAAATATATCTAAATGCTTTTAAAGGGTTTTTAAGACTTGATTTTCATCCATGAAGCAATTCAAACTCCAGTCTGCTATAACTGACATTTACTCCCTACACAGTTTTCATAATGGTCCACCAATTCAGATGAGAGTCATGTAACCCTGTTTCATATTTTATGGTAGCCCTTTAAATCACATATTGTACAGTTTACATATAATTCATGCTGGTTGTCTGTGTGTCTTCATACCTGATTTACGTGGACTGGCTTTAGTGCGGTTTCTCAGTCAGGCATATGTAGTAAACAGACTTCAAAGGCACAGTCAGATAACTCACATGAGGAGGCTGGTTTAGGGTGTGCTAGGCAGAAATATATGGTAATTAGAAGTGGAGTGGAGTTAATTATGAGGGTAGTTCAATAAGTTATCTATGCCAGGTGGGATGACGACGTGACGTAGTACGTTGCGCTGAAGCTCCGCCCACCACGAGGGGCCGTATGTGGAGCGAGATGTGACGACAAGCCAGGCTGATCTATTGTAGGAAGACCGCGGGAGCAGCGAGGGGAGAGCGATGGTATCGCGAGAACTCTAACCCTGTGGATTTCCGGCGTGTGGCCTGGTGGTGATCCGGAGCGAGGGGGAGACTGAGGGTCTCGTGAGAATCCTGCGGCGAATTGCTGGTCTACGGCTCGGTGGGGACCTGAAGTGGCGAGGGTGAGCCTGAGGAGCCGAGCCCTTGAATTCTTGGCTGACAGAGAATGCCCCTCCTGGGTCAGCATGATGGAGTCTTGGTGAAAGGAAACCCCCCTAAACTGGAGAGCTGTGGTCTGCCTCGTGGGTCTGATGTCTGTGGTGATTAAGTAAATCTCCTGGAAAGTACGGCTCTGCCTCGTCGGATCTGTTTGTTTTCCTTACTCACGCATGGAATGCAGAGTTGCTGGCTTGCTGCAGCGTTGAAGAGCCGGTAGGAATGATCTAGCATATGTCTAATGCCACAGTGAGTGGATACTCTGAATCGTCAGAGTTTTCCTCAATCCCCTCATTTCTGCTCATTTTAAGTAGATGTTAACTGCTCTTGTAATAGTAGAGCGTTTGCTAATTGGATCTCACTGTTATTATTGCGTCTTCCCTATCATCTGGAGTTTCGTTTTATTTGACTACAGACTATTAATGAGACTTTAATAATACTAATCCTTAAATACCACCGACATAATTCTAATGACTATTGAAAGGTCTCACTATTAATTACACTATCTGGAGGTCGTTGGACTTTAAGATTAACAATCGTATAGGAGGAGGACTTTTCCTTTTTGTAAGGAATTTTGTGTTAGATAACATGGCGAGGAGGGAGAAAGGTAAAACAGCGGAAAAGATGGGGGAGCAGAGACGATCCATTGGTCCAAGCCCGCCGGAGCAAGTTATAAATCGATCCAGAAGGGATATGAAAGATAATAAGATTGAGAAATATCTGCAAAGTCCTAGCATATTAGAGGGAAAAAGCACAAGGCCCATTGCTCAGAGCAAAGGAGATAAAGGAGATAAAACTGGGCCTGATAAATCCGCTGTAACGGACATGACGGAAACAATTACTAGTGACTTAGACAGTGTCTCTACTGTACAGGGAACTGCAGATCCAGCGTTAACTGATATTTTAACTGCTGTTAACAAAACTAATGTGACGCTTGAAATTCTAACATTACAGATTGGGGAATTAAAAACGGACATTCAGATAATCAGAGACGAACACAGGAAGGTGAAGGAAAGAGTGACTGAGACAGAGCAACGTATTTCTCATCTAGAGGATCAATTGACAAGCATTAAAAAGGAGATGAAAGTAGTCATGAGTGATAACAACTCTCTGACAAAAAAAATTACGGATATGGAGGATAGGGAAAGGCGGGCAAATATTAGGTTAATAGGTATACCTGAGAAGATGGAAGGTGGGGACTGCATTAATTATATACAAGATTTATTAAGAAAAACTGTAGGGCAAGAAAATCTCTCCAAGATGTTCCTAGTTGAACGAGCACACAGAGTTCCTACCCATAGTATACCAGGGAATAAGCCCCGTACCATTATTGCCAAAATTTCTCCTTGCAAGGATAGAGATACTATCATTAGGAAAATGAGAGAATTGCAGTCTATTGATCTTAATGGATCGAGGGTGGTCATATTTCCTGATTATTCTAGATATACACAGAAAGAGCGTGAAAAGTTTATAGACATAAAAAAGCGTCTCCGTCAAGTAGGCATGGTTTACTCGCTGCAGTATCCTGCAAGGATGAAAATAATTTATCAAGAAAAAATGTTTTTTTTCTCCTCCCCGCAGGAAATTAATGATTGGCTTGAGTCAAATGGAATGTGAAGTAGGGATTGTAATAATTAATTGACCCCCATGGTGGGCGGAGTCCACATATGATTAGTAGGGCAATGAGGAAACTTTGGCTAAAGAATCCTCAGGCCAAGTGTAGGGATAGATATGGGACGAAGGGCCTTTTTTTTTTTTTTTTTTTTTTTATCCGGATTTTATTGGAGGGGTGAAAAGTTTGTATGCAAATAGTAACTTGGAATATTAGAGGGTTTGGTGACAAAGTGAAGAAATTTGCTATATTTAGAATTATTGGGAGATATCTCCCAGCTATTGTTTTTTTATTGGAGACACACCTCATAAAAGAGAAGTTGGGGATATTTAATAGACGGTGGATAGCACGCCAATATCATTCTACTTATAGCAATTATTCAAGGGGAGTAAGTCTGTTAATACACAACAAGATATCATGCGTGGTTCAAACCTTAAAGATAGATAAGGAAGGACGTTATATATTTCTACATGGGATCTTGGATGGGACACTGTGTGTTGTCGCTGGTGTATATATACCCCCTCCATTCTCCACAGAGATATTATATACATTGCAAAGATTTCTGCTGGATAAAGGAGATATACCACTTTATTTAATGGGAGACTTCAATATGATAATGGATGAGTCTTTGGATAGACTTAGAGAAAATACACAATCACTAAAAGGGAGGAGCTCTCTAGAAAAAATTATAAAAGAATTTGGGTGGAATGATGTTTGGAGGGTCCAAAACCCTCTGGAGAAGAAGTATACGTGCTATAATAAGACCCACCGTGTTCTATCCAGGATTGACTTGGTCTTTGGAAATTCTGAAGCTTTGAGAAGGGGTATTGAGGTGGTATATGGGCCAAGATGTATCTCCGACCACGTTTTAGTTTTAGCAAAAGTAGAAAAGGAGGTAAATAGAGGAATGGGGTATAGGATTAACCCACATTGGCTTACTTTATTGGGAGACCAATTGAATAGCAAAAAAAGCATGGATAATTTTTTCATAGATAATGAGGGATCGGCTGGAACAGGAGTGGTCTGGGATGCATCCAAGGCTTATTTAAGGGGTATATTATACAAAGAAATCGTTCAATTGAAAAAGAATTTAAAAAAAAAAGAGAAAGAATTGATTGAGGATGTATTAAGGTTGGAACAGACGTATGTGTATAGTAATACTGTGTTGGCGAAGAGGGAATGGCAAATGGCGATTGACAACTATAACAATTATCTCTTGGAGAAGGCTCAACAACGAGAGCTATTCTCTAGAGCTAGGTATTATTGGGAAGGAGGTAGACCGGGAAAATATCTTTCTTTGATACTTAAGAATAATAGTTCTAACCAAAATATTTTGGCAATTAGGGATGACTCAGGTGTGGTGTTCTGTAGTCCTAATAAAATAGTGGAGATCTTTAGGAGTTTTTACGCAGGTTTATACAATACAGAAAAAAAGATCGAAGAAGAAAGGATAGTAACTTTCCTCCGGGATATAGAATGCCCAAAAATAACAGAGGAAGATAGAGATTATTTGGAGCAAATGATAACCACAGAAGAGATCATAATGGCTATACAGGAGATGACAAATGGGAAGGCGGCAGGACCAGATGGGTTGCCAATTGAATTATATAAAAGGGATAAGGAAGATTGGGCGAAGAGACTTTTGGCAATTTTTTCATACATACAGAGACAAGATAACCTCCCAATGTCAATGGAAGAAGCAATAATTATATTAATATATAAAGAGGGGAAGGATAGAGAGGAACCTGGATCCTACCGCCCAATTTCATTGATTAATAATGATACCAAGATACTGGCAAAGGTATTGGCCAATAGACTGCGACAACTGATACCTAGAATCGTACATGAGGACCAGTCTGGTTTTATACCGGGAAGATCCTGTCACGGGGGAGACAAGGGAAGGTGCGCCCTGTACTGAAAACCCCCCCGTTCTCTCCCTGCCTGCTTGCCTCAGTCGGCCCTAGGCGGCCGCGGACAACCACGGTGACGGTCCCTGCTCTGTATAAGTGCACAGGGAGGAACAGGGAACAATTGGAGAGACAAACACAGACGAAACAAACACAATATCAGAATAGTCAGCAAGCCGGGTCATGCACAGGAGATAACGTAAATACCGGGGGTGAAGCAAAGAGAGGTCGAAGTCCAAGTCCAAGGTCAGGGTCAAACAGCAATCAAACACTAGGTCGCACAAGCACTGATCAAAGTAGTAACGCTAATCACAGGCATCTGAGTGAGGCAGTTGCCATCTTTAAATAGCCCGCCCAGGATCATGTGATGTGGCCAGCATCACATGACCTGAGGCGGAGCAAGCTGTCCAAACAATATGTAAAGTAGCCATGTGGTGTGATCAGCACCACATGGCTAAACCCAAACAGAGAATTAACTCATGAAGTGCTGGCTGACAAGACCAGCACTTCAATTCCCTATTGCTCGTCTCTAGGGGGGCGGAGAGGTCCGGCGATGTCGTGCAGAGGGAGCGCGACGCCGACCTCGCGTGACAGTACCCCCCCCTTCACGAGGGGCCACCGGACCTTACCAGCGGGAGCAGGCTTATCGGGATGCTGTCGATGAAAACTCTTAACAAGTGCGTCTGCATGCATCCTGCTCAGCGGTACCCAAGATCTGTCCTCAGCCCAAATCCCCTCCAGTGTACAAGGTACTGGAAGGAATTCCGGACCTTCCTAACATCAATGATTCTATGAATCTCGTGCTCCACTTGTCCCTCCACCTCGACCGGAGGCGGGGGCAGTTCCTCTGGACCAGCGGGAGCAACATAACGCTTAAGCAAAGACATATGAAAAACATTGTGAACACGAAGGGAGTCAGGTAAACACAATTCAAACGACACCGGATTGATCACCTTGGTGATCCTGTATGGACCAATGAAGCGAGGCGCAAACTTATAGGATGGTACTTTCATACGTAGATTTTTAGTTGACAACCATACCATGTCCCCCACCTTGAAATTCACACCCTTAGAACGTTTCTTATCGGCCTTAGTTTTTTGAATCCTTTGGGCTCTTTCCAGGTTCGACTGAACCTGTGCCCAAACTGTGCACAGTTCCTGAGAGAGAGCATTGGCCTCTGGGACCGCCGAAACAGCTGGAGAAAAAGAGCCAAAGCGCGGATGAAACCCCATGTTGCAGAAAAACGGCGATACCCCAGAAGACGAATTCACACGGTTATTAATCGCGAACTCGGCCAGAGACAGGAATCTGGCCCACACATGCTGGTTATCAGCAACATAACATCTGAGATATTGCTCAACGGACTGATTAAGACGTTCAGTCTGACCATTGGTCTCTGGATGAAAGGCTGACGAAAAGGATAAGGAAATATCGATCTTCTTACAGAAGGCCCTCCAGAATTTAGACACAAACTGCACCCCCCTGTCAGAAACAATATTCTCAGGAACACCGTGTAGTTTAACTATGTGGTCCATAAATACGGAAGCCAAAACCTTTGCAGAGGGTAATTTACACAAAGAAATAAAGTGACACATCTTGCTGAATCTGTCCACCACTACAAGAATCACGGTTTTACCCTCAGAGCATGGCAAATCCGTGATGAAGTCCATGGACAGATGTGACCAAGGTCTATCAGGTATGGGTAATGGACGCAACTCACCCATAGGCCGAGTCTTGGGATTCTTGGACCTGGCACAAGTATTGCACGCAGTTACAAAAGCCTGAACATCTCTGGAGATTGACGACCACCAATACTGCCTAGAGACCAACTCCTTGGTGGCATTGATACCAGGATGTCCACATAAAACAGAGCTATGGCACTCACCCAGCAGTCGCAACCGCAAATGAGCTGGCACAAATAACTTGTCATTGGGAGTACCAGTGGGAGCAAGATGTTGTCCTGCCACGATTTCAGAAGCGAGATCAGATGAGGGTAGCGGCTACGATGATGTCAGCTGGCAGGATGGGCTCAGGAGGGACATCAGGAGGCTGATACGCCTGGAAACTTCGGGATAAGGCATCGGCCTTAATGTTCTTGCTTCCGGGTCTGAAGGTAACACAAAAGTCAAAACGAGTAAAGAACAAAGCCCACCTCGCCTGTCTGGGATTCAATCGCTTAGCAGATTCCAGAAACATCAAATTCTTATGATCCGTGAGGACCGTAATGCGGTGTAATGCCCCTTCTAAAAAATGACGCCATTCCTCAAATGCCCACTTGATTGCTAGTAACTCCCTATTACCAATGTCATAGTTTCTCTCGGCAGGAGAGAACTTGCGGGAGAAGAAGGCGCATGGCTTGAGATTAGTTAAGGTGGAAGACCCCTGGGACAGTACTGCCCCCCACACCATCTTCAGATGCATCCACCTCAACTACAAACGGCTTATTTTGATCAGGCTGGATCAGCACAGGAGCATCAACAAAAAACCGCTTTAGCTTTTCAAACGCTTCAATAGCTGCAGGGGACCAGTTGACTAAATCAGCTCCCTTGCGGGTCAAATCCGTAATGGGTTTGGCTATAACAGAAAAATTTTTGATAAATTTCCGATAGAAATTAGTAAAACCCAGAAATCGCTGGAGCGCCTTCAGAGAGGAAGGTCGCACCCACTCTACAATGGCCTGTACCTTACCCGGGTCCATTTTGAAGGAAAAAGGGGTGAGAATGTATCCCAAAAAGGTCACTTCCTGAACACCAAAGATACACTTCTCCCCTTTGACAAACAACTTGTTCTCACGCAACACCTCCAGCACTTGCCTGGTGTGGGATACGTGACTCTCCCAGTCTGTAGAAAAAATCAAGATGTCATCAATATAGACAATTACAAATTTTCCAATAAATGGTCTAAAAATGTCATTGACAAAATTTTGGAACACCGCAGGAGCATTACTTAACCCGAAGGGCATTACTAGGTACTCATAATGACCCTCCGGGGTATTAAAGGCAGTTTTTCCATTCATCACCCTCACGGATTCTGATCAGGTTGTACGCCCCCTTCAGATCTAGCTTAGTAAACCAACAAGCACCCTGAACCTGATTCAACAAATCAGGAATAAGGGGCAGCGGGTACCTGTTTTTAACAGTAATTTTATTGAGTTCCCTGTAATCAATACAGGGCCTCAACCCTCCATCCTTTTTCCCGACAAAGAAAAATCCTGCCCCCATGGGAGAAACAGAAGGCCGGATGTGACCCTTGGCCAGACTCTCCTTGAGATAATCCCTCATAGACTGACGCTCTGGAGTAGAGAGATTATAGATACGGCCCTTGGGATATCTGGACCCCTCAATAATATCGATGGCACAATCATATTGCCGGTGAGGAGGGAGGAACTCAGCCTCGGACATGGAGAAAACGTCCGAAAAATCCTTGATGTACTCAGGTAAGAAAGGAGACTCAGTAGTACCTCCCAACTGCAATACAGATTTGCAACACTTGTCACAATTCAGCCCCCATTTTTCTAATTCACCTGTTGACCAATTGATTACAGGATTGTGGTCCTGCAACCAAGGTAAACCAAGAACTAGGTTCAGCAGGTAATTTTTTAAAACCCAAAAACACATTTTTCGGAATGCGAAATCCCAACCGTCAGGGTCACACTAGGAGTACAGAACTCGATCCTCCCATTTATTAGGGGAGTGGAGTCGAGGGCGATAATTTGAATACCCTCCCTTAAAGGGACCATCGGTAAACCCACAGACTGTACAAAATCAAAATTAATAAAATTAGCAGGCAGAACCAGAGTCAACAAAAGCCTTTCCAGAACCCCTGAATTGATCATATGCAATGGAGATGGGTACTAAAATCTTTCTCCTTACCACTGCTGGGGTTACCTTACCTCCCACCGGAGATCTCCTAGAGGCGGAAGTTTTGGACACTGCTGGAGCCAGTGGTTCACCTCACCGCAGTAGAAGCAGGCTCCCTTTAAACGTCTTTGGTTTCTCAGGATACCTCCTAACTGCATGGACTCCGGGACCTTGGCAGGAGGTGGACT